>CAMZMU010000091.1:24743707-25286242 GCA_947311845.1 Poa pratensis | reverse complement strand
TACATGCGTAATATAAATTTTGGACAAAATTTTGTACTAGCTATGTATAAAATGAGAATAGTGGACAAGTGGGATCTACTTATGCGAGCCATGCGGTAACATGGGAGCATCTTTCCCACCATACTGCGGTAGAAGGATGGAAGGTCGAAGTCCAGCTGCTCCGAGGACACGTAGATGGACAGGCAACATAAGCCTTTGTCGATGTTGGAATCCGGGATGGTGACTATAGCGTTAAAGAAGGGTGTCGCAGCACGATCTGTCGGTTGCTCTGGGGACTCTCAGCATGAGAGTGCAGCAAGGCTAGTGAGGGTTGGCTTGAAGGTGTGAGGCGGCAATCGGACTCCAGCAGTGACAAAGAAGAAACCAGGGCAAGCATGGCCGAAAAAAAACAGAAGGTGTGCCACGTATCACCTAGCCGAGGATTAGATTAAGGAGACGACATATTCATTAAATTAAGCTAGTTAACTTTCCTCAAACAAACTCCACCAGCCAACATAGTGGCCACTCTGCGGAGAATACGTCAATCAAGATGATGGTGGTTTTTCCTTCTTTGTCCTCTCTCTTCAGCCATTCCTTGGCACTAGATGATGTGGGGGGGGGGGGGGGGGGGGGGGGGGGGGGGGGAGGCATCCACGTGGCAAGAAGATTGAAAATTCAATTCAGCAAACACAATCTAGACTGAGGAGGGGAGCGGTGCCCCCCCCCCCCTCCTCCCCCTACCACGTAGGTTTAGCATTGAGAGGCATTACGATGGGTGGACCGCATGAGGTATGCAATTGCTAGGCTTGCCACTATCTGCTCAACTTTTTGAAATTTGGAAACAGTAAAAGAGATGAATTCATTGCAAGTAGACTGAGTTGAGAACAACTGTGAGAGCAGACACAAACTGTCGGCCCAGTGAAATCCAGGGTGTGCTGGGCCTGTCCTCTACGGCCCTCGACACTTGATGGCGAATTTTCGCTAAGGACCAAGCCTACGGCTTGGAGAGCCTCGCGAGGCGATTGCCTCGCGAGGGCTTTTGAGGCAGCAGAGGCCTGCGGAGGCCTATCCACTGCTGCCCCCTCTTCAAGGAAATCTCCCCTGGAGAGAGGTCAACGCCGAATTCTCTACAGGGCATCCAAGCCCTCGTGGAGATCGCTTCGCTGCAAAGCAACCTCTGCAGAGCGCACATGGGCTCTGCAGCGGCCGCAGAGTGACGCGCGCCCCTGCGCGCGGTGACGACGACGCCGCAGTTGCCATTTTGGTGATTAAAGGGGTCAACAAAGCTGTGCCATCCGCACCGGACTACAAGGTTTCCTCTTTGGTGATAAGGGGACCGGCCGGCGCTACGCTCCGGCCAACGTCACCGTGGGCACCCCCACGTTCCTCTGCGGCCCCAGCTGGCCGTCCTGCATGGACGGTGGTTACTCTGCTACAGGAGTCAGCTTTACGCCATGGACCGCGTCCATGGACAACCGGGCTGCGTGCACCACGCTCACCTTCTGCGCCACGTGACAGCCCTACCATAGTGCAAGCGCAGGGAGGGAGCACGGGGCGCCTATAAAAGGAGGACGAGCAGCACCGTAGCAAGGGATCGCATTCTCATTCCAGCATAGCCACTTACGCGCAAGGAAGAAGAAGACCTGCTTCCCTTCCTTGTGTACACCATTGCCAAAAGAGAGCCCTCGGCAAGCTCATTGTACTGTAACCTCTACAAGCAGTGCAATACAGACAAGCAGGAGTAGCGGTGTTACCTCCACACGAGGGCCGTGAACCTGGGTACGGGCTGGTGTTCATCTCTGTCGTGATGTCCCTCCACTTGCTCGACGAGCACCGTCGCCGTGCAGGTTGAGGGTTGTTTGACCAACGTGTTCAGCCCCTTACACGAACTCTCTTCGTGAGCTTGACTATCCCTGTTTCGTGGGAGTCATTCTCCGACAATTGGCGCGCCAGGTAGGGGGCTGAGGCGCGTCTTCAACCTTCATCGACCTCTGCACCATGGCGGACACTCGCGCAGCTCGCGCCACCCGGCGGGCATCAGGCAGGGCAACCACCGAGCCCGCTGCCAACACCACCAACCCTCGCGGCCGTCCCCGCGCCAGCCGTGCCACGGGGCGCAACACCGCTGAACCGCGTGGAGCACCCCGAGGACGACGACGGCCACCACGACGACCGCTTCGACGACGACGTCGACCACGGGCACGGCGAGGACGCTGAGTCCTCGCATCCGTCCCAGCGCCACAGCGCCTCCACTCTTGGGCGTCCAGCGCCCAGCCCAAACACCGCGCTGCTCATGGCCGCGGACTCTTCCGCTACCGCCCCACAGCTGAGGCGCACGACAACTGGCTCGGCCGCCTCCAGCACCTCGTCGACATTGCGGCGGCACCGCGCGCTGCTCCTGCGGCGTCGCGCTCTCTGGTGCACCACAACTCCGGACGCGCTGGAACCACCGCGCATGGCGCACCTCCGCGCCGCCCGCCGCCGCCTCCGCCAGGTCCGCCTCCAGCTGCGGCGCACAAGGCCGCATCCCACGCGTCTTCGCCGCGCGATTGTCAAATCGTGCAGCGGACACCCCCAGACGCGCGGGTGGAAATGGAGCGCCAGAAGGACCTCCAGAAGCGCATCGTCGAGGAAATCGGCCAAGCAGGGCGACAGAACCGCCGTGCTCTTCAGGGTGGCATCGCCTCGTACGCCACAGGTTGCGCGGCCTTCACCCGCAACCTGCGTCGCGTCGTCTGGCCACAGAAGTTCAGGCCTGACCTACCCAAGGGCTACGACGGCACGAACAACCCCATCGAGTTCTTGCAGCTCTACACCACCTCCATCCAAGCTGCGGGGGGAGACGACAAGGTCATGGCCAACTGGTTCTCCCACGCTCTCAAGGATTCCGCCTTGTCGTGGCTCCTGAACCTTCCCGAGGACTCCATTGACTCGTGGGAGGAGCTCTGCCAGCAGTTCGTTGCGAACTTCAAGGGCACGTACGAGCGCGCCCTCACCTACAACGACCTGCGAGCTGTGCGCCAGAAGCCTGGCGAGACCCTCCGCAGGTACATCCAGCGCTTCAGCCAAGTCCGCAACAAGATCCCGAACATCCCGGACTCGCACGTCATTGCGGCCTTCAGAGAGGGCGTCACCAACCACAGGATGCTCGAGAAGCTCGGCATCCATGATACCCTCTCCTCCGTGGTGAAGCTCTTCGACATCGCAGACAAATGCGCCAAGGCAGAAGAAGGGCTCCTCTTCGTCAAGGTGGGCTCGACAGACGACCCTGTCGAGGGATCCAAGACCCAGAAGAGGCGTGACGAGATAAAGCGCAAGCCTACCGCAGTCCTGGCAGCTGAACCCGACGCCAAGCATGTTCGCGAGGACTCCCAGAGGCTGGCGAGAAAAAGGTGGACAACCGCCCGTTCTGCATCTACCACAACAGGCGCGGCCATGCGACGGAGAACTGCTATGACCTCAAGCAGCTGAGCAAGAAGCGTGAGCAAGAAGAAGGCAGCGGTGGCCGCGGCAGAGGCCGTGGTTACCGCAAAGGTGGACGCAAGGGCAACTTCCAGAGGCCCAGGGAACTCAGGCGAATGCCGCCGAGAAAAACAACAATCTTCCCGACGAAGAGCCTGGAGGCTACCAGGCCCCCAAGGGTGCCATGGCATGCATCCTCGGCGGATCCCAGGCGCCCAAGTCGAACAACCAGTTCAAGCAGTTCGCTCGCGAGCTCAACGCAGCGCTTCCCGGGGTCGAGACGTCCCGCCCCCTCAAGTGGTCCCAGTACACCATCGCCTTCGACGCCAAAGATCACCCCAAGTCTACAAGACTGTGGGCACCTCCCGTTGGTGTGCACCCCCACCATCAACAACATCGCCGTCGGCAAGACGCTCATTGATGGGGGTGCAGGCCTAAACGTCATCTCTGTCGAGACCTTCGAGACGCTTCAAGTGCCCTACGAGTGGCTCATGCCCTCCAGGCCCTTCACCGGGGTCACCAGCGGCTCAATCTCGCCTCTGGGGCAAGTGAGGCTCGCGGTCACTTTTGGCACGCAGGAGAACTACCGCACCGAGCTAATTGACTTCGACGTCGCGCACATTGGCCTGCCCTACAACGCCATCCTCGGCTACCCCGCCCTCGCGAAGTTCATGGCCGTCACGCACCACGCCTACAACATGGTCAAGATCCCTGGCAGCGGTGGCACCATCACCATACGTGGTCACGTACAGGACGCCACGCGCGCTGTCGAGATCGCCTACAAGGCCGCTGCCATGGCATTCCCCGCTGACGAGGACATGGAGCCTCTCGAGAGGCCCAAGAAGAAGAAACACTGTTCACTCAAGAGCAAGCATCTACAAAGAAGGTGTCGCTGAGCACCAGCGGCTCGGGGGCTGAGGGCTCGGGGGCTAGCGTCACCATAGGCGCTGGCTTGCCTCCCAAATAGGAAAGCGCGCTCGTCGCCTTCCTTCGGGCAAATTCTGACATGTTCGCATGGACTCCGTCAGAAATGTCCGGTGTACCAAGGGAGGTGATCGAGCACCACTTAGCCGTGTGTCCAGACGCACGCCCTGTAAAGCAAAAGCGCGGAAACAAGCCCCCGAGAAGCAAGCGTTCATCATCAAAGAAGTAGAGAAGCTGAAAGCAGCAGACATCATTCGAGAAGTTGCCCACCCCACTTGGCTCTCCAACGGTGTGGTTGTCCCAAAACCCAATGGAGGAGGCCGGCTCTGCATCGACTACACAGACGTAAACAAGGCTGCCCCAAGGATCCATACCCCATGCCAAGGATAGACCAGATTGTGGACTCCACCGCCGGCTGTGATCTCCTCTGTTTCCTGGATGCCTTCTCAGGCTACCACCAGATCAAAATGGCCAAGGAAGACGAGGAGAAAACAGCATTTCTCACCCCTTGTGGTGTGTATTGCTACACTTGCATGCCCTTTGGCCTGAAAAATGCCGGCGCCACCTTCCAGAGGCTCATGAGGATCGCCTTGGGGGCTCAGATGGGAAGAAATGCAGAAGCTTATGTCGACGACATCGTGGTCAAGTCTCGCGAGGGAGACACTCTCTTGAAGGATCTCGAGGAAACCTTCGCCAGCCTGCGCAAGGTGAACATCAAGTTAAACCCCGCCAAGTGCGTCTTCGGGGTGCCTTCAGGCAAGCTCCTCGGGTTCCTCGTGTCCCACCGCGGCATAGAAGCAAACCCTGACAAGATCAAGGCTATAGAAGACATGCAGCCACCTCGCCGCCTCAAGGACATGCAGCGCCTAGCAGGATGCATGGCCAGCTTAGGCCGCTTCATCTCCAAGTTCGGCGAGAGAGCCTTGCCATTTTTCAAGATCATGAAGAAATCCGGCACCTTCAAGTGGACTCCAGAGGCCGACAAAGCATTTGAGGACTTGAAGAAATACTTGGCTAGCTCACCAGTCATGGTAGCCCCCAGGGCAGGCGAGCATCTGAAGCTGTACCTAGCAGCCACTCCACAAACTGCAAGCGCCGTCCTGGTGGTGGAAAGAGAAGAGCCAGTTCTCCCCAAGAAAAGCACTGCCACACCAAGTCCAGAACCTCCCGACGAGGGAACAGTCTCTCCAGACCCAGTGCCAGCCCACAGCCTCAAGTCGAGTCCCCACGAGCACCCTGCCGAGGCTCCTCCACAGGCAAACCTCGCCAAAGGTCCTGAGGAGCCTCTCGAGGGAGCCGACGCTGCCGCACCATCAACGACCCTCGTCGAGCATCCAGTCTACTTCGTCAGTACTGTACTGCGAGATGCTCGCGAGCGGTACCCAGTGCAGCAGAAGCTCCTCCTCGCGCTACTCATCGCCTCCAGGAAGCTGCGCCACTACTTCCAGGGCCACCCCATCACGGTGGTCACGTCCTTCCCCCTGGAGCAGATCCTGCGCAACCCCAACGCTACTGACCGCGTCGCAGGATGGAACATTGAGCTGCAACCATTCAACTTGCGCTTCGACACCACAAGAGTCATAAAAGGGAGAGCGCTGGCGGATTTCGTCGCCGAGTGGACAGACCCAACTCCTGAAGAGCCTCGCGAAGAAGAAACCGCGTCATCGGGAGATACAATGCCAAGCCACTGGACCATGCACTTCGATGGAGCTTTCGCCTGCCGCAATGGTGGGGCTGGCGTTGTCTTAACCTCACCAAAAGGTGACAAGCTCTACTACGCCATCCAGCTGTGCTTCACAATAGACAAGATCTCCAACAACATCGCCGAGTACGAGGGCCTCCTCGCCGGGCTCAGAGCCGCAATCGCCCTTGGCGTCAAGCACTTACTCATAAAGGGTGATTCCCAGCTCCTGGTTAACTTCTCCAACAAGAGCTACACGCCTAAAGACGACCACATGGCCGCCTACCTTGAAGAGGTCCGCAAGCTCGAGAAGCACTTCAGGGGCATGGAGCTCATGCACATCCCGCGAAAGGAGAACCAGGAGGCAGATGACATCGCCAAGCGAGCATCACGAAGGCAGGCCCAGCCGGCCGGCGTCTTTGAAGAGAGACTCTCCAAGGCGTCCATAAAGCAGCCACAAGAAGCAGCAGCCACAAGCACAGACGAAGTACTCCCACCACCTCCTGTAGGTGGGGCACCCAACTGCGGTCCATCCTCAGGGGAGCGTCTGCTGCTGGCTATGGTGCATCAAGAGACAGGCTGGGTTGACGAACTCAAAGACTACCTGCTGAAGGGAGTCCTCCTGAAGAAGACGCGGAGGCGGAACGAGTGGCTCGACAAGCCAAGTCATACTACATCCTCGAGGGAGACCTGTACCGCAAGCGCCCAAATGGAATTGCACTCAAGTGCGTCCCCCCGAGGAAGGCCGCATGCTGATCAGAGACATTCAC
Organism: Poa pratensis; assembly: GCA_947311845.1. NCBI lineage: Eukaryota > Viridiplantae > Streptophyta > Magnoliopsida > Poales > Poaceae > Poa > Poa pratensis. Next base: position 25,279,426 of record CAMZMU010000091.1, on the reverse strand, counting down.
AGTGGAGAGTGTGGCCACCATTCCTCTGCACGCACCCTGGCAGGCAAGGTCTTCAGGAGCGGTTTCTACTGGCCCCAAGTGCTTCAAGATGCCACCACCATCGTCCAGTCTTGCGATGCGTGCCAATTCCACGCCAAGCAAGTCCATCAGCCTGCACTGGGACTCCAAACCATCCCGCTCTCGTGGCCTTTCGCGGTCTGGGGCTAGACATCTTGGGACCCTTCCCGAGATCACAAGGGGGCTACCGCTTCCTCTTCGTGGCAGTCGACAAGTTCACCAAGTGGGCAGAGGTTGAAGCAGTGCGCAGCATACCGGCCAGGGCAGCAGTAAAATTCATCAGAGGCCTGGTCTGCCGCTTTGGTGTGCCTAATCGCATCATCACCGACAATGGCTCACAATTCACCAGCGGCATCTTCAGGGCCTACTGCGAGAGCCTCGGCACCAAGCTCTGCTTCGCCTCGGTGGCTCACCCACAGAGCAACGGCCAAGCCGAGCGAGCAAATGCTGAGGTCCTCAAGGGCCTCAAGACAAGAAGCTTCAATCGCCTGAAGGGCTACGGCAAGGGCTGGATAGACGAACTCCCGTCCGTGCTCTGGTCCATCCGCACGAACCCCACGAAGCCCACTGGTGAGACGCCATTTGCCCTCGTGTATGGAGCTGAAGCAGTCCTCCCCACAGAGATCAAGCATGGATCCGCACGGGTCCTTGCCTTCAACGAGGACGATCAAGCAGACCTCCACAGCGACGACCTGCTGCTCCTTGACGGGTTGCGCCGCCGTGCCGCCCTCAGGGCAGCCAAGTACCAGCAAGACCTGCGACGCTACCACAGCCGCCACATACGTCCGCGCACTCTCGAGACAGGCGACCTCGTCCTCAGGAGAATCCTCTCCAGGGAAGGTCTCCACAAGCTCTCGCCAATGTGGGAAGGCCCCTACAGGGTCTCACACATCGCCAGGCCTGGCGCGGTACGCCTCGAAACGGAGGACGGCATCCGGTCAAGAATCCATGGAACATCGCGCATCTACGCAAGTTCTACCCGTGATCATAGTCACGCCAGACATTTTTTGTCTCTAGAGGGAAGCACACAACTTCACCTCCAAGCTTCACAAAAGCTTCTCCTCCCGAGGGCCAGCCCCTCTGAGCTCTCCTGATTACGTGCCGCCGCAGGCCGTGAAGAGTCTCAGCCACTGAATGTGGTCCCCATGCCTCGACATGGAAAACTTTATCTTGGTAACACCAAGTGTAATGAACCAATTCGTTTCTCAATGAAACATTGCGCTGAGGCGCCGCTATGTAATATTTTGGTGGTGAGTTTTTACTTTTCATCATCTTAGTTCATTTCGCGCTCATATTCTTCCCCATGCGCACCTCGCGAGCGGGGGCTGAGTACGGTGACTGTGCCTCAAGAGCACCCCAACAGCACCGCAAAATCCAAAGGATCCGAGCTCTAACACGTGAGCACGCTCTCACGCCTGTTACCTCCCAAAGAGCTCTGGCCCATGGGCTTGCTCCCAAACACGCCACCTCACCAAAGGACCTTGGTACTTACTCTCCTCGCGAGATACCATGAGGAAGCCTATAAGCGCGCATGAGTGTTTACTACCATGTGCCTGCTTTGGGTTTGCCTCTCTAACCAATACAGGGAACAAGAGTCCTCCCCAAGGTCGAGAAGTCACGCTCCGACCCCTAGAGGGAGCGCACCATCAGGGAAGCCAACGCCCTCTACGAGGCCAAAGTCTCGCCAAGCTAAGTCTAGCGCTCGCGCCCCTCAGGAGTTTTTCTCCCTCTCACGAGCACCTGTCGTCCCTCGAGCGGTTTTTTCTCTCTCACACTCCATGGACTGCTTGTGCGTCAAAGGGGGCCCTCGAGCACCGCGACTCGAGAGCCCTTACCTCTCCAAGCCTTAAACACCCCCCGGCCTTGCCGAGTCACGCTCCGGCATACCGCAGCGGCGGTGTCATAGCGCAAAGAGATGGGTCCTGACGACGTAGAGCGAAGAAAGACATGGAACAGGGATAAAAGGCCCATCGAGGGGCACACACACATGTTTGCATACGATCAAAGTATCTTACAAGCCAGAATTAAAACAAGTCTTAAAACAAAGATATTGCGCGTCAAGCGCATCTTGTTGCAGGAGTGGCCTAGGCAGAGGGTTCACCATCGCCGTCCTCTTCAGCCTTTCTTCTTCGGCGCCTTCATCCTCCTCAGCGGCCTGCTCCGCCTCAACCCTCTTGAAGCGGTCGACGTAATCGTTGACTTCTTCTCGAACCAAGTTGGAGAGCTCCAGGCTTGGTCCTCCTCGATGGGCTCGGTCACTGACTCGTAGTCGAAGCCGGGTGAAGGCGCTGGAGGTTGGCGAAGACGCGATCGATCGCCACGGTCAAGAGCTTGCGGCACTCCTCATCAACAACATCGCCAAGTTCCGCCACAGGGCCCTCGAGCGCGGTGAAGAGCTGATCGAAGTAGGCGAGGTATGTGGCGGCGTCAGCGTTCCCATGACGGGAACAGGGCATCCACTCCTAGCTGCCCCGCGAGAGTGTTCCCCCGGGTCACCAAGGATTGGAACATGCGCTCCCGCTGCTGCGTCAAGACCTGTGCCGCCTGCACGCGATGCTCAGCCTCTTCAGCACGCTCCACGACAGGGCCCACCTGAGCGGTCAACTCCTTCATGTCAGCCATCAAAGAGGCAAAGTTCTGCTCCGCGCGCGCCCGAGCCTCCGCGGCAGCCTGGAGGCGAGAGTCGAATCGCTTCTTCTGGGCCTCAAGGTCCTGACGCGAGCCTCAAGCTCGTTGCGTCTCTTCGTGAAGCGATCCTCTTGCTTCTTGGCCTTCTCCGCGAAGTCTTTCTAGCTGTCGCGAAAGAGCTTCTCCTTCGTCGCAGACTCCTCCGCCATCTTCTCCTCCTTTTTGCGAAGGTTCTCGTTGGTCTGCACAAGGCGCTTCTGGTAGAACTCCTCGTCTTGAGTGACCTTGTTCTCGCGGGCTTCCAGGTGCTCCCGCTGCGCGGATTGATCCTTCTCGATCTGCTCAACCTGTTCCTCGCGTTTGCGCGCCTCGGTCTCGCGGGCGTCGAGCTCAACTCCGCGCTGCACGATCAAGTCTTCGCGAATGCTCAAGCTCTCACGGAATTTCTCCAAACTCTGTCGCACATTCTCGACTCGGCAACGATCCCCGCCTCGCGATCTAGAAGCTCTTTGTGCTTGGCGGAGACCGCCGCTTCGCGCGCCGCCAGCTCCTGGTGTTTGGCCTCGGTCTCTGCCTCGAGAGCCTCGCGCCTAGCACCCAGGTCCGCAAGGGTCTCCTCGACCTCGCGGACCACGCTGATGCGGATCTCCTCAGCAGAGCGCAGCGCTGCCTCGCGTTGCGCCTGGGCAGCTTCGTTCTTCCGGCGGCAGTTCTCCACGGTCTCATGAAGACAAGCCCAGCCCCGCGCAAGCTCGGCGTCCTCCTCCGCCCTGGAGCGATCCTCCTCAGCAAGCTGGGCCTCAAGCCCGTCGAGAATTTCCCTCGCCGAGCGGAGGACAGCCCCACGGCGAGCTGCAACGGGGCGCCGCCCCCGCAGAACTAAGGCCCATGGCTCGCCGGAAGGCCTGGAAACGCCGGCGCCTGCCGAGGATTCCGGAGCGTCCTGCCTTGGGCTCGAGTGGCCTCGAGACGCGCCTGGGGGCTCGGTGCGAGCCCCCTCTTCGTCCACACAAGGGGCCTTCTGGGGGCTTGATGAGAACCCCCCTCGCCTCCCGCGTGGAGGCCTTCTGGGGGCTCGTGGCACCTCACCATCAACCCCACCATTCTTCTGCCCCTGGGGAGCACTCTCCTCTCCAGGGACAGGGTTGGCCTTCTCAGCTGAGGCCGCCTCCCCAGCGGCCTCAGAGTCCGCTGTGGCCTCTCCAAGTTTCGTGCTCGGTGGGGGCGATGACGCGGCGGCCTCCTCCATTTCGACGTCAGCGCGCTCCCGCGGACGCCCCTGTCTCCGCGCACGCTCCTTCGCCGGCGGCGTGAACCTCGCCGCATCCACCTCCGGCGTCCCCTCCGGCCGCATGGGGGAGACGTCAGGCCGCATAGGCGGAGGCGTCGTCACCTCTGCCTCCTCCTCCTTCTCCTCGCGGCGCTCCTCTGCCTCAGGAGGCGGTGCCGCAGCCTCAGGAGAAGAAGCAGTGCCCTCGGGAGGCACCTCGTCGACTGTACACGCTGCAGACGCCGCTGCAGCGCTGGGGATCTCTCCAAGCCTCCGGAGTCTCCGCCGTTTTGGCACCTCGGGGCCCTGGAGAGGCAAAAGCTCAAAAACTCCTCGAGGAGCCTACGCAAGAATAAGCCAAACAGAAAAGGGAGTCGGTTCTTACCCAGATGTCTTGGCGCGGGAATCGACCCACACCGTGTTTGACGACCGCCACGGCCTCGGGGCGCGGCCCGGCGCCGGACCCCTCGAGAGCAGCCTCGGCTTTCCTCTTGAGAGAAATGCCCGCTGGGCTCCCGGCGGTCTGTCATGAATGGCCTTGGAGCGGGGCTCGCAGTGGCCTGATGAAGCTCCGTCGTCGTCGCTCTCCTCTTGCCCCTCACACGCTGCGAGGGAGCGACCACGAACTGGCCGCTGCTGCCTGAGGAGGCCTCGTGGGTCTCAACTTCAGGCGCCGCGCTCTTCGAGGTGCTCGAGTTCTCCGCTGAAGAGGCAGAGCCTCCCGAGGCGCCGGTTGCGCCTGCGTCGGATTCCACAGGCGTTTCCGTCGTCTCCTCGTCGCCCTCAGCTGGCGCCCCCTGCGCCGCAGACTCAGGATCCTCGCGAGGCCCCACATGCCCCTTGGGCACCAGGCCCCACTGGTCGAACTTCGGCATCGTCTGCACGAGCGAGACGCGACGCCCGAGATCGATCCTGTGGAGCGGGACGCCTTATCCGGGCTTGGGGATATCTGGAGCCGTGAAGAGAGTCTCCATGATGGTGCGCACCTCCTGCTGCGTGAAGAGGGTTGCGCTCAGGCGCATTTTGTCCCTCTGGTTGGAATACAGCCACATCGCGTCCGCGTGCCTCTGGAGCGGAGCAATGCGGCGCTCACGAAGTCCTTGGCCACCATCTGCCCGGTGAGGCCTGCCTCGCGGAGGTCCTTCAAGCGCCTCACCACGGGGCCGAGTGCGGCTCCCTTGAGCGCCTTAGAAGACCAGCTCGCCCTCTTCGTCGGAGGCGCTTCGGGCAGTCGAAGAAGGCGCTCCGGCTCCGAACTTCATGAGGAACCAGCGCTTGCGGAAGTCCTCCACCTTCTTCGTCACATTGGTCACAATGTTCTCGCCGTTCCGCGCGATGGGGATGTAGTGCCCTTCATGCCTCGGTGATGCGGAAGGACACGCACCCTGACCGCTCCTTGTTCGCCGTGAACCGGAGCGCATAGAAGCTGCGGAAGAGGTCCACCGAGGGTGGAATGCCGATGTATGCCTCGCAGAGGTAGGCGAAGATGGCGAGGACAAGGATGGAGTTAGGATGGAGATGAAGGACCTGGATCTGGTAGCGCTCCAGAACCGCCAGGAAGAAATCGGAGAAAGGAGGCACGAGCCCGGCGAATAGGGTGTGCATGAAGATGGGGTAGAAGCCGCCGAAGGAGTTGTCCGCCGTCTTAAGCACCGTAGCGCCGTGCTCGTTGGTCGCTGAAGCTGCCATGTGACGCACCTTCTCCAGCTGCGCTTTCTTCTTGAAGCGGAAGCCGGTCAGAGCCGGCTCGAAGTCTCCGACCTGCTGCATCGCGGCAGTTCGCCGCCCTGCACCACGGCCTTGCCTTTCGAGGCCGCGGAGGCTTTCTTGGGCGCCATTGCGCGGGATTGCAAAGGAAGAGCGCCGGAGACACAGGAGCGCAGAGTCAAGAGCGAGGAGACGGGCGCGCAAATGATGCAGTAACTGCTGCCTGAACCGGCGCTGCAGGCTTTATTCCCCTCAGAGCAGTTACCGAGACGTGGTGGGTCCCCCCACTACGCCCGTCATCTCCGAGGAGAACGTGTCGTCGCGGCGTAACTGCCCTACACGTGTCTCAGGCCGGCCGGACACTTTGGGCCCATGACGATTCGCCTGCGTCCATTGGACTACATCGTGCCCATCATGGGCCCGGGGGCTACTGTCGGCCCAGTGAAATCCAGGGTGTGCTGGGCCTGTCCTCTACGGCCCTCGACACTTGATGGCGAATTTTCGCTAAGGACCAAGCCTACGGCTTGGAGAGCCTCGCGAGGCGGATTGCCTCGCGAGGGCTTTTGAGGCAGCAGAGGCCTGCGGAGGCCCTCTCCACTGCTGCCCCCTCTTCAAGGAAATCCCCCTGGAGAGAGGTCAACGCCGAATTCTCTACAGGGCATCCAAGCCCTCGTGGAGATCGCTTCGCTGCAAAGCAACCTCTGCAGAGCGCACATGGGCTCTGCAGCGGCCGCAGAGTGACGCGCGCCCTGCGCGCGGTGACGACGACGCCGCAGTTGCCATTTTGGTGATTAAAGGGGTCAACAAAGCTGTGCCATCCGCACCGGACTACAAGGGTTTCCTCTTTGGTGATAAGGGGACCGGCCGGCGCTACACTCCACGGCCAACGTCACCGTGGGCACCCCCACGTTCCTCTGCGGCCCCAGCTGGCCGTCCTGCATGGACGGTGGTTACTCTGCTACAGGCGTCAGCTTTACGCCCATGGACCGCGTCCATGGACAACCGGGCTGCGGTGCACCGCTCTACCTTCTGCGCCACGTGACAGCCCTACCATAGTGCAAGCGCAGGGAGGGAGCACGGGGCGCCTATAAAAGGAGGACGAGCAGCACCGTAGCAGGGATCGCATTCTCATTCCAGCATAGCCACTTACGCGCAAGGAAGAAGAAGACCACGCTTCCCTTCCTTGTGTACACCATTGCCAAAAGAGAGCCCTCGGCAAGCTCATTGTACTGTAACCTCTACAAGCAGTGCAATACAGACAAGCAGGAGTAGCGGTGTTACCTCCACACGAGGGCCGTGAACCTGGGTACGGGCTGGTGTTCATCTCTGTCGTGATGTCCCTCCACTTGCTCGACGAGCACCGTCGCCGTGCAGGTTGAGGGTTGTTTGACCAACGTGTTCAGCCCCTTACACGAACCTCTCTTCGTGAGCTTGACTATCCCTGTTTCGTGTGAGTCATTCTCCGACACAAACCTTGGCGAGGCATGAATCTGGATCGGGCGAGGTGGCTGATATGGAAAGACATTTACCACACTGCGACATCGCTTGATTGGAATATGTACGTACTTAGGATTAAAATTGTCCAAACAAAACTATCACAAAATGTATGCTCCAAAATTAATTGGAGGATTTTTATGATGCTCGAGTGTCATTTATTGGAGAAGATGCTCTAGTGTGATCAATGTTTATACTTGAGTTTTTTTTTCATGTTCAAATAACGTTATTAAGATTCATGCAAGATTGTAGAGAAGTCAGCTGAGGTAGCGTAGGAAGAGAAGAAGAAGAAGCTAGAGATCAGGAGCATTGTTAGCGCCATGATTCGCGACGAGGCCATCTCGAGCGAGCTCAGTCTGCACGCGTCGTGAACAAAAACAGACCTTTGCAAGCCTCTGTCTGTGATCCCGTTTGGACATATATAATTTACAGTAGTCGTTTAATGTACATCTCGATCTGATCGGAACGGAATAGCCAACCCAGAACCCAGTTGACTTCAGCGAAGGGAGCACACGATGAACCAGAAGTCCAGAACTCAAACAAAAAAACCTAACCTAGTTGTATCTTGCATGTCATCGTCAGATATCTGCCCTGCCACTCGATTATCTTCTACTGGTACAACACCCGAGGTGGGTTGCGGCGGGAATCTTTTTAGAAGATGTGTAAATAAAGTCATAAGAGAGATGAAATATGAGTTGTCGACAAAAGTATGAGAGGTTGAATTGTGGTTGAGTTGCTAAATTTAATTAACGTGAAATTTTTGTGTATTTGACAACAATCTACCCCACACATAGTACCCCATTTGGTTGATGATGTAATTTTGATTATGAATGAATTAAGAGGTATGATGTGTTCAAAAAATATTGGTGACATGGACAATTGTATGACCTAAAACAATTGATGATGTGGATATGTTGCATAAAAATATACAATCATTAATACATATTAATAAATGTTAGTATGATGACATGGAATGTTGATTGTCTAAAATAGTAAGTGAGGTAGATAACTTGCATGTCAAGATAGATAACTTAAATGCCCCTTAGTGTGGTTTTGCTTTATACGAATATCCATTACCTATCTATTTATATTATCTATCTATCATATATTAAAATCAATATATAGATGCCTAATAAAGCCATCATGTTAAGCCACATCATCGAAATTAATTTTAGTAGTTCGATCTAAAATCTAAAATCTGTAGCTGTGATTTAATAAAATATTGGTAGTCGCGTAACATGGCACGATATATGTGGAGAAGATCACGCCCCGACCTGGGTTCCTTGAAAATAAAATATTCATTAAACACGTAGTCCGTTTAAAAAAAACAGCTGATACTAGCTATCTTAGAACGTGATATCTACCTAAAAAAAACAGTACCGGTTCTATTGATGAGAACAAATAGACTCAGCTGCATGAAAGTTAGCTTTGCGTGGAGGAAAATGTAAGTGACAAATCTTGATACAAACAGATGGAGATAAACTGCTCAGGCAGCAGCATAAACTTATTAAGATGAAAAAAGGTTGACGTAGGGGCAAATGTAGCATACCATGATACCAAGGAAGCCATCTTTCATGTACACTCTACAGGACAACAATATACGGATGTAGCAGATTTAGAGTAGGACAGGACTAGGCGTCCCCGGGGGATCTTTCCGTCCGATCCCCCGGGTCCGCAGCCGTCCGATCGGATCGCCCCGAGCCGTCAGATCCCGCGTGACCCCCACCAACCCCGCTTTTGCTACCGTGTAGCAAATAATCGCCCGTTTTGCTCCTATGTAGCAAAAAACGGTTCGTCCAGAAAACAGAAAAGATAAGACTGACTTCGCCGGAGACCTCACGGAGACCTCGCCGGAGATTTCGTAGCAACAAAAATATGCTACTGTAGCAAAATCGACTTCGCCGGAGACATCGTAGCAATTTTTCATTCTATTGTAGCAAAACCACATAACAATAATAGCAAAAAAATTGTTATATTGCAGCATCATAGCAAAAAAAAATTCCGGAGAGTTGAGACTTATGATGCAAAACATCAGAACAAATTGTAGCAAAAAATTCTTCTTATAATGCAAATTCACAGAACGTATGGTGCAAAAAATCAGACATGGACAAAACCTCGTAGCAAAAACATTATGCTATTTTAGGAAAACTAAAAAACTATTGTAGCAAAAAAAATGTCTGAGAGCACCGCCCTGCCGCCATGGCGGCACGCCGCCCAAAGCTGGCAGCATGGCCGACCGTCGTCGGTAGCACCACCTTTCGACGCAGGTAGCATCCCCAATCGTCGTAGGTAGCACTACAGTCCATGCCTCGCAGCAACGACGACCACCACAAAAAGCAGCACCGCCGCCCACACGCAGCATCCGACTCGCGGCTCGCAGCAGCGTCGCTGCTCACAGCAAGGTGCGCCACCGTCCCATGGCGGAAGCTGCACCGCCTCTATAGCAGCATCTCGAGGTGAGGAGGCCGCTCGAGGTGAGGGGCGCGGCGGCCTTGCGGCGAGGCTCGAGGCGGACCGAGTGGAGGCGGCGGCGGGGAGCAGAGGAGCCGGCCCGCGGCGGCGGGGCGCAGAGGAGCTGGCCCGGCGGCGGCTCACACGGCGCAGGGATTCGACCCCAACAGCGGTGGCGCAATGGGGAGCCGTCCCGACGGCGGGGACGAGGAGAGGAGATCGGGGCGAGACGGCGGCGGGATCTCGTCGGGGCGCGGCGGTGGCCGGAGCTTGCGGAGGCGCGGCGGCGGTTGCTCAAGTAAAAGGCGGCGCATCTGGTTGAGCTCTCGTGGGGATGTGCGGCAGCGACGCTGGCTCTCTCGCGAGGAAGGTGGAGTTGGGGGAGACGGATGAGTGGATAAGAAGTACGTGGAGGGGAACGCTCCACGTCTGGGACGCGTGGCGTCACGAGGATGCGGAGGATGGGAGGACACGATCCCCGGGTGACTACTATACTTTTCCTTTAGAATATGCTTGGGGCGTATTCATGGCAGAAGGCCGCTGACACAGTCGCTGGTGGTGGTTGTTGGTGCATACGCACAACTCTCAGTGGGGTGCGCCGATTGCAGAAATAGTATGACGAAGGCAAGCTCGGCCAGTCGCCGAAATCCAAATTCAAAGATACTGCGCCTGGCGATTTCAGGTTGTTCGACAGAGAAAAGCAGACGGGCGCAACCTAAGCCAATGGATTTCAGGTTGTTGGTCTTATTAGATTATCCGCCTGGCGAGATCTTCTTGGAAAATCCCGCCAACTGCTGACGATCTGGAGAACAAATGAAAAGTACATCACAGAGTATTATTGAGAGAAGACGATGATCCTCAAGAAAGCCGGAAGGATTTAATTAAATGCTGACGATATGTACATTGTTTTTATTATTAAGTATGCATAAATGATATTAGGGACATTATAACCGCAACACCTACGAAGCCTCTCACGCACTCTGCCCTCGTCACCTCTCTGTGACCGTCCGGTCCTCTTCTGAATCTTTTTGGCCGTCGGATGCTCGTCCACTCCCGCGTGGGCTTCTCCTGGGCCGGATGTCCCTGAGGGACGCTGCTCTGGGCATCAATTTCGCGTTTCCTGGTGCATTTGGGCCCAATACGGATATAGCCCAGCAACTTGACTGGTCAACGCAGCCGCGAGCGGCGAGGAGGAGGCGAGCGGACGGGCGGAAGAACGCTACCGGATCCGAGAAGGCGAGTGGATGGGTGACCGGATCGAAGTCGACCGCGAGCAGACGGGGAGGAGAGCGAGCGCATCGCACGCGATCGAGCGGCACGACGATGCGACAGTCCATCAATCCGGTCTATCGAGTCCGACGAAGTTAGGGAAGGAGAAGCGACGATCCGGCGAGCGGCACGGACGCACGCGACGCGGCCGGGCGGACGGCTCTCAATCGTGATGGGTGGTGATAAACTGATGCGTCGCTCGTCATTAATTTTCAGTTTGCAGACCCCTAATGGCAGCCATCGTGGGCAAATTGACGCCGGCGAGTGATTATGGTACGTTACCATATTTCCTCTCGTGCCATATAAAATCTGGTCTCTCAGTTCTTCCCATACCACTTCCATTGGAGCACAACTTGCAGGTCCAATGTCGTACTGCTAGGTTGATTATCTGTCTTGCCAAATCATCATTTTCTCATCAGTGACTGTCTCTAAGATCCGAAATCCGTTTTTTCGCAGGTTGTGCTCATCCTGGTCTGGCGTTTTTATAGTTATTTGATCTCCATCAGAACAACACTCTCAAAAACAACATTAAGATTTTTTTGAAATTTTTCAAAGGCCTGGATTACATATAAGAGGGAATGCATCTTTTTACTAGAAATTTGAGATTGTATTGAACAACATTAATGTACTCAATAAGTTGATGCCCTTCGGTTCACAACAGATAGTCAATTACAACAGGTCGTTTAAACACGGCTGAACCAAATATTCAGAATACATCATCAATCAATCAGTATGATCCACGCGCGCCACAATCGTGGAGATGAGCTGGTTACCAAGTGGCGGGATGCTCTGCTCGCTTCTGAAGTAGTCATTAGGATCTATCGCAGTCTTCGCCATTGCCAGCCTTCTGAAGTTACCTTGTAGTACTTCTCCCCCAAACCCTGCCGGCCTCGAAGCTCGTGACGTTGCCGCTGATGACGTTTTGGCCGAGCCAAAGGTCTTTGTAGTTCACGTACGCTTCCCTCGGGTTGTTGCTCACGTGGGGCTGCATGAACGCGTAAAAGTCCCGGACCCACCCTGTCCGCGCCGCCTCCTCGCCGGCGCTGTTCCAGAAGTTCATGTACTGGACGTTGTAGAGCACGCCGGAGCGGTGCGGGAACGGAGTCTCGGATTCCGAGACGCTGGCGATCTTGCCGCCGTAGGGTTCCAGGATCATCAGCCCGGCGCTCTGCCTCGCGAGCCAGTTCGTATAGATCTCCGCCCATTTGTCTCTGGAGATGGCTTGCCGGACGTAGTCGGACGTGGCCTTGCTGAAGACGGCGTCCCCGGGGAGGCTCCGCTTCAAGATGTCGTCCACGGTGGCGCTAGGGCCGAGGTAGATGAAGGCCACGGACTGGATCCAGGTCATCTCCTTGCAGTCCGCCCGGGTCACGCCGAGCTCCGGGAACCGGCTATTCATCACCGGCAGGAGCGCGTCGCAGGTGCCCAGGTACAAGGACTGGAAGTTAGCCGACGGTCCCTGGGCGATCACCCTCACCCACAGGTCGTCGGGGAGAGCCGGGGCGACCTGCTGCCACTTGGTGATGATGTCGATGGCGCCCTGCTGGACGGACTTGGTGACGGTGAACGCGGTGACCTTCGCCGGCACGGCCACGAGATTCACCCTCCACGACAGCACGATCCCGAAGCTCCCGCCCGGCGCCACCACGGATGGCCCAGAAGACGTCGCGCCCCATGGCGTTGCTGTCCAAGATCCGCCCCTCGGCGTTGACCAGCAAGGCGTCCACGACCTGGTCGGCGGCGAGTCCGTGCCTGCGCATGAGCGTGCCGAAGCCACCACCACTGAGGTGGCCGCCGACGCCCACCGTCGGGCACAGGCCCGCCGGGAACGCGAGACGGTCGCTCACCTTCCCGATGGCGTGGTACAGCTCCCCGAGCGTGGCACCAGAGTCCACCCACGCTGTGGCCGGCGTTCCCCGGGTGACGCGCACGGAGCGGAGACCAGCGAGGTCGACCACGGCGAACGGGGCCGTATCGGAGCGCGCGGCCCTATACGAGAGGCCCTCGTAGTCGTGCCCGGCGCTGCGCACGCGGAGGCGCACGTCGTGCCGGCGGCCGCAGACGACGACGGCCTGGAGGTGAGAGGCGTTCGTCGCCGTGACGATGCAGAGCGGCTTCACCGTGGCCGGGGTGAGGAACATCGGGTTCCGGACGGACGTCGCGAGGACCGACGCGAACGACGGGGAGCTCTGGGTGAAGAGGAGCTGGTTTGGTACGGACGCTGAGAGGCACCGGAGGAAGTCAGCTGAGGTAGCATAGGAAGAGACGAAGAAGAAGCTAGAGATGATGAGCATTGCTAGCGCCATGGCTCGCGACGAGGCCATCGAGCTCGATCTGCAAGCTTCTATCGTGACCAAGAACTGATCTTTGCTAGATTAGCCTATGCCTTTTTTCTAGTGCAACGCAGCACGTAGTTTTATAGTACTCCTACGTTGGAGCAGGAATGCAGGATTATACAATGTTGGCTATCGATGGGTAGTTGATTGCCACCGACGATCGGATCTATCGATCTGATGATCTGGATCGAGACCCCGTTTGGTCAAAAATTATAGTCGTTAAATGTACATCTCCACCGGTAGTTAACTGAATAAATGTGCATCTCGATCGATCTGATCGGAATGCACCACAGGACACTGTTTTTGTAATGGCTAAAACATGTGCACCACAGGACACTGTTTTTTGTGCAGCATTGTTCTCAGATCGACAAGGTTATCGCAATCAATTTTGTGGTCAGGTTGTTTTCTGTAGGGCACGGTGGCCCTGCTCCTCGGGGTTGAGCATGGCAAGGACGTTTTATTTCTGAAGGCTTCAGGGTAAATGGTAACTGAACCAAGTTACAGTGGGATTGTTGGTGTAATGGAGTTGTTTAGTTTCACTTGGTAATGTGATTTGATTACATTATAGTGTTTGTTTTTAAGAACTTTCATAGCCACCGTACAATACAAAGGTAGTAGTAAACTTGAAGAGCTTCAAGACATCTAAAAATTCAGAATGTTCAAGATTCAACTATGAAGTAGAAACAGCTTGCAAACTTTAAAGGCATTACAGTGCTTGGAACAAAAATCTCAAAGTTCAGAATTGCTGCAGCCTGCAACTCTGCAAGAGTTCTGAAGGTGCAATGAAGAAACAACCAACTTCTGCAAACCAATCACAGGATGAAACGATAACTCAACAATAAAACCTATACCTAGTGTGGCATCTGGAGGGGAGGAGTGGTAGATGGCAGGAGAGAGAGGAGCAGAATAACTGCATCAGGTCCAGAAGCAGAAGCACCGCCTCAACTACTCAAGCGGCACGCTATTGGGGGCATAGAGGGGAGATCGTGGGCATCCAGCACCCAGCCAGTTGCACATTTTATAAATCCTAGTTGCATGTCATTGTCAGATGTGTTCCTGCCACTCGATTATTTATAAAGACCCTAAGTTGCGAAGACCTTAAGTTCGGGAAAAAGACAGTGTGCGGTTGTCACCGGGTTATTCCAAGTGAGCATGCATGACTTCTCTCACTGCCGTCTTGAAGAGCGGTGGTCACATATTGTGTTGCGAGGTCTTCGAGTGGATGATAGAAAGCTTGACAGGTTGTCTACGGTGAGAATCATGTCATGCAGGCCATGTAAAAATTTGTCGATCGGAGGAGGCGTCGGTGCAGGATGGTTTGGTATTTCTATGTTGAAATTCGGAAAGTGTTTTTTTTTACTCTCCACCTCCAGTGCTCCCTCTGTTTAAAAAAAATGAAAATAATATTTGTGTGTTTCAAAAAGGTTGAAAAAAATAGATATGTAGTCAATCTAATATCCCACAAACGTGCAAAATTTCAATTTGAAACACTTAATATTATGGGTGACGTAAAATAACAAAATCTGATAAAACTTAAAAATTGAAATATGCATAATTAGATCCACACTTTTTTCATTTTTATGTGACTCAGAATTCAAAGTGTTTGAAGTTGAAATTTTGCATGTTCGTGGGACATACTATTGGCTACACAAGGATTTATTTCATAATTTTTTAAAACTCATAAGTATGATTTTCTAATTTTTAGTTTTTTTACGAAACACAGTACAAACGCAAACGTTCACAAACGCGTGCACACACTCACCGCTATGAACGCATGCACGCACACCCTATCCCTATGAGCGCCTCCGAAATACTGAGCCAGCGGGTCGAGTCTTGAGATTGACGAAGTCACCACGGGCGCCTCGCTGTCGCCGGGAACGTCGCCTCCCACTGAAGAATATTCCGCCTAAATGAGAAACACCAGTGTTAAACCTGGGGTTTGAACTCTGGTGGGATTGTGCTATAACCACCCTCCTAACCATCTTGCCACAGGCAAGTTCTCAGATTTTCAAATTTTTAGTTGAAGAGAGCACTGGAGCCAAAAATCTCCACTCGTTGAAGTTGCCGTATATACCCTAACATTGTCCAAACAAGTACAGTAGATAGTCTTTTTTTAGGATAATAACAAGTAGATAGCCGGAACAGTACATATGAGCACTGATCTCGGAGTTGGGTAGACCTTGATTGGGCCCAATAGGCTGAACGTGTTTGTTCTGGTTGATATTGGCCGAGCACTACTGGGCTTCTGCACAGTTTGGGCTCTATAAGAAGAAAAAGGACGTCCTAAAGAAAAACGAACAGTGCAGTAAAGAAAAACGAACAGTGATGACGTTTTGTCTGACGAAACTGGGTGCAGATCCGGATGGGTATAAAAATCACCTGTGGGATGCAGGGAATCCATTTTTGCAGATAAAAAAGGTGGGTTTTATGGTTCAGAAATATCTAGGGTCGTCGTTGCAGCACCGATCGCTCTTGCACGAGGTGAACACCAAGGGAAAATAAAAGGGAATCTTGAGCATGCTGCTAAGCTTATGCGTTTTAGTTGTTACAGTTTCCCCTCCGTGACAGTATGAAATATAGATTTATACAAGCTTATGTATGAAAATAATCATTGTTTTTTAATAACAACTTCAAGGGAATCTTGCAAGCTTCACAAATATGCGGGTCACAATTCAGTTTGTCTGATTATATTTATCAACATGTAAAATGTGACAACAGGCCATACTTCAAGAACACCTATTTAACATGACCCAACTAGACCATAAATCATCATTTTCTTGTTTCTTTGTATCTCAGTTCCATAGTACCTCAAAAATGTGTGATGAGAAATTAATTAAGTGACAAAGTGTATGACGTTGGCACTATATAAAAGCTTGCGTGTAGAGTTGTTTGAGCAAGCTGAAGGTATGATAGAATCCTCACTCTTTGAGTTTAAGATTTTGGGACTTGAGAAACTGGAGGTAGCCAAAATATTCACCACAGCCCTCGACCTAGGGGGCGTCGGCCTACATGTACCCCATGGCCTAGTCAACCCCAGCACCGACCGGTTTGTCGGTGCGAGACATGTCCATGCTGGTGGCTGCGTCACGGAATCATAAAGCAATGGAGGTTCGTGCTTTGCGTATGCGGGCGTCTGGTGCGGCGGACGATCGGCGATCCCACGCACCCCGCGCAGATATACACCAACTTCCATGGTGTCTTTGCCTTAGGAAATGGCTGCAACACTGAAGGCAACCAGGATGGCGGCATTGCCAACGTCATTTCGCTGCGGGAGCTGCCACCAATGGGAATGGGATGTTGGCTTAGGCCCGAACCAGCGACTCGCCGGAGTACATCTAGTCAAGAAGCGCACATACAATACGCGTAGCTAGTAAGCCGATGCTATTGGCCGCAACACGCACGTACAACAACAAGCAAGCTGGGTAGTTGATGATCGGTGGACATACGTATATGTGGTAATTTAGCAGAGACGACGATTACCCCTTTAGGGGATGGGCTACATATTACATGTGATGGAAAAGCCCATCAGTGGCAAATACAATTATACAAGGTTCTAAATCTTGCAGGTCATGAAAAGGTTAAGATTACGCTTGAACTCATCAGTATTTGTGACAGGCAATGCCTTGGTAAAAGCATCCACAATTTGATCCTTGCTTGACACAACCGAATGTCTAGAAGCTTGCTTGCAGCTCTTTCTCAAACAAAATGGAACTCAATCTCTCTGTGTTTTATGCGGGCATGAAACACTGCATTTGCATCTAAATAAGTGGCACAAAAATTGTAGCACCACAATCAAGGCATTTCTTAGAGGCGAACACCAAATATATTTTAGATTAACTGCAAATAGAAGACATCCTAAAATGCATGCAAGTAGCGTTTTCTTGGTACATACAGAATATTTAGGTTGGTAAAGTATAGATGGAATGGATGGTGTTGTTTTTATTCGTCACTGTTTCTCCTTCGTGATATTATGGAATAAATAAATTTATACAAGCTTATTTATGAAACTAATCATTTTTATTTATAACAACAGCAAGTCATCAATGGAATCTTCCAAGCTACACAAATATGCGGGCCACAATCCAGTTTGTCAGATAATAAAGATAATATTTATTGTGTATGTGTAAACATCAACAGGTAAAATGTGACAGAAGGTCATACTTCGAGAGCATTTATTTGACGTGACCCAACTACACATAAATCATCAATTTCTTGTTATTTTGTATCACAGATCCCATAGTACCCAAAAAAAAAATGTGTGATCAGAAACTTAAGTGACAAAGTGTATGACGTTGGCACTATATAAAAGCTTGCATGTAGAGCTGTTGAGAAAATAGAAAGTATGTTAGAATCCTTACTCTTTGAATGTATCTTAGGACTTGAGAAATTGGAGGTAGCCAAAATATTCAACCACAGCCAACGACTCAGGGGACGTCGGCCTACATGTACGCCATGGTGTAGTCAGACGCTGCACCAGCCAGTCTGTCGGTGCGAGACATGGCCATCTTGGTGGCCGCGTGACGCAATCATAAAGCAATGGAAGTGTGCTCCGAACGCGTCTGCTGCAGCGGACGATCGGCTCTCCCACGCACCCCGCGCGCCGATATATACAAAGGCGATGATGAGGAGGATGAGCATAAGCTTGCTGCGGATTGCGACATTGGCAACGTCGTTCGCTGCGGGAGCTGCCAGCCTGCCACTGATGTTTGGAATGGAACTACGTACATGGGCAGAGAGCTGTTGTCTTATCCATCACTTTATTGCCACGTCTTCGCACGCGATGTATGGGAGGAGGACCCCGTTGCACCGATCGGGGAAAGAAAGTATCATTTGTTTGGCAACTTAGTCGTTGGCACAAACTACCCGTTCCTCCTACAATCTATCTATGTCACTACCATTACCATATCATGTCGATGGCAACGAAGCTCTCTCGGTATTCAGGCCCGACTGTGTCATTGCTATGAAGATCATGAGTTGCCCCATAATAAAACCGCCAGTAGTCACGAATATATCCTTCTTGCCTAATCCAAGATTGGAGAAAGAATATCTAAGAGAGACCTATGGAGAAGGTAGTCAGAAATTCATAATAGAGTCCTACCACAACCACTGAATTAATTATCCTCATCGCGAAACTTAGACTACTAAATAGAAAATATTTAAAAATCATGGCATGGGTCTCCTTTTTTTCTTTCTTTAGAGTTTTCTATATGCACAATTTCTCGATGTTTCGATGAGAAAGGGAACTCCAAATCGGTCCGCTGTAAACTTCAGATGCGTAGCGAGGACAACGGTTTATGATGCCGGCCATAGGAAAGTGTCCGTAGCGTGGAATTCGTTCCTGGGAGCGCGCGGCCATGCGAAAGAGAACGCAGATGGAGCGACGAGGTACTGATACGTCTCCAACGTATCCATAATTTCTGCTGTTCCATGCTTATATTATACCATTTGCTACATGTTTTATATACACTTCGTATCACTTTTATGCATTTTCTGGGACTAACCTATTAACAAGATGCCACAGTGCCAGTTCCCTGTTTTCTGCTGTTTTTGGTTTCAGAAAGTTACTTCTGGAAATATTCTCGGAATTGCACGAAACAAAAGGCCAGGTCCCTATTTTTCCAGCACCATCACGGAGTCCGAAGGAGAGACGAAGATGTGCCAGGAGGTGGCCAAACCACACCTAGGCGCGGCTGGGCCCACAGCCGCGCCAGGTGGTTTGGGCCCCTCGGGGGTCCGCCGACATCGCCCCTTCGCCTATTTATTCCCCGAGACGCGAAAACCCTAAAACACCGAGCCTTTCATCCAGAACATATTCGCTGCCGCCGCCGTCGTCAACCCTAACTCGGGGGGTTCCTGAAGCTCTTCCCGGCACCCTGCCGGAGAGGGGAATCATCACCGGAGGGCTCTACATCGCCATGCCCGCCTCCGGAGTGATGCGTGAGTAGTTCATCCTTGGACTATGGGTCCATAGCAGTAGCTAGATGGTTGTCTTCTCCACTTGTGCCATCATGTTTAGATCTTGTGAGCTGCCTATCATGATCAAGATCATCTTATTGTAATGCTACATGTTGTGTTTGCTGGGATCTGACTTATATTGATACCTATGTGGAGCTGAATATTATATTATCATGTCTATGTCATTTGTGATCTTGCATGCTCTCCGTTACTTGTTGAAGCCTTGGCCACGTGAATACTTGTAACTCCAAGAGGGGGTATTTATGCATGATAGTTGGGTTCAACCTCTATTTAACCTGGGATAGTGACAGCAAGTTCTAAGGTTGTAGATGTGTTGTTGCCACTAGGGGTAAAACAGCAATGCTTTATTCAAGGATGAATGTATTGTTTACATTACGCACATTACTTAATGCAATTGTCTGTTGCTTGCAACTTAATACTGGAAGGGGTACGGATGTTAACCGGAAAGTGGACTATTTAGGCATAGATGCATGCTGGATAGCGGTCTATGTACTTTGTCGTAATGCCCAAATGAATCTCATAGTAGACACCACAGCTCACACATGCATGTTATATGCACTTATCAATTGTCAATTGCCCAGCTGTAATTTGTTTACCCAGCATGTTAGTTATCTTATTGGAGAGACACCACTAGTGAACTGTGGACCCCGGTCCATTCTTTTACATCTGAAATACAATCTACTGCAATCATTGTTCTCTACTGTTTTATGCAAACAAACATCATCTTCCATTCGATACGTTTAACCCTTTGTTTTCAGCAAGCCGGTGAGATTGACAACCTCACTGTTAAGTTGGGGCAAAGTAGTTTGATTGTGCTGTGCAGGTTCCACGTTGGCACCGGAATCCCTGGTGTTGCGCCGCACTACACTCCTCCACCAACACCTTCGAAGCAAACCTCGTTTTCCTACTGGTCCGATTAAACCTTGGTTTCATACTGAGGGAAAACTTACTGCTGCACTCATCATACCTTCCTCTTGGGGTTCCCAACTGACGTGTGACGTACAAGCAATTGTTTCTGGCACTATTAACCTAGAGCCACCAACAACGTTTTCTGGCGCCGTTGCCGGGGAAAACAGAATTGCTTCTGCAAGGGGAGTCTCTCACACCCAATCTCTTTACTTTGTTATTTGTCTTGCTTAGTTTATTTTTATTTAGTTTGTTTGCTCTCTTATCAAAAACACAAAAAAATTAGTTACTTGTCTTGCCTAGTTTATTTTTATTTTGTTTTGTTTGCTTTCTCTATATCAAAAACACAAAAAAATTAGTTACTTGTTTAATTCAGTTTAATTTTGTTTTTCAAAATGAATGCTCCTGAAGTTGAAGTTCGTTCTTTTAGGCAACTAGGAGGTGAAAATTTGAAAGATGCTTGGTATAGAATTAGTGATGCTCATCATAGATGTACTAAGAAACACTCTACCACTATCCTCCTTAGGAACTTTTATGTTGGTATCTCTAGTTGGTATAGGTATGTTCTAGACACTCTTACAGGTGGAAATTTCTTGGGTACTCCTGCTTTAGAAGCCTGTAATATTATTGAAAGTTTGGTAGGAACACCACCCACTAAAGATATTAAAGTTGAGATTACCTTGGAAGATGTTATAAATAAGTTAGACTCTATGGAGAATTTTTTTCCAAATTTTCTTGATTGTATTGGTAAGATTAATGAATCAATAGCCACCATCAATGAAAGAATCACTGTTCTTGAGGATAATATATCCATGACACCCAAAATCATAGAATTGATGAGTTAGAGGAAGCTATTGAAACCTTAAGTTCAACCTTTACTTCTCTTAAGTCTAAAAAGGAGAAAGTTTATGTGGGTAGAGAGCAAAAGTTTATGTATGTTCCTAAAGTGCCAAAACCAAAGACTCATTATGAGCTTAAAATTGATAAAACTTTTAGTACGGTTAAAGGTAATGAAACACCCCAGGAACATCTAAGATACCCATTGTTACAAGCTGTGTGTTGGAAGAGGCTTTTGATGATTTGAATGATTTGCCACTTGACACTTGATTTTCACTTTCTGCGCCTAGCTGAAAGGCGTTAAAGAAAAGCGCTTATGGGAGACAACCCATCGTTTTTATTTGCTGTTATTTTTGTTTTCTTTGAGTCAAGGATTTTTGTTACTTCTGTAGCAACTCCTTTGTATCTTTATTTTATCGCAATGTTGTGCCAAGTAAAGTTCTATATTGAAAGTTGATGCAAGATTTGGATTTCTGCGCAGTGACAGATTTTTAGCTGTCACGGATTTGAGCTTATCTCCCTGTAGAAAATTCAAAAAATTCTGAGAAAAATCACGCATATTCCTGAGATATGTACGCAACTTTCATTATTTTAGGCCAGATCCATCTGAGCAACTTAAGTGCCTCGAAAAAATTCGTTATTCCAGACTGTTCTGTTTTTGACAGATTCTGCCTTTTGTTTTGCATTCGCTCTTTTACTGTGTTTGTGTGGATTTCTTTGCTCCACAAAGCATTGGTGGCTGTAGCTAATGTCCAGAAGCTTTGGGATTGATTGTATCATTACAGAATATGAGAATTTTTGATTATGCACTAACCCTCTAATGAGAACTGTCTTGAGTTTGGTGTGAAGGAAGTTTTCAAGGATCAAGCGAGAAGGGTGATATTATGTGATCAAGAAGAGTGAAAAGCCTAAGCTTGGGGATGCCCCCGTGGTTCATCCCAACCATATTCAGAGAGACTCAAGCGTCTAAGCTTGGGGATGCCCAAGGCATCCCCTTCTTCATCAACAAACTTATCAGGTCATCTCTAGTGAAACTATATTTTAATTCTTTCACATCTTATGCGCTTTACTTGGAGCGTCTGTGTGTTTTTATTTTTGTTTTTGTTTGAATAAATTGGATCCTAGCAATCCTTGTGTGGGAGAGAGACACGCTCCGCTTTTTCATGTGAATACTCATGTTCTTCACTTATATTTGTTGAGTATTCTTAACTAGCTACTGCAGTGCTTTTAGCTCCTGTTTTTCATGCATCTCTTCGAGCTGTTAGCACTTGTTTATAAATACTCTCTTGCTGCATTATATTATCATTTGGAGAGTTTATGTTTAATAAATTATTGGTGTTTGTTTGGAAGAAAGAAAATGCTACATGTAGTAGTTGGTATTGGAAAAGACATATGCATTCTTGTAGATCATTGTCTTGTTTTGATTTGATGCTTTGCAATTGTTTTGAGCTCTCAAGTAGATCATGTTTAAGCTCTTGCATCATGTAGTTAAAGCCTAGTAGTGGAGAACTACTGTAGAGCTTGTTGAGACTTGTGATGCATATTTGTTCTCTCTAAGGTCTAGATATTTTCTGGTAAAATGTTTGAGCAACAAGGAAGACAGTGTAGAGTCTTATAATACTTGCAATATGTTTTTATGTGATTCTTGCTGTACCGGTTTATACTTGTGTTTGCTTCAAACAACCTTGCTAGCCTAAACTCTGTACTGAGAGGGAATGCTTCTCGTGCATCCAAAACTTGAGCCAAAACCCATGCCATTTGTGTCCACCATACCTACCTACTATGTGGTATTTCCTGCCATTCCAAGTAAATATTTCATGTGCTACCTTTAAACTATTCAAAACTTTATTACTCCTTATTTGTGTCAATGTTTTATAGCTCATGAGGAAGTATGTGGTGTTTTATCTTTCAATCTTGTCATTTACTTCTGACAGACTTTCAACCAATGGACTAGTGGCATATACATCCGCTTATCCAATAATTTGCAAAAAGAGCTGGCAACGGGGTGCCCAGCCCCAATTAATTACAACTTTCATTAATAATTCTCTTCACATGTTTTGCCCTGATTTATCAGTAAGCAACTTAATTTTGCAATAGACACTCCTCCATGGTATGTGAATGTTGGAAGGCACCCGAGGATTCGGTTAGCCATGGCTTGTGTAAGCAAAAGGTTGGGAGGAGTGTCATCTATAAAGAAACTAAAATACATGTGTAAACAAAAGAGAAGAGGGATGATCTACCTTGCTGGTAGAAATAACGTCCTTCATGGGAGCCGCTCTTTGAAAGTCTGGTTGACAAGGGGGTTAGAGTGCCCACTACCATTCGTTGACAACAACAAACACCTCTCAAATACTTATTTTGTGCTCTCTATATGCTTTCGAAAACTTAAAAAGCTCTAGCACATGATTTAATCCCTGCTTCCCTCTGCGAAGGGCCTATCTTTTACTTTATGTTGAGTCAGTTTACCTACTCCTTTCTATCTTAGAAGCAAACACTTGTGTCAACTTTGTGTGCATTGATTCTTACATATTTACTTATTGCACTTGTTATATTGCTTTATGTTGACAACTATCCATGAGATATACATGTTACAAGTTGAAAGCAATTGCTGAAACTTAATCATCCTTTGTGTTGCTTCAATGCCTTTTACTTTGAATCTATTGCTTTATGAGTTACCTCTTATGCAAAACTTTTTGATACTTGTCTTGAAAGTACTATTCATGAAAAGTTTTTGCTTATATGATTCATTGTTTACTCTTTATCTATTTGTTAGCAAACTATAGATCATTGCTTTGAGTCACTTCATTCATGACATGAGCCTTGCAATATATTGATCAAGATTGTGTGAAAGCATGTCTCCTCAGAAATTATTTGTTGTTATCGTTTTACCTACTCGAGGACGAGTAGAACTAAGCTTGGGGATGCTTGATACGTCTCCAACGTATCCATAATTTCTGCTGTTCCATGCTTATATTATACCATTTGCTACATGTTTTATATACACTTCGTATCACTTTTATGCATTTTCTGGGACTAACCTATTAACAAGATGCCACAGTGCCAGTTCCCTGTTTTCTGCTGTTTTTGGTTTCAGAAAGTTACTTCTGGAAATATTCTCGGAATTGCACGAAACAAAAGGCCAGTCCCTATTTTTCCAGCACGTACACGGAGTCCGAAGGAGAGACGAAGAGTGCCACGAGGTGGCCAAACCACCTGGCGCGGCTGGGCCCACAGCCGCGCCAGGTGGTTTGGGCCCCTCGGGGGTCCGCCGACATCGCCCCTTCGCCTATTTATTCCCCGAGACGCGAAAACCCTAAAACACCGAGCCTTTCATCCAGAACATATTCGCTGCCGCCGCCGTCGTCAACCCTAACTCGGGGGGTTCTGAAGCTCTTCCCGGCACCCTGCCGGAGAGGGGAATCATCACCGGAGGGCTCTACATCGCCATGCCCGCCTCCGGAGTGATGCGTGAGTAGTTCATCCTTGGACTATGGGTCCATAGCAGTAGCTAGATGGTTGTCTTCTCCACTTGTGCCATCATGTTTAGATCTTGTGAGCTGCCTATCATGATCAAGATCATCTTATTGTAATGCTACATGTTGTGTTTGCTGGGATCTGACTTATATTGATACCTATGTGGAGCTGAATATTATATTATCATGTCTATGTCATTTGTGATCTTGCATGCTCTCCGTTACTTGTTGAAGCCTTGGCCACGTGAATACTTGTAACTCCAAGAGGGGGTATTTATGCATGATAGTTGGGTTCAACCTCTATTTAACCTGGGATAGTGACAGCAAGTTCTAAGGTTGTAGATGTGTTGTTGCCACTAGGGGTAAAACAGCAATGCTTTATTCAAGGATGAATGTATTGTTTACATTACGCACATTACTTAATGCAATTGTCTGTTGCTTGCAACTTAATACTGGAAGGGGTACGGATGTTAACCGGAAAGTGGACTATTTAGGCATAGATGCATGCTGGATAGCGGTCTATGTACTTTGTCGTAATGCCCAAATGAATCTCATAGTAGACACCACAGCTCACACATGCATGTTATATGCACTTATCAATTGTCAATTGCCCAGCTGTAATTTGTTTACCCAGCATGTTAGTTATCTTATTGGAGAGACACCACTAGTGAACTGTGGACCCCGGTCCATTCTTTTACATCTGAAATACAATCTACTGCAATCATTGTTCTCTACTGTTTTATGCAAACAAACATCATCTTCCATTCGATACGTTTAACCCTTTGTTTTCAGCAAGCCGGTGAGATTGACAACCTCACTGTTAAGTTGGGGCAAAGTAATTTGATTGTGTTGTGCAGGTTCCACGTTGGCACCGGAATCCCTGGTGTTGCGCCGCACTACACTCCTCCACCAACACCTTCGAAGCAAACCTCGTTTTCCTACTGGTCGATTAAACCTTGGTTTCATACTGAGGGAAAACTTACTGCTGCACTCATCATACCTTCCTCTTGGGGTTCCCAACTGACGTGTGACGTACAAGCAATTGTTTCTGGCACTATTAACCTAGAGCCACCAGGTACCAGCGTTATGATCATACAAATATCGCCGTGCTTCTTGAGATCATGTCCGGCTGCCGCCGGATTTGCCTCCGTTACGGCTTTGGAGAATGAAAACGAAAAGGAGGAAGAAGAATAAACACCGTAGGCTGGGCTTTACCACAAAATCAAACGTTAATATATAAATGTTCAGTTCAGTTTTCATCATCGAGAATGTGTATGCCTGTATGATATGAGATACATTTTAAAGTGAATTGCTTTTTCTTCTGTGCAAGAATTGCTGAAAAAATGAGCGAAGCCGAGGCTTGGCCTACTCTCGGACAAGGGCCTGCACTTTCTTCATGTGCGATACATTAGCTGGTAGATTAACATAGAATGCACTGAACCTATGCAATAAAGAATCTGATAAATCATACTCGATCGTAGATTAATTTCCAAAAGGAGAAGAGGAAGAGAGAACAAAATGCAATTATTGGCCAATTGGAGAAAAAAAATTTGTTATAAAATAAGCTACATGAGTTTAGCTACATGTCGGGGGCTACCCCCGGGTAGGGTCATGGTATGGTAAAAGTTGTACCCAGGTGTGGGCCAGGTTACAGTGAAAGCCGACATATCTGGATCTCTGAAGTGACCAGGGTGTGAGGTTGGTGCAAACCGACATAGGAAAACCAAGGTAACCCGGGCCAGAAGGGACCGAGGTACCATGCTGGTGCAAACCGGCATATGTTGACCGAGATATGGAATCCGAGATAAGAGATCCGAGACATAATGACCGACATGTGTATGTCGGTATTTTGTGTATTGGCTGATGTGCAGGGAAGGTTATTCTGGAAAGGGAATCCGGCATATCCATGCCGGGTTATCAAGATGAGGCACCTTATGTCGGACGGTGGTCAGCGCTGCTGTCACTTCCCGTCTGGCACGGGACCGCGGCGTGCGGTACGGCGCATGTCTGAGGTGACTGGGCTTATCTCTGCTGACCAAGGACACGCGTGGGAGCAGGAGAAGGACACCGCTGACCTCGGCTGTACTTTGGAATAGAGATATGGGGCAGGGCATGGGCAAGCCACGTCCTGTCCACTGTGCAGAGACAATCAAGACGCGTAGGCGTGCGCGTCTGCAGTGCCGGTACGGTGATGTGACCGTTGCTAGTGGAGGGGTACTTCCGTAACTCGGTTTAGCCTATAAATAGGGCTTCACCCCCTCCTGCGTGAGGGACGATGCCCTGAGAGACATTTCCCCCCATAGCTTCATCTTCTACCTTGTGTTCATCCCCATTGTTGGGATCATACAGCTCGAGGAGTAGCTTTGTACCTGTGACACTGAGATATACAGAGGGGACAGGCATGAGTAGGGTTTTACCTCCTCACAAGGGCCCCGAACCTGGGTAGATCGTGTGTGTTCTTGTGCTTGTGAGTTCATCTGTGTGTGCTCCTTAGCGCGCTAGCCCTCTCCCGGATCCTCCAGCGTCCATCGGCCCCAACTCAAGCCATCCCATGGCATCTGCCGTGATACCACCACGACAGTTGGCGCCCACCGTGGGGTCAGCAGCGGCGATGGCTGGTGTGATCATCCGGACGGGTTCCATCATCGACTCTGGCGAGCGCGTCGTCTGCGGGCTCATCTGCAAGCTCGGCTCGCCGAACTTCATCAGCGATAATGCGGGATGATTCGGCAGCAGGCCGTTCCCGACGAACGGCTGCCTCATCAGCTTCGGCGCCTTCGTGACCTACGTCGCCACCGAGTTGTCTGCAAGTACCCCGAGCAGGTGCTTGTGGCCGAGGATCCTCCTGCTGTCTGTGCGGCTCGCGGCTGGCGTAGCGCTCGCCCTGGGAGCTACGCAGAGGTCATGATGACCGGCACTGCGGGTGGCGCCGGTAAAGGAGTAACCGACACAGGAGAACCCGGCAAAGGAGATGCCGGTAATCCTGCCCCCCAAGATCACCAGATCGGCGAAAGTGCCGCTGGAGAGGAGAGAGAACCTCCGAGACCAGGCCGGTACATCCGATGTACCGGTTAGGCCGGCTCATCTCGAGGATAATCGAGAAACTGGCTGTGCCGGTAGCTGCCGGTACAGATGCTGCCCAAATGGAGGCAGAGTTGGAGGCACGTCGTCAGAGCTTACATCAGGAGGCTCTCGAGATGGCCGATGTGAGAAGAGAGTTCGGGATAACTCTCCGTGAGTATAACCAAGCACATGGTTTAACCCCGGTAGCTGCTCGCCCTAGTCGTGTAGAGGATGTGCGCAAGAGGGGTAAAAACCTCAATGCCAAGATTGCTAGAGATGGTAGATCTAGTTCCAGTAAGACTCCTAGTAACTTATTGGTCGAAAAGCCGAAATACAGTTCCCCTGCTAAGACTCTTAGAGCTGCCGAGGCAGCAAGAGCCGAGTTGTCAGGCTTATCCGGAGAAGCTCTCCGTAGGCAGCAAGACCGAGTTAATGAGTTAGTAGCTGTTACTACCCGGCAGAATGAGGCCTATCGCAAGGCTAACACAGTTGCAGGTGGGTCCGAGATTGTTCACTCGGCTAGGGGAGCCAGTGGATCTAAGGGGCTAGCTTCATCACCGCATGTCGGTGGAGATCGGGACCGGAGTGTAAACTCCGGTAAAAGCAAGCAGATACAGGTGTATGATCCGGCATGTGCCGAAAAACAGTTAGTTGGGCGAGGCAGTGCCGGCCGGGGTAAAAGCAATCCCGGTCCGGGCGGTCCAGATGCCGGAGTAGTTAACTCGGCTGGCCGAGGTTACCCACCTCGGTATCCGACACGAAATCTCGCCCAGCAACAGCAAAATGTAGAGCATGTCCAGCAGCCACAAGGTGTTGACCAGGTTGCTAACCGTTACGATGATGATTACTCGGCTATGGAGAAAGCCGGGTATCCGAGATATGAGGGTGCACTGGGATCCCAGTTGGGACCTCGCCAGTTGTCACCAAATGATGCACGCTACAAGTTGGACAGGATATGTCCGAGATGCTGGAAGAGCAAGGTCCACCTGGCCCTGCATGCTTTGGACCCCGGATCATGAGGGAGCCACCGGTGCGACACTTTCAGTTGAACCGAGTCGCAAAGACATATGACGGCAGTTCTAAGCCGGAAGATTGGCTGACAGATTATGTGCGGTGACCCAGCACACCACTGCATATTGTAGTGTACAAGTCGTTGACATAACACCCACGGAAGGACTAATCCGTAAATATTACAACACTCAGAGTAGTACAACAGAAACATTGCGGGTCCACTTTATTACACATTGCTAAAGATTACAAGCCAGAAATGCATAAAAATATCGACGTCTTCCTCCGACATGGGAGGAATGTCTATTATTGCGATGTTGACAGGAGTCAACCTACAAGCGATAGAAAACAACAAACTAAGAACCATCTTGGCTCAGCCGCTAAGTAGTACTAGTCTAGTCTGACTCGGCCAGGTTCCTACTATGATAACTTTAAGGCTCCACCTCCTCCTCGTCGGCGTCGTCGGCTCCGTAGGCGATGATGTAGTCGACGCCTTCTATTCCTCCGGACAGATCAGGTGCTTCAAAGTACACCTCGTCGGCATGATATGCTCCAAAGTCGTCTTCAGTGATCTCATCAGAGTCTAAGCAGAGATCAACGGAGGAAAAGGGTGAGCAACACTAGCATTACCCAGCAAGTTCAAATAATAGATGATAAAGTGTATGATGCACTATCTACCATCCTGACCAAAAAGTCATGGATGTATATGCAAACTTTTGTAAAATATTTTTAGGAAAAGGTCCATTTTATTTTAGAAAACTATGCCCCCAGCCTCCACGGTTTATAGTCATCACTTTGGATGCCTTTCCCGCTGCGGTCTGTAGTCCCCTCCTGGAACAAGGATGTGACAGTCACAATTTATTTGTTTAACTCTGCAGAGCTGCACCACTTTACCCAACAGCAGCCTGGCTCCTTTTGCTCTCTCAGCACACCATGTGTGCTATAGCCAGAACTCAGGGCAACAAGTCATATGGAGTCGCTTCCCTGCACAACGCATATCCGCCCATTTGTGACGCGGCTAGTAACTACGACCAGTAGCCCGCCACCCCTCCCGAGCTTCTAATCCAGTCACTCCGTCGAGTGGGAAGGTCACGCGCTTCCACGCAGTTGGTCGCCGCAACGGACGCAACCAGGTAATAGCCTGCCGAGGATATGCGAACGAAGGAAGAAACCTCTGACTAGCCCATCCATAGTGAATCTGTTGGCTGATGCTTCGATACGGCGCTAGGATCACTGGGCCATGGGTTATTAATCCTAAGTATATACTTTCCCGAACAATGGAACCTCCACCACAACATCAATCCGTGGTTCCACTGCCAGCCAACCATTATATATAGCATTTCACATCATTCGAAAATAGGTTTTTCTTTTTCATGCAATGATAAACCATAATACTTTGTAATTACTTTGATAAAATTAATCAAGTAGGACATGCAAGTTGGAACTTGCCTTGAGACTGATAGGTAATGCAGTCTAAAGCTTCCGACGAATTGGGACCTTCGTGTTCTGAAAATCAATATCATTGTCTGTATAAGACAATGTTGAAAAACCAAATACATGCCAATATGCATATAATGAGATGATTTTTATTCTTTCCCAAATTCCCCAGAGTTTTGTTAAGGATTTCTTTTTAAAGATTTCTTTGATTTGAATTTTAATTAAGATGAGCAACATGACAGTCATAATGTAGTTCAAATAATACTTTGAACTTGATACATAATTTTCCCATATTATTTTCTTTTGAAAATAATTTGAAATATTTCAAAGTATCATTTGAATTTTTGCTACAAGAAATAGTTTTCAATAAATCAAGTAGATATTTTATTTGGATTACTTATTTTCTTCTAATATCTGTAGATATTTTTAAATTATTTTTAGGATTTTATTTGAATTTATAGCAAGTTTTGAAATTTGGGAAATTTCATAATTTTAAAATATTTACAAATAGGTCCTTGGTCCAACTTGGTTGAACCAAGTCAAAGACCTGGCTCGGGTCGGTTGACCGAGCCACTCTCTTCCCTCTCTCTCGTGCCCGAGCCCGTGCTCGACCTCCTCTGGCGCTCGTGTCGCCCGCGCCGTCGCCGCCCTATTCCGGCCAGCTCCGACCACCTCCGCCGCCATGGCGTGGGGCAAAATATTCTCCACGCGCCGCTCTGCCTCCTCACCAGAGCGATTTGAGTTTCGCTTCCTCTCGCGGCCGTGCACAACCCGTTAGGGTTTCGGTGCTGGCCCGGCTTGCCGCCGTTCGCGACCTTCTTCCCCGGCGTGCTCGCCATGGCTGGGCGCAGGGCTTCGTCCCCTGTGCCGCCGTGGTGCGGTGAGAGGACCATATGAGGACTCCTTTCCATCCCTCACTCCGTGAGAGGACCATATGAGGTTGAACCCGAAGGACCATAAGCTCGCAAAGCGAGGGTCATCCTTGGACTGGGAAGACTTCGGGTCCATAAACTCGCAAAGCGAGGACCACTCCTTGGATTGGGAGGATTCCCTCATAATGGAATTTTGAATCAAGAACCAAGAAAAGCCAAACCCATTTATGGTGTATTGAAAGATACACGAGGGTGAAACATGGCAGCCTGAAGCTGAATCCACGACAACAAATGTGACCCGGAGCTAGGTTGATCTACATCACATGTCGTCCAACCACGCTAGGCCTCGCAGTCACTTTGACATCCCCATTTAATAATTTCAAGGGAAAAGGTGTTCGGAGCACAATTACCCCACGACTTCGTGTTCTTGAGGTGAGTCACTCACCGTCGAACAAGCTAAAGGAATAAGCTAAGTATAAATGAACCGTCCATGAAACATGACTTGTGTTACCAGTAGAGGATAACAAACAATACAGAAGGTAACATTTAAAGGATACGCAATTAGTCTGCGATGGGGGATCACACGTTGCCCACCATCCCAACATGTACTTGCCTTTACCGACGACGAAGTCGTTGAAGGGAGCCAACTCTTTGTACCTGTAGGCAACCAGGTACACACAAGTCTCAATATGTATCACAAACCACAATACAAATACAAGCCTCAAGCAATACACCAAAACATCCAATCTAGGGAACACACATGCACTCTGAATGGCATTCTTCGGAAACAACCCTTTGCTGCCCCTTTACTAATAAGTTCATAGCTCGAGCTAGGAAACTCTAAATCGAGCAAAAGATATATTTTTGGATAGATAAGAAGATTATAAAGATGTAACTCCAACCAAGTAAACTCTGAACTTGAAGTTTGTTAGGCCATGCTGAATGAACACTGATCTGCTGTTTCAGAATTCAGCATAATGATTAGGCCTCTTACGAGTTTTACCACAAGAAAACTATTAAACGAAATTGAGGAAACCAAGTTGATCTAGGAACTAGAAGCTCTCAGGTTTCTGTAGTATTTTATTTCACTATTTTATCAATATCAGAAGGCTCTGAAATCTTTAGCCCAAAAGCCTAAACAATATGTTTTTGCAACATCAGGGCAGAATCTTGTTTCTGTCGTCCAGGACAAACGGCTGGGCCAAATGTAACAAATGACCACTCAAAGTAGTTTCAAAAAAAAAAAAAAAAGACCACTCAAAGTGACCGTGAGAACAAATCCTACAATTGATCTCATACAAACTCTACCTAATTCAGCCATCTGGGTCATCGAAATTAGGGATTATCATCACTGATTTCAGAATTACAACAGCAGGAATAAACTTTACCATAATCCTCAATTTAACTTGCTAGACCCCAGCCTAATCTCCATGGATTCACCACCCAAAACGAATTCTGAGATCATACATGGTGGAATAGCTCACCTATGTAGCAAAACCACATGAGAGTAATGAGAAATCTATTGGTGAGGATGATTTCCCAAGTCCTCTCCTCTTCTCCCTTGTCCTTGCTCTTCTTATTCCTCCTCTCCTTGTTCCTCCAGCACAGCTCGCAGGGGGTGAGGGAGATTCAGATGGAGCTATGGCAGGGGAGGAAGTGGGAGAGATTTAGGGGAGGAGAGACCGGCTGCATGGGGAAGAGAGTTGGGAGGGCTGCTGCTTGAGAAAGATGGAGAAGTGGGCTGCCGCTTGGAGAAGAGGAAGGAGATGAACGGTGCACTCCTCAGCTGGATAAGGCCACGTGATGGAGGAAGGGGATAGAGATGAGGGCAGGATTTTATTTATAAAAAACATAATTTCGAAATAACCATTTAATCTAGCCATCGAAAATGAGATAAACCATGGGAGATGCATATGACCTCTGATTCGAGCAAACGAATAAGTCAGTTTTGACTAGCTCGACGAGCCCGACGCAACCGTGGACTCGGATCATCTAAAAGAGGTTATGTTTCGAAATATCATATGGAGGTGACAACGATAGGGAAACGACAAAGCCGTGAAACCAATTTAGCATCTTTGAATTAACTTCACGGTCGAATGTCTCGGAGAGATGCCCACACGGTCATCTCTGAGTTGAACTTTAATAAGGAAAGATAAAAGAGCCATCGGTGGCAATGTTGAATAGTTGATGTATGAGAACACCCGTTGAAATTACAGGGTGTTACAATTTCTCCATTGAAACCAATGGAAACACCCAAAGTTTTCAAGTTCTGGCTATGGCCTATATGAGTTTACTCCTACCTTCATCTTTGCCATTGTGCCTTTGTGCGCTGTTCTGCGACTCATTTTAATGCTTTTTTACTCTAGTAAATAGAAGTAAGGTGTTTGATCATGTAAATAAATATTGACATGATAGTAAACGGATGCACCTCTAGTCCTTTAATGATTTTATCTAATTTTTTATGGTGATACAACTCTACATTTTGTTAGACGTGCCTTTGAGAACAGTTAATTTCTCGTGTTACGAGTTTATATCATCAGCTATGTGTTAGTTAGCACCAATTAAAAGGACAAGAAAGATGGGAATTCTGTAATACTGTATGTCACAAGATAGAGGTTACTTCATTTTCTTGAAAATGAGTGGCACAGCCTTTAGATTTGCACTACTTGAAACTACACTATTGCATGCTTAATGTTGATATGACATTGTTCTTTTCTGTGGTAATCTGATTAAATCTTGGGGTGGGTAATTGTCAGAAAAAGCTAAGATGAGAAGGTGTCTGGAGATTGGCAAGGAGCTATTGTACCTATTCCACTGATGCTTTAGAGCGATCCCAACTGATGCAAGTTTTCAGAGGAAAGTTTTGTCAGACTAATAGCTTCTTTCTACTATTACTAGATCCTAAATTTCATCAGCCATCAATTTGTAGACTTGCTAGATCATAATTGTCAATATCCATGAAGTTTATTGGTCATTATGGGTCTGGTCTCTGATGACGATATAGATAATACATTGCTCTACTCTTCCACAAGTATAGGCTATAGTGTATTAGTGTACATATGATGCAGAAGTCGTGCTCTGTTTCTAATACCAATTGGAAGAAAATGTTTTCACGATTTATTAATCTTGCGCATTTGTATGACTACAGTCGGTTTACATTCTTATGTTGTAATTTCGGCTACCTTTTGCAAGTGGGTTATGTTTGCGGTGCCATTTCAAATATCCTCGTGCTTGTCAGAGGTGTGGTTGGACTAATTGTTTCTGTCAGATTAGACTGAAAGAGTC
The DNA here is from genome assembly GCA_947311845.1 of Poa pratensis. NCBI lineage: Eukaryota > Viridiplantae > Streptophyta > Magnoliopsida > Poales > Poaceae > Poa > Poa pratensis. Next base: position 25,245,357 of record CAMZMU010000091.1, on the reverse strand, counting down.
GCATGTTGAAAACTGCAATCAGAAGAAAGGTATCTATCAACAACCCAAACTATTTTTTTCTCTTTCAGGTTAGACTCATGTTAAAAAATGCAACCAGAAGACTGGTATCTATTGACAACAGAACTGAAGAAAATAAATGAGCTTGTTAGATGTTGTGTCAGTTTAACCGGAATTACGCTTGCATATATAATTTTTATTGACCAAAGAAGGGGCCCTTCGGTGTTCAACGAAAACGTAAGTAGAGCTTCCTTGGAAAGCAGGGTGTTCACTAGTACTAAAGTCTAAAGAAACAAGTTACGTTTAGCTCTCCTGATCCTGCATTCTAGCTATGGCTTGAACATTGGTGGCCTTCTCACTCTGGTAGCCTGCTCGAAAGCATAAGCCATCTCGATCAGCCTCGGCTCGTACCCCTGCAGCCCACCGAAGCATATGGCGATGGGGATCCCCGCCTCATCGTACCCTGCAGGCACGACGATGCCGGGGTGGCCACCGATGGCGAGAAGGCCAGAAGCGTCGCTGTCAGGGGTCACGATCGTGTCCAGTTGGCGTTCCTTCATAAGCTTCTCTAGCCCATCGGCGGACAGCTTCTTCAGCCGTCGGATCGCGGCTCTCTCCACGGTCCAATGCCATGCGTGTTTTCGGCTGCGATAAAGTCGTCCTGCCCGAAATCTTTTAGCCTCTCCTGCAGGAACATTAGAGACATTACAGAACAAGTGACATTGGTTGCCCTGATTATTTATTTAAAAAATGTCCGACGACGCTGATTCTGTAATGTTGAACCTGTGACAAGATGTGAAAAGATGAAAGATAGTTTCAGAAGCTTTTGCACACTTACCTGTACTGGATGTGCAATGTTGAAAGCTATGATGTCTGCAAGCGAATGGACCGGGGAGTACAACAAGTCTGTCAAGTATGCGTTCACGCTTAGCTTGAACTCTGCTTGCATCGCAATCCCCTCGTTGGAAGCAATATCGACCAATAGAGCGGTCAAATTGGCGGCAACGTCGAGGTTCTTGATCACCATGGCTCCGTGTTTCCTTCGGCGAAATCAAAATCAGTTCAAGTTCACTCATACTATATAATTCGAATTAGTCTTCTCTGAAAAATGTTAACTGTCACCTCATTGTGTCGAGGTGCTGCTTGTACACCCTCAGTCGCGTCTCTCCGTATCCTTGGAAGAAGCCATTGGGGACGCCGATTCTCTTGCCTCTCAGCCCATCTTTCTTCAGGAACTGCATGTATCCCCCTTGAGGGATGAACTTGGATGCTGCTCTGGTGGCCGCGGCATCGAAAGCGTCGTAGCCGACGATGGCGTCCAGCACCTGGACTGCGTCTGACACTGTCCGACACATGGGTCTGCATTTTGTGGTTGATGAATGGGTTGGAGTATCAGCGTAGACACAATTGAGCATTTCCAAAGAGAAGGAGAAGAGGAATTACCCGACGGAGTCCTGCCTAGGGGTGATGGGAATGACGCCGGACCGGCTGGTGAGCCCGACAGTGGGCTTGATCCCGACCACGGAGTTCAAAGACGACGGGCAGAGTATGGAGCCGTCGGTCTCGGTGCCCAGCGTCACCGCAGCCATGTTCGCCACCGCGGCGACGCCTGGCCCCGCGCTCGACCCGCACGGGGTGGTCGACAGAACATACGGGTTCTGCACAATTAAACTCGTTATTACTCACCATGGGAAGTGCGGATTTTGAATTTCGTTTAAACATCTAATTGAGTTTCATGGGAAGTACTAAGTGCCAATTTGATTACCAGGGTCTGGCCGCCGCGGGCGCTCCACCCGGCGTGGACGACGCGGAAGTTGGACCACTCGGAGGGGTTGGCCTTGCCGAGCACCACGGCGCCGGCCCGCCGGAGCCGGGTCACCACGCCGGCGTCCCGCCTCACCACGGAGCCGAGGAGAGCGAAGGAGCCGGCCGTCGTGTTGAGCGCGTCGCGGGTCGCGATGTTGTCCTTGAGGAGGACGGGGACACCGTGCAGCCCACCCGTCAGTCGGCCGCCGGAGAACGCGCGCCGAGCATCGGCGCGCGCGGCCTGCCGTAATGCATCCGGGTTGACCTCGATGACGGCGCGCAGCAGTGGGTTGAGGCGGCTGATCTGGTCCAGGTAGAACCGGACGAGCGCCGTCGAGGTGAGGCTGCCGTTGCTGAAGCCGAGGTGGATAGCCTCCACGGTGGCCTCGTGGAACTCGAAGCCGTGCGAGACGCCGGCGGCGCCGACCAGGGCCAAGACAGCGGCAACAGCTTGCAGACGCAGCCAAGCCCTGCCCATGGTAGCTTAGCTGAACGGTGCCACTGCCCTGGCTGTTTGCTGGCTTGGCTTTGTCTCCTGGATGGATAGTGTTGTTGATTTATACGACCTGTTTCAGCACTTGCACGTGCGTGTTTGAGTATTTTTCTCGTAGTACTAGCTTTTACCATTTTTCAGATCTCCATGAGTATGTCTGTTGACTGTTCAGTCACCTTCTTTTCCTGGCTGGCCGTAACTTTCAAAACTTTTCTGATGGTGCATAATAATCTAAAAAAGATGCTCCATGTGTGGCACATCTTGTGCCAAGAAAAAGAGAAGGCAGAAATCCATTTTATTTTTTCCTTTGTTCTTTTTTTGAATTTTTATATTTAACAGCAACACTAGCGGATGCTCAAAAAACCCATACTCAAGAATCAATTTTGCGTATAACTAAAAACTGTTTTTAATGACACGTATTTTGCTATTTCAAATCCTCAAAAACTACTTTTCCCTCTATTGACACATCTCTCTCCATATGAGCTAAGCTAGAAGTCCAGCTTAACATCAATATGATTCAATGTTTTCGGTACTCAACATCACATAACATAATAACATTTCAAATGCATAATCTTGAACATTCAATCCAACTTAAACATTGTTTGGAGTCCAACTACATGATCAAACATAGAACAAGTTGATGAACAAAAAGGCAGGAGGCCTCCATGATCATAATGTATCGCCACCATTGCCCCCTAAGCCCAGTCGACAGCCTAACCCATCGTCGTCACCAACTGCAGGGAGTGTCCATGACAACATCAGGGAGGTGGGGCCCCAGAGGAGACGACACCTGTGGTGAGGCGCGAGTGGAAAGCAGCGGGAGAAATTTTCCCTTACGCCGCTTTCAGGGTGTTTAATCCACACCAACTGCAAATTTTTAGTATGAAGTGGGGCTAGTTTTTAGTATATTAAAAACATTGAGTATGGAAACATTTTGACAATCCGCTATACTCTATTTTTCTGGCCCCTGCATCAAAATAACACTTTTTAGTATGCCGCCATTTTGGTTTGTCCGCTAGAGTTGCTCTAAGAAGATCTTTATCAAAGAACCCGCACACTACACTAATGACTAAACAAGCCATATTTGGAGATCGGAGTCTTGTGCATGTTGACACGACCTTTGCTTATTTTAGGACATTTAGATTAAGAGAACTTAAGAGACTAAAGTGCATAAAGCACTTAATGTGAAATGTTGTTTGAGTTCAAACTTAATGTTTGCATTTAAAAGAATATACTCCCTCCGTTTCCTGTACGTAAGGCGTATAGTTTTTTGAGAAAAAAAAATCCAAAATATAGGCCCATCGCGAGCATTTGCGTTGCGTGTGTGGCGTCCGTGCTCGTGTGCGCCGTGCGTGTGTCCGGCCGGCCGATGTCCTGTGTCAGTGGGTCGCAGTGGCAACGAGGAACTAATGGAAGGAGCAGGCCAGCTAGACCGTGAGCGCGCGTTGGCATTTTGATTTCCCAGTTACCAATTTACCATGCTCCCGCTTGCCGGTCCTCAATCTGACAGGAACTGAATTAAGGTGTCAGGTAGTCAGGTAGCACTCATTTAGGGCCCAGTATTTCTTCGTGTATATGGCATAAGCCAATTTAACGCGTCGATATGGCTCGGATCCCCTTGCATGCATCAATGGTCAGATAACCAGTACCACATGGCGCCGTGTTCCATATATTCGGTAGATAGTCTTTTTTTTAGGATAATAACAAGTAGATAGTCGGAACAGTACATATGAGCACTGATCTGGGAGTTGGGTAGACCTTGATTGGGCCCAATAGGCTGAACGTGTTTGTTCTGGTTGATATTGGCCGAGCACTAATGGGCTAGCACAAGGAGTGGCCGCTGTGTGTTCCGTCGCAAAGAAAAAGGAACAGTTCAGTACAGAGGCTCTTCTTCGGGCGGCCAGGGAACATAACTACAGTACATAAGGTCAACGGTAAGGACGATTGTGTGACGAAAGTGGGTGCGGACTCCGGATGGGGTATAAAAATCACCGTTGGGATGAAGGGAATCCATTTTTGCAGATAAAAAAAGGTGGGTTTTATGGTTCGGGAATATCTAGGGTCGTCGTTGCAGCACCGATCGTTCTTGCACGAGGTGAACATCAAGGGAAAATAAAAGGGAATCCTAGCATGCTGCTAAGCTTATGCGTTTTATTGTTACAGTTTCCCCCTCCGTTACAGTATGAAATGTACAAATTTATACAAGCTTATGTATGAAATCAATCATTGTTTTTTTATAACAACATCAAGGGAATCTTGCAAGCTTCACAAATATGCGGGTCACAATTCAGTTTGTCAGATTATAAAGATTATATTTGTAATAAGTGTATTATGTTGATTTGTATATTGTGACAAAAGGCCATACTTTGGAGTTGGAGAACATTTTTTTGACGTGACCCAACTAGACCATAAATCATCAATTTCTTGTTGATTTGTATATCAGTCCCCATAGTACGTCAAAAATGTGTGATGAGGAACTAATTAAGTGACAAAGTGTATGCCGTTGGCACTATATAAAAGCTTGCATGATGGTTGTTTGAGAAAACAGATGGTATGATAGCATCCTCACTCTTTGAGTTTAAGATTTTAGAACTTGAGAAACTGGAGGTAGCCAAAATAGTCCACCACAACCCTCGACCTAGGGGGCGTCGGCCTACATGTACGCCATGGCGTAGTAAACCCCAGCACCGACCGGTTTGTCGGTGCAAGACATGTCCATGCTGGTGGCCGCGTCACGGAATCATAAAGCAATGGAGGTTCGCGCTTTGCGTATGCGGGCGTCTGGTGCGGCGGACGATCGGCGATCCCACGCACCCCGCGCCGATATACACCAACTTCCATGGTGTCTTTGCCTTCGGAAATGGCTGCAACACTGAAGGCAACCAGGATGGCGGCATTGCCAACGTCATTTCGCTGCGGGAGCTGCCACCAATGGGAATGGGATGTTGGCTTAGGCCCGAACCAGCGACTCGCCGGAGTACATCTAGTCAAGAAGCGCACGTACAATACGCGTAGCTAGTAAGCCGATGCTATTGGCCGCAACACGCACGTACAACAGCAAGCAAGCTGGGTAGTTGATGATCGGTGGACATACGTATATGTGGTAATTTAGCAGAGACGACGATTACCCCCTTTAGGGGATGGGCTACATGTTACATGTGATGTAAAAGCCCATCAGTGGCAAATACAAGGAAGGTTCTAAGTCTTGGAAGTCATGAAAAGGTTGAGATTACGTCTGAACTCATCAAGATTTGTGACAGGCAATGCCTTGGTAAAAGCATCCACAATCTGATCCTTGCTCAAACCGAATGTCTAGAAGCTTGCTTGCAGCTCTTTCTCAAACAAAATGGAAGTCAATCTCTATATGTTTTATGCGGGCATGAAACACTGCATTTGCAACTAAATAAGTGGCACAAAAATTGTCGCACCACAATCAAGGCATTTCTTAGAGGTGAACACCAAAAATATTTTAGATTAACTGCAAATAGATGACATCCTAAAATGCATGCAACTAGCCTTTTCTTGGTACATATAGAATATTTAGGTTTGTAAAGTATATATGGAATAGATGGTGTTGTTTTATTCGTCACTGTTTCTCCTTCGTGATATTATGAAATATATAAATTTATGCAAGCTTATTTATGAAACTAATCATTTTTATTTATAACAACAGCAAGTCATCAATGGAATCTTCCAAGCTACACAAATATGCGGGCCACAATCCAGTTTGTCAGATAATAAAGATAATATTTATTGTGTATTGTGTAAACATCAACAGGTAAAATGTGACAGAAGGTCATACTTCGAGAGCACTTATTTGACGTGACCCAACTACACCATAAATCATCAATTTCTTGTTATTTTGTACTCCCTCCGTCCAATAATAACTGTCTCAACTTTGTCAAAAAGTGGATGTATCCATACATGTTTAATGTCTAGATACATCCACTTTGTGGCAAACTTGAGACAGTTATTATTGGACGGAGGGAGTATCACAGATCCCATAGTACCCAAAAAAAATGTGTGATCAGAAACTTAAGTGACAAAGTGTATGGCACTATATAAAAGCTTGCATGTAGACTTGTTGAGAAAATAGAAGGTATGTTAGAATCCTTACTCTTTGAATGTATCTTAGGACTTGAGAAATTGGAGGTAGCCAAAATATTCAACCACAGCCAACGACTCAGGGGACGTCGGCCTACATGTACGCCATGGTGTAGTCAGACGCTGCACCAGCCAATCTGTCGGTGCGAGACATGGCCATCTTGGTGGCCGCGTGACGCAATCATAAAGCAATGGAAGTGTGCTCCGAACGCGTCTGCTGCAGCGGACGATCGGCTCTCCCACGCACCCCGCGCGCCGATATATACCAACGTCATGGTTTCCTTGCCTTCAGAAGTGGCTACAAAGGCGATGATGAGGAGGATGAGCATAAGCTTGCTGCGGATTGCGACATTGCCAACGTCATTCGCTGCGGGAGCTGCCACTGATGTTTGGAATGGAACTACGTACATGGGCAGAGAGATGTTGTCTTATCCATCACTTTATTACCACGTCTTCGCACGCGATGTATGGGAGGAGGACAACGTTGCACCGGTCTGGAAAAAACAGTACTACCTCCGATCCATATTAGTGGGCACAACTTTGTCTAGATACACATGTATCTAGTCTAAATACTTAACTAGATACATATGAATTTGGACAAAGCTATGCCCACTAATATGGATCGGAGGGAGTAACATTTGTTTGGCAACTTAGTCGTTGGCACAAACTACCCGTTCCTCCTACAATCTATGACACTACCATTACCATATCAAGTGAATGGCAACAAAGTTCTCCCAGAATCCAGGCCCGACTGTATGTTTGCTATGAAGATCATGAGCTGCCCCATAATGAAACCGCCAGTAGTTGTGAATATCTCCTTCTTCACTAATCCAAGATTGGAGAAAGAAGATCTACGAGGGACCTATGGAGAATGTAGTCAAAAATTCATAATAAAGTCCTACCACAACCACCGAATTAATAAAGTCATACCCCACGGCAGGAGGCCATGGGATTGCTTTCGCCGGTGCTTTCTACCTCGTCGACATGCTCAGCCTATGCTCCAGGAGGGAGTGTACGCCGAGCTTCTCCATCGATGCCATTGCCAGGAACAGGCGTGTTTCTAGGTGGCAGGAATGCAATTGATGAGGTGATCGCTTATGGTGGTATTTCTGAAGCTCATGCCAAGGGTGTTCGGTCCAGTGCGCGGCTGCGTGCTCAGGACAATGCTGACGATACTCAGCTGCAGAGGGCCTATGAGCGTGACCTCCCTGAATCTTCAGGTACCCGTTTATTTTCGAAGTTTTCAGTTGCTTCTATTCCAAATGAAACTATAGTAGCTAGAGCTGCAACACTAGGGATATCTTTAGGTACATCTCCTAGTCAAATTGAGTCCTCGGTTGAATTGTTAAAAGATCTAGATGACAAGCGTACCTTGGTTATGCTACAGAAAAATGAAAAGCTAGCTAACAATGAGGATGGGTCCTCCGGTAGTTTAGTTTTGAATAAAGCACTGGAACTTAGTACGGATTTATTAGGAGAAGAGCAAGCAGGCTCAGAAGATCACAAGGATCTTCAACTCCCGATTCCTAGACAAAAAAGAGCTTACAACAAGAAAAAAACGGATGCTACTACGGTTAGACGTAGTATTAGGATCAAATTAATTTCTAATAACAAATGAGAGGAACCATTTCGAATAGTGGGGGTTTTAGAGATTCGGCCAAACATGCAGTAGTTTCCGATACTATAAGAGAGTTTAAGTTGGATTTTTTTGCCGTCATAGAAACTGGTAGAGATAATTTCTCCACACCGTTTCTTAGGAACCTTGCTGGAGGCTATGATTATAACTGGTTTTGTTTACCACCTCAAGGTCGATCAGGTGGTATCTTGGTGGGTTTTAATTCCCAGACTTTAAGTGTTAAAAATGTGTTGCCTGGAGAGCGGTGTGTTAAGTTTCATCTCGCTTCAGTTGCAGACAATTTTCAGTGGTCTTTAGTAGTGGTTTATGGAGCGGCTCAAGATGCCCAAAAGGGGGAATTCTTGTCCGAACTTTTACGGATTTGTGAAGATGAACCTTTACCTTTATTGGTCGGGGGAGATTTCAACATAATTCGTCGACAAAGTGAGAAGAACAATGATAATTTTGTTGCACGTTGGCCATTTATTTTTAATGCAATAATTGAGAGTTTAGACCTTCGAGAATTAGATCTCGTGGGTAGACAATATACTTGGGCTAGTCACATGCCGACGCCAACTTATGAGAAGTTGGATAGGTTCTTAGCGAGTGTATCGTGGGAGCAGAAATTTCCTCTAGTAAATGTTAGGGCTTTAACTAGAGCTGGTTCGGATCATACCCCCCTTACTTATTGATTCGGGTGAACAAGCTTACTCGGTCAATAAGTCGAAATTTTCTTTTGAACTATCTTGGCTACGCCAAGAGGGCTTTGCTGAGATGGTCATTAGAGAATGAACACGTTATTCTCATGGTAACACTCCTATGGAGGTATGGCAAAACAAGATTCGCCACCTTCGCGCTTTCCTAAGAGGGTGGGCGAAAAATATTAGTAGTGTTTACAAAATAGAAAAAAGCACGTCTCCTAGAGTTAATTAATACTCTAGACATCAAAGCAGAATCATCTCCGTTAAGCGCTTCTGGAAGGGAAGCAATGAGGGAGGCAAATGATAAGATAGCCAAGTTAAGGCGGGATGAGGAGTCCAAATGGGCGCAACGAGCTAAAGTTAAACATATCCAAGAAGGGGAGAATAATACAAAATACTTTCATCTCATTGCTAATGGTAAGCATCGGAGAAAAAAGATTTTTCAGCTAGAACAAGATGATGGAACCATTATAGGGCAGGAGATTGTTTGAACAAGATATTACAACCTTCTACAAGGAATTGTTTGGGGCACCGGCCCAAAATAATTTTTCTTTGGTACAGACTAAAATCTCAGATATTCCACAGATATCGGCTGAGGAAAATGCTATCCTTGCAGCCGATTTTTCTGAAAAAGAAGTGTATGAGGCTATTATGCAAATGGAAAAGAATAAAGCGTCGGGACCAGACGGATTCCCAGCCGAGTTTTATCAAAAAATTTGGGATATTCTGAAACCTGATTTGATGAAATTGTTTGAAAGTTTCCAAAGAGGGGAGCTTCCACTTTTTCACTTAAATTACGGTAATATTATACTTCTGCCCAAAAAGGAAAACGTCGTTCAAATCCAACAATACCGACCTATTTAACTTTTAAATGTTAGTTTCAAAATCTTTACTAAAGTGGGCACAAATAGAGTTATGGGGGTGGCACATAAGGTGATCCTGCCAACTCAATCTGCTTTCATGCCTGGTGGCTCTAAGTTGACGAGGGAATATCTCCCCGGCAACAGTGCCAGAAACAATGCTTGTACGTCACACGTCAGTTGGGAACCCCAAGAGGAAGGTATGATGAGTGCAGCAGCAAGTTTTCCCTCAGTATGAAACCAAGGTTTAATCGAACCAGTAGGAAAACGAGGTTTGCTTCGAAGGTGTTGGTGAAGGAGTGTAGTGCGGCGCAACACCAGGGATTCCGGTGCCAACGTGGAACCTGCACAACACAATCAAATTACTTTGCCCCAACTTAACAGTGAGGTTGTCAATCTCACCGGCTTGCTGAAAACAAAGGGTTAAACGTATCGAATGGAAAATGATGTTTGTTTGCATAAAACAGTAGAGAACAATGATTGCAGTAGATTGTATTTCAGATGTAAAAGAATGGACCGGGGTCCACAGTTCACTAGTGGTGTCTCTCCAATAAGATAACTAACATGCTGGGTAAACAAATTACAGCTGGGCAATTGACAATTGATAAGTGCATATAACATGCATGTGTGAGCTGTGGTGTCTACTATGAGATTCATTTGGGCATTACGACAAAGTACATAGACCGCTATCCAGCATGCATCTATGCCTAAATAGTCCACTTTCCGGTTAACATCCGTACCCCTTCCAGTATTAAGTTGCAAGCAACAGACAATTGCATTAAGTAATGTGCGTAATGTAAACAATACATTCATCCTTGAATAAAGCATTGCTGTTTTACCCCTAGTGGCAACAACACATCTACAACCTTAGAACTTGCTGTCACTATCCCAGGTTAAATAGAGGTTGAACCCAACTATCATGCATAAATACCCCCTCTTGGAGTTACAAGTATTCACTTGGCCAAGGCTTCAACAAGTAACGGAGAGCATGCAAGATCACAAATGACATAGACATGATAATATAATATTCAGCTCCACATAGGTATCAATATAAGTCAGATCCCAGCAAACACAACATGTAGCATTACAATAAGATGATCTTGATCATGATAGGCAGCTCACAAGATCTAAACATGATGGCACAAGTGGAGAAGACAACCATCTAGCTACTGCTATGGACCCATAGTCCAAGGATGAACTACTCACGCATCACTCCGGAGGCGGGCATGGCGATGTAGAGCCCTCCGGTGATGATTCCCCTCTCCGGCAGGGTGCCGGGAAGAGCTTCAGAACCCCCCGAGTTAGGGTTGACGACGGCGGCGGCAGCGAATATGTTCTGGATGAAAGGCTCGGTGTTTTAGGGTTTTCACGTCTCGGGGAATAAATAGGCGAAGGGGCGATGTCGGCGGACCCCCGAGGGGCCCAAACCACAGGCAGGCGCGGCTGGGCCCACTGCCGCGCCATGGTGGTTTGGCCACCTCGTGGCTCTCCTTCGTCTCTCCTTCGGACTCCGTGTACGTGCTGGAAAAATAGGGACTTGGCCTTTTGTTTCGTGCAATTCCGAGAATATTTCCAGAAGTAACTTTCTGAAACCAAAAACAGCAGAAAACAGGGAACTGGCACTGTGGCATCTTGTTAATAGGTTAGTCCCAGAAAATGCATAAAAGTGATACGAAGTGTATATAAAACATGTAGCAAATGGTATAATATAAGCATGGAACAGCAGAAATTATGGATACGTTGGAGACGTATCAAGCATCCCCAAGCTTAGTTCTACTCGTCCTCGAGTAGGTAAAACGATAACAACAAATAATTTCTGAGGAGACATGCTTTCACACAATCTTGATCAATATATTGCAAGGCTCATGTCATGAATGAAGTGACTCAAAGCAATGATCTATAGTTTGCTAACAAATAGATAAAGAGTAAACAATGAATCATATAAGCAAAAACTTTTCATGAATAGTACTTTCAAGACAAGCATCAAAAAGTTTTGCATAAGAGGTAACTCATAAAGCAATAGATTCAAAGTAAAAGGCATTGAAGCAACACAAAGGATGATTAAGTTTCAGCATTTGCTTTCAACTTGTAACATGTATATCTCATGGATAGTTGTCAACATAAAGCAATATAACAAGTGCAATAAGTAAATATGTAAGAATCAATGCACACAAAGTTGACACAAGTGTTTGCTTCTAAGATAGAAAGGAGTAGGTAAACTGACTCAACATAAAGTAAAAGATAGGCCCTTCGCAGAGGGAAGCAGGGATTAAATCATGTGCTAGAGCTTTTTAAGTTTTCGAAAGCATATAGAGAGCACAAAATAAGTATTTGAGAGGTGTTTGTTGTTGTCAACGAATGGTAGTGGGCACTCTAACCCCCTTGTCAACCAGACTTTCAAGAGCGGCTCCCATGAAGGACGTTATCTCTACCAGCAAGGTAGATCATCCCTCTTCTCTTTTGTTTACACATGTATTTTAGTTTCTTTATAGATGACACTCCTCCCAACCTTTTGCTTACACAAGCCATGGCTAACCGAATCCTCGGGTGCCTTCCAACATTCACATACCATGGAGGAGTGTCTATTTGCAAATTAAGTTGCTTACTGATAAATCAGGGCAAAACATGTGAAGAGAATTATTAATGAAAGTTGTAATTAATTGGGGCTGGGCACCCCGTTGCCAGCTCTTTTTGCAAATTATTGGATAAGCGGATGTATATGCCACTAGTCCATTGGTGAAAGTCTGTCAGAAGTAAATGACAAGATTGAAAGATAAAACACCACATACTTCCTCATGAGCTATAAAACATTGACACAAATAAGGAGTAATAAAGTTTTGAATAGTTTAAAGGTAGCACATGAAATATTTACTTGGAATGGCAGGAAATACCACATAGTAGGTAGGTATGGTGGACACAAATGGCATGGGTTTTGGCTCAAGTTTTGGATGCACGAGAAGCATTCCCTCTCAGTACAGAGTTTAGGCTAGCAAGGTTGTTTGAAGCAAACACAAGTATAAACCGGTACAGCAAGAATCACATAAAAACATATTGCAAGTATTATAAGACTCTACACTGTCTTCCTTGTTGCTCAAACATTTTACCAGAAAATATCTAGACCTTAGAGAGAACAAATATGCATCCCAAGTCTCAACAAGCTCTACGGTAGTTCTCCACTACTAGGCTTTAACTACATGATGCAAGAGCTTAAACATGATCTACTTGAGAGCTCAAAACAATTGCAAAGCATCAAATCGAAACAAGACAATGATCTACAAGAATGCATATGTCTTTTCCAATACCAACTACTACATGTAGCATTTTCTTTCTTCCAAACAAACACCAATCAATTTATTTAAACATAAACTCTCCAAATGATAATATAATGCAGCAAGAGAGTATTTATAAACAAGTGCTAACAGCTCGAAGAGATGCATGAAAAACAGGAGCTAAAAGCACTGCAGTAGCTAGTTAAGAATACTCAACAAATATAAGTGAAGAACATGAGTATTCACATGAAAAAGCGGAGCGTGTCTCTCTCCCACACAAGGATTGCTAGGATCCGAATTTATTCAAACAAAAACAAAAATAAAAACACACAGACGCTCCAAGTAAAGCGCATAAGATGTGAAAGAATTAAAATATAGTTTCACTAGAGATGACCTGATAAGTTTGTTGATGAAGAAGGGGATGCCTTGGGCATCCCCAAGCTTAGACGCTTGAGTCTCTCTGAATATGGTTGGGATGAACCACGGGGGCATCCCCAAGCTTAGGCTTTTCACTCTTCTTGATCACATAATATCACCCTTCTCGCTTGATCCTTGAAAACTTCCTTCACACCAAACTCAAGACAGTTCTCATTAGAGGGTTAGTGCATAATCAAAAATTCTCATATTCTGTAATGATACAATCAATCCCAAAGCTTCTGGACATTAGCTACAGCCACCAATGCTTTGTGGAGCAAAGAAATCCACACAAACACAGTAAAAGAGCGAATGCAAAACAAAAGGCAGAATCTGTCAAAAACAGAACAGTCTGGAATGACGAATTTTTTCGAGGCACTTAAGTTGCTCAGATGGATCTGGCCTAAAATAATGAAAGTTGCGTACATATCTCAGGAATATGCGTGATTTTTCTCAGAATTTTTTGAATTTTCTACAGGGAGATAAGCTCAAATCCGTGACAGCTAAAAATCTGTCACTGCGCAGAAATCCAAATCTTGCATCAACTTTCAATATAGAACTTTACTTGGCACAACATTGCGATAAAATAAAGATACAAAGGAGTTGCTACAGAAGTAACAAAACTCCTTGACTCAAAGAAAACAAAAATAACAGCAAATAAAAACGATGGGTTGTCTCCCATAAGCGCTTTTCTTTAACGCCTTTCAGCTAGGCGCAGAAAGTGAAAATCAAGTGTTGTCAAGAGAGCATTGACATCAATACCAAGGGCCATGCCTACCTCTCTTACCCTTAGACTTACTCTTTGGTTTGGGGAATACATGGCCGCACCTTGGTGTGGAGGTAAGATTCAGAGTGCCTTTTCCCACATCTATGGTTGCTCCCATTAATTTGAGCAGAGATCTTCCAAGTGTAATTTGTCCTGTCCCTGCACATTCAATAACAAGATAATCAGTGGACACCGTTCTCCCAAGAAAGGTTGTAAACACACCCTCAGCTATCCCCTCGGGAAATATAACAGAGTTATCAGTAAGAGTTATTCCTTCTCCTCCTTCAGCAAGTCCCCAAAGATTCAAAGTTTCATAAATGCTTTTAGGCATAAGGCAAAACTCAGACATAATATCACAACGAGCATAAAAGGTTTCACCACAAATAGCAACCTTTACCGTAGGGACCCACATCGAAGGTTCAAAATTTGTTGGAACATAGTCAAAATATTCCCGAATTTGATTATAGCCGTCCTTTAAACAAGATATATGTGTCTCAAGAGTGTTTAATCTAGCATGGATGCTAACAAGGGCCGAATCAAATTTATTAGTTGAGCTAGAAGTTGCAATCAACTTTTTTATGGCATTAAAAGCTTGGTCCCCATCACAGTGAAGGAAATCTCCTCCCACAATAGCATCTAAAGCATATCTATAACAAAGGGCTAGACCAAAGTAGAAGCTAGTGAGAAGCAACTTAAAGTCATTTTAGGATCAGTTTTACCAAAGGAATCATTAATTCTAGACCAAGCTTCTTTAAAATTCTCCTCACTCCCTTGTTTAAAAGTGAAGATCAATTCCTCAGGTGACATAGCAACAGGCATGGAACAAGACATGATGGTGACAAGAGACAAAACAAAACCGAAATAAACAAGTAACTAATTTTTTTGTGTTTTTGATAAAGAGAGCAAACAAGACTAAATAAAAATAAACTAAGCAAGACAAATAACAAAGTAAAGAGATTGGGTGTGAGAGACTCCCCTTGCAGAAGCAATTCGGTTTTCCCCGGCAACGGCGCCAGAAAACGTGTTGGTGGCTCTAAGTTGACGAGGGAATATCTCCCCGGCAACAGTGCCAGAAACAATGCTTGTACGTCACACGTCAGTTGGGAACCCCAAGAGGAAGGTATGATGAGTGCAGCAGCAAGTTTTCCCTCAGTATGAAACCAAGGTTTAATCGAACCAGTAGGAAAACGAGGTTTGCTTCGAAGGTGTTGGTGAAGGAGTGTAGTGCGGCGCAACACCAGGGATTCCGGTGCCAACGTGGAACCTGCACAACACAATCAAATTACTTTGCCCCAACTTAACAGTGAGGTTGTCAATCTCACCGGCTTGCTGAAAACAAAGGGTTAAACGTATCGAATGGAAAATGATGTTTGTTTGCATAAAACAGTAGAGAACAATGATTGCAGTAGATTGTATTTCAGATGTAAAAGAATGGACCGGGGTCCACAGTTCACTAGTGGTGTCTCTCCAATAAGATAACTAACATGCTGGGTAAACAAATTACAGCTGGGCAATTGACAATTGATAAGTGCATATAACATGCATGTGTGAGCTGTGGTGTCTACTATGAGATTCATTTGGGCATTACGACAAAGTACATAGACCGCTATCCAGCATGCATCTATGCCTAAATAGTCCACTTTCCGGTTAACATCCGTACCCCTTCCAGTATTAAGTTGCAAGCAACAGACAATTGCATTAAGTAATGTGCGTAATGTAAACAATACATTCATCCTTGAATAAAGCATTGCTGTTTTACCCCTAGTGGCAACAACACATCTACAACCTTAGAACTTGCTGTCACTATCCCAGGTTAAATAGAGGTTGAACCCAACTATCATGCATAAATACCCCCTCTTGGAGTTACAAGTATTCACTTGGCCAAGGCTTCAACAAGTAACGGAGAGCATGCAAGATCACAAATGACATAGACATGATAATATAATATTCAGCTCCACATAGGTATCAATATAAGTCAGATCCCAGCAAACACAACATGTAGCATTACAATAAGATGATCTTGATCATGATAGGCAGCTCACAAGATCTAAACATGATGGCACAAGTGGAGAAGACAACCATCTAGCTACTGCTATGGACCCATAGTCCAAGGATGAACTACTCACGCATCACTCCGGAGGCGGGCATGGCGATGTAGAGCCCTCCGGTGATGATTCCCCTCTCCGGCAGGGTGCCGGGAAGAGCTTCAGAAACCCCCCGAGTTAGGGTTGACGACGGCGGCGGCAGCGAATATGTTCTGGATGAAAGGCTCGGTGTTTTAGGGTTTTCACGTCTCGGGGAATAAATAGGCGAAGGGGCGATGTCGGCGGACCCCCGAGGGGCCCAAACCACAGGCAGGCGCGGCTGGGCCCACTGCCGCGCCACCTGGTGGTTTGGCCACCTCGTGGCTCTCCTTCGTCTCTCCTTCGGACTCCGTGTACGTGCTGGAAAAATAGGGACTTGGCCTTTTGTTTCGTGCAATTCCGAGAATATTTCCAGAAGTAACTTTCTGAAACCAAAAACAGCAGAAAACAGGGAACTGGCACTGTGGCATCTTGTTAATAGGTTAGTCCCAGAAAATGCATAAAAGTGATACGAAGTGTATATAAAACATGTAGCAAATGGTATAATATAAGCATGGAACAACAGAAATTATGGATACGTTGGAGACGTATCAATGCCAGGGAGTCACATTCTAGAGGGAGTGCTGATTCTACACGAGACCATCCTCCATGAACTTCATAGGAAAAAATTGGATGGTGTTCTTTTAAAAACAGATTTTGAAAAAGCCTATGACAAGGTACAGTGGCCTTTTATGCAACAAGTTTTGCATATGAAGGGTTTTAGTCCTAAGTGGTGTACCTGGATCGAACAATTTGTGAGTCGTGGTAGTGTTGGTATCAAGGTAAATGATGAACTAGGTCATTATTTTCAGACTAAAAAAGGCTTGAGACAAGGAGACCCGTTATCTCCTATCTTATTTAACATAGTAGCGGATATGCTGGCCATCTTAATTTCGAGAGCAAAAGAGGATGGTCAAGTAGATGGATTGATACCTCATCTGGTAGAAGGAGGGGTGTCTATATTACAGTACGCTGATGATACTATCCTTTTTTTGAGTCATGACCTGGAAAAGGCGTTGAACATGAAGCTCATCTTGTGTATGTTTGAACAACTATCGGGGTTGAAAATAAACTTTCATAAGAGCGAGCTGTTCTGCTTTGGGAAAGCAAAAGAGGTGGAAGACCAGTACAGAAACATTTTTGGATGTGAATCTGGATCTTTCCCTTTTAGGTATTTGGGCATCCCCATTCATTTCAGAAAGTTGAAAAATGGGGAGTGGAAACCTATTGAGGATAGGTTCGAGGAAAAGTTAGCTAGTTGGGTTGGGAAATTATTGTCCTATGGGGACCGGTTGATTTTAATCAATTCAGTTCTAACTAGTTTGACCATGTTTATGTTATCCTTCTTTGAGGTACCTAAAGGGGTACGTAAAAGAATGGATTTTTTTAGATCAAGATTTTTCTGGCAAAGTGATGGTCATAAAAGGAAGTATAGATTAACTAGATGGAACATTATTTGTCGTCCAAAAGATCAAGGGGGCTCGGGATGGAGGACTTAGAATCCAAGAACAAAAGTTTGTTATGCAAAGGGCTTTTCAAACTTATGTCGGAAGATGGTGTTTGGCATGAGCTAATTCACAATAAATATTAACACTCTAAATCTCTATCCCAGGTTAAAGTGCAACCTAGTGACTCACCCTTCTGGAAGGGACTCATGAAAGTCAAAGATGATTTTTTTGTCCGGGGCTCGTTTAATATCAGAAACGGGGAAAGTATACGGTTTTGGGAAGACACTTGGTTAGGGGACAGGCCCCTTTCGTGTCAATATCCATCCCTATATAATTTAGTTCATCGAAAAGAAGTTTCGGTAGCTTCTGTCTTAAGAAATGCGCCCCCTCCTAATATAAGTTTTAGGAGAGCGCTCACTGGGGACAGATGGGACAGATGGTTGCATCTTGTCAACCGGTTAATGGTCATTCAGCTTACTGCTGATCCTGATACGTTTTCATGGGGTTTAACTACATCAGGAAGGTTTATGGTCAAATCAATGTATTTAGATTATTTAAGTGATCATACTAGGTTTATCCGTAAACATATTTGAAAAATGAAAGTGCCACTTAAAATCAAGATTTTCATGTGGTTTCTTATGTGTAAGGAGATTTTAACTAAAGATAATCTTGCTAAGCGGAACTGGGATTGGTCAAAGAAATGTTGTTTCTGTGATCAAGAGGAGACGGTCCAACATTTGTTTATTTCCTGCCCATTAGCAAAGATGGTTTGGCGTATTGTTTTTACGGCTTTCAATTTGTACCCTCCTACTAGTATAAATAATCTTTTTGGCAACTGGCTAAGGGGCCTTGATAAAAAAGAGAAAGTGCAAATCCGAGTGCGTTTATGTGCTTTACTCTGGACCATTTGGAACATACACAATGATTATATCTTTAACAATGCAAAATCATCTTCCTTCATGCAGGTAATACCATTGGCTGCCCACTGGATCCATACGTGGTCCTACCTACAGTCAACGGAAAAGCGAGGCGTTCTGAATTTTGGGTGCAACCGGCTGGAATTGGTTGCGCGGGATATATACAACCAGTGCAGCTGGCGTTTTGATCTTAGGATTACATGTTGATGAATAGTCACTTCATGTTGTCCGTGTTTTTTAGATGGTTGATACATGTATCAACCCTGTGTGATCCATGATGTATTTTTGTCAGACTTAATTTTCAATAAAATAAATAAAAGCCGCATGCATCAATCAATGCAGAGGCTAGGGGACCCTTTTTGAAAGAAAAAATAAGAAAGTTAGACTACTAAATAGAAAAGATCTAAAAATCATGGCATGGGTCTCCTTTTTTTCTTTCTTTAGAGTTTTCTATATGCACAATTTCTCGATGTTTCATGTGAAAGGGAACTCCAAATAGGTCCGCTGTAAACTTCAGATGCATAGCGAGGACAACGGTTTATGATGCCGGCCATAGGAAAGTGCCCGTAGCGTGCTGAATTCGTTCCTGGGAGCGCGCGGCCATGCGAAAGAGAACGCAGATGGAGCGACGAGGTACCAGCGGTATGATCATACAAATATGGCCGTGCTTCTTGAGATCATGTCCGGCTGCCGTCGGGATTTGCCTCCGTTACGGCTCTGGAGAATGAAAACGAAAAGGAGGAAGAAGAATAAACACAGTAGGCTGAGCTTTACCACAAAATCAAACGCTAATATATAAATGTTCAGTTCAGTTTTGATCATTGAGAATATGTATGCCTGTATATGATATGAGATACATTTTAAAGTGAATCGCTGTTACTTTCGCGCAAGAATTGCTGATAAAATGAGCGAAGCCGAGGCTTGGCCTACTCTCGGACAAGGGCCTGCACTTTCTTCATGTGCGATACATTAGCTTGGTAATTAACATAGAATGGACTGAACCTATGCAATAAATAATCTGATAAATGATATAGCATACTTGTAGATTAATTTCCAAAAGGAGAAGAGGAAGAGAGAACAAACTGCAATTATTGGCCAATTGGAGAAACTATTTTGTGATAAAATAAGCTACATGAATTTAGTTATATATTCGGTGAAGTATTTCTAAAACCAAAGTATTCGAAAACTGTAATATTTCTGTGCCTAGCAAGTAAATACTTCAGTTTTGGAAAAACATGTCTGAATTTCTTTTTTATATACTTCAAAATCAGTGCAGTTTTCGTCAATACTGTAGTATGAATAACCAAAGTTCTCCTAAAGTCAAACATCTCAAAGTGTTGAAAACCATGCTATTTTCAGAAACCACGGTATTCTTAGAATACTTTTGAAAAAAAAATTGTTGAGCATAAAAGGTTAAACATTGCACTCGGCCTTTATATAACTAGGATGCACACAGACACAAGAAGCATGCAGGGTACGTCAAATATCAATATACCATAAACTCTAGTTAAAACCTTCATTTTTCCTACGAGAGTTAACGTTGCAACATCCAGCTACTGAAAAAGTAACGGCCCAAAAATTAACCATAATAAACCCCAGTTGTCATTCTTAGCTCAGCAGTCAGCACCCTTGTTTCAATAATTCTGTTTTACTGTATAGATGAGCTTAACTCAAACTGCATATCAAGAAATATCACAGCATTATTATTTATTTTTCTCCAGCAAGAATTAATCTACCATATTCTGCCATTTTTCGAGATAAATGTATCAACCTGCTGTGTAAACACTTGAAAACCGTGGCTCTGTTCAATGATGAGATGCAATTATCAGGGCGCTCTCGACTTTGTACCATGTTGCTCCGAAATCACCTGCAACCTCACAAACTGACACCAACGGTGTTAAATAAGGAACTGCACTGAATTTTCTGGTGACAAACCGAACCCAAATAGGCTGTAAACATTTCCCAAGGAGGAAGAGACCCAAGGTCTACAGTAGCAGAAAGCTCTTTAGACGATTCTACCTGATTGGGGCGATCGTCATGGTGATTGAGGAGTTGTACGGTATACCTGGGGAGACCAAAGAAAAGGAGAGGAAAGACTCCCTGACTTTTGGGGTCGCCGCCCAACCTAAACAAACATGTTTGTCACGAGATTTATGCTTCATTTTGGGTGGCCCATGTGTAGCATACTATACTAGCATGCATATGCATATCTTGGGTTTTCCGCGTGCTTTGTTACCTTTCTTTTGGCCTTTTGTCCATGCCGATTTTCTGTAGTTTTTTCACTAAAAAGGACGATGTGACTTGTTTTATTTAAAAACTTAGGAGAGAACTGATAAGTTCATCAGCAGTGAACCAGCCTAAAACCGCTACAACTGGATCAATGTCGTAGTGTAACACGATCACATTGTATAAACCGGCCACCTGGCTATCCACACAAAGCACAAACACGAGGAGAGACCATGGTCAAGGTTGCTATTAGGCGTCATGGCATCACCCCTTAACGAGCCAGCGACTTCACCTTCAAAGACCACGCGGCGAGGCCCTCATAACAATTGACATTAGAAGTCATGTTGGCCCATGCCAAACAGTCGACCTAAAGCGTCGACGAAGAGGCAACTCTAAGTTTGAGGAAGAGCTTCATAGTAGAAAGTTGCACCGGCGTAATCCATGTGATAGTTGGAAATCCACGCACCCGTACGACCGATTAGGTGGCATAGCTCCGACTTTTCGCCGCGTACGTAATGGCATGATGCTGCACAAGAACCCAAAAAAAGCACGCAGAATAACTGGTGACTAAGGATACGCCGCGACTCAGATCCGCTCATCAACGTCATCGTTGCCAGGGACGGAGCTAGGTAGGGGGGCGTGCTGGGGCCATGCCCCCCCTCCACCCAGGTGATGATTTTTTTTTGTGAAACCCCCCAATAATAGGTGTAGTTTACCTCTAATTTTGCCTAAATTAGCCCTAATGGCCCCCTCCAAGCTGCATAGTGTGCATTTGGCCACACTTAAATTTTATTCCTGTCTTCGTCCCTGATCGTTGCCACACATCTCGTAACGCCACTGGACCTAGTGCCACCGCCATAGCAACCAAACACCCGACACTGGTCCCTCTAGCCGTCACAACCTCCAAACACGGTACCTCCAAGGAGGGAGTTACGCCTAATCGACGTCATCCGCTGACTCAACGGGTCTAAGATTTCCCTTGGAGCTGTCAACGGGACGCAAGGAGGCAAGAAAATATAAAAAGGGACGCCAACCTGCAAAGTCGTATGGCGTGTTAGGGCACCTCCAACGGCAAGGCGCAAACGGACCACGCATGTCCGTTTTTGTCCGATCGGACAAATGACTGCCTCCAATGGGTTGGCGCATAGAGACATTTGTCCGCGCGGACTGTCCGTTCTGGACCAAAGCTGGCCCAATTTTGGTCCGGATTTGGGGTGAGCCGGACACTGTCGCGTGTCCGTTCTGTCCGCTCTCGTGTCCGGCCTGGCCCATACGACAGCGACACAAGAGCAGGTTCACTCATTCTTTTCTCTCCCTTCCTTTTCTCTCTCTTTTCCCCAACCACCGCGACGACGCCATCGTCGGCCTGATCCATCCCCGTCGTCGTCGCCGGAGCAGCGCATCCAGCCACCACCTGCCTGGCCGGTCGACGCGTTGCCGTCGCCGGAGCAGCATCCAGCCAGCACCTTCCCGGCCGGTCGACGCGTTGCCGTCGCCGAGGACGCGGACTAGAACCTGGTGGAGCAGCAGAGCTCGGAGCTCGAGCTGGTGGTCAGGGAGGACCGTGGCCGTCGGAGACGACGGCGCTGCTCGGGACGGCAAGGCGAGGCGGCCTGGATGCGTGCGTGCGGGGCTGGTCAAGAAGGCCAACTATCTCTCTCCCGTCTGGTCGACGCTGTTGCCGGCCAGGACGACGACCAGGTTGCCGCCGGCCAGGATGACGCCGCGCGGCCGTGTCTTGCCGGACCTGGACGCTGAGGTCTCTGGCGAGCACGAGCGCCACGCCTCGCTCCTCGTTTCGCTGACGAGCACACGCGGAGGTGGCCGTGCCGTGTTCGCTTGCCAGCCCGCCGACAGGTGCAGGCCCCAATCGACTCACGCGGAGGTGGCCGTGCCGATTCTCCCGTCAGTTCTGTGGTTCTTGGCTCACCTCGGTGCTTGTTTTCAATCCGAGGCAATGACGAACGCGCGTGGTGGCTCCGGCCGTGCTCGCGTGGATGTGCTGAATTTTGCTGCTTCTCTCTCTTTCTTCATCTCTCTGTTGAGGAAATTTGCTAGCTGTGTTCTTATTTGTCCATGGATTTGCTTCTTTGTCACTGCTAGTCCTTCTTCCTCTTTTGGATTTGATTTGATTTTGAGTGATCACCTTGCCCACAAGCTGTTTGATTTTATGACGCCGCTCCGTTGTTTCCTCCTCTGATTTGGTTTTAGTTGCTATGCTACTTCTTCCTCTCTTGTCCGAGCAAAAATATGCGCCATGCCAGTGGGCGGACAGTTCGGGACGGACACTTCAAGTCCACCCCAAACAGACAAAATCAATCTGTTTTTTTGTGTCCGTTTGCGCTATCCCGTTGGAGATGCCGTTACGGCCGAGTCTCCGCGTGAGCTCGACCAGACGGGCGGGCGGCCTGCAGAGGCAGCTAGTAGTGCGTACCGAATTGACCGCACCTAATACGTAGACGCGCCCATCGATCGATCATCCCGCCCTGAATCAACCTCCACGCACAAGCACGCCAAAGACTTTGTAGTACGGATCGAGCAAACAGTCCAGAGAGCAACAGTCGATCGTCTGCCCAAGTGTGAAACCCCACTACTGAACCACTTGCCAATTCACCTACGTTCAGCATACCGATTGCCAACACGCGCCTTCATTTCATCACCACCCGCTGGAAAAGTATTTCCATGTGGGTTGACCACATAAAATCCATCGAGCTGTGAAGGAGTCGTGCGTGATTTCCTGATGTAGAGAGAGATAGAGAGATGGAGCATGACAGATGGAGGGCGTGGACCGTCATCGATCTGGCTTCCTTCTAGAAGGAAATACCGGCCGAGGGTCAACCCTTCTAGAAACGCTCCGGAGCTGGTATCTTGCATGTGTATCTTGGGTTTTTTACGTGCCTTGTTACCCGCCTTCTTTTTGCCCTTTTGTTGATGCCGATTCTGTACCATATATTCTCGTATAAAATAATTTGTCTAATGTACCACAAGTTTCTTTCTTTTTTTGCGAAAAGGCCAACCGATCTATTGATTATCAATAACGATAAAATTACAAATATGTTTTCAGACCACCTATCGATGACTTCAAGCAGTGAAGCGAGCCGAAGGCGCCGCCGCCGCCGGGCAAAACTTTTCATAGAAGAGATTGTTGTAGTAGACAGACGGGAAGTCGTCGTGCTAAGTCCCTGAAGGACCAACGCAGCAGAGCAGCAACCATCGCCAATAATGTCAACCATAGACCAAAATAGCCAGACCTACAACCACACGAACGAACACAAAAGCGGAATAGATCCGAGAAGATCCGCCGGACACACAACTCCACACGCCCTCTGTCGATACTAGACGTATCTGCGGAGCGAGGATAGAACGTGGAGGACCTTATTATGTCTTCAGGATGTCGCTGCCGCCACACCATCCCGAAAAACACTCAAAGACCTACGAAAGGGGGAACGGAAACCTCCCGCCGGTGAGGGGTTGCGGTCCGCCGCACCTCCGCGGACCCAAGGGCCATCGGAGACGGGAGGGCCAGTAGCTTTGCCGGCGGGAGGAACCAAGACCAGATGGGCTCGCTTTTAGATCGCTTGGGTGGAGGAGCCGACCAACCTCATGTACCACAAGTTGAGAACCTAGCTAGAGGCATGCCCATGATAGCGCTCGATCTTGACCACCAACCGGGCAGTTGTCCATGCATGCTGCAAAGTCGTTCTGGCGTGTTACGGCTGAGACTCCACCCGACGGCAGATCGAATTGACCGCACCTAGCTAGTACACGCGCCCAAAGTCGTTCTTGATATAGACGCATGCATCTCCTTCGAAAAAGGAATGAATTGTTCGCACGTCGACGTACCTGTACTGTGTGTACGTATGTGCTTGCTAGATTATTTGGGTCCAGATCAATTAACAATATATAGGGACGTAAATGGATAGGATAATTTTCGCACCGGATCCGTCGTCGAATCCGTTTTAAAGAATTCATATCCGGTTTTAAATAATCTGACGGATAAGGATAGCCGATTCCGAACTAAACACCCGGATATGGTATATAGGACATGGGAGTATGTAAAATAGCATCCGAATATCGGTTATCTGAAAATTAATTAGGATTATCCCATGGTTTATAATCCGTATAATCCAATTTTCTACCGAAATGAATAAACTAATAGGGCACAGTTTAGTGAGTTGTGTAGTTTATCCGTTCAACAACAAACAACTTACATGGTCACTGTACAGACTATTTAGTACAACTTTGTTAGGTTATTAGGTTGTTGAACAATTAATTTTGATTATGTGGGTTGACGATGTACATATGCGCGTACTGATCCGACTAATTTTATTTTCGTCCTGAATCCGCTGTATTTTTGTTCCGAATCCGTGATCATATATATTATATTCGCCACCGAATTCGCAACCGTTTATTATCCGATCCAATCCGAATCCTAGTAAAAAATATGATAAAAGATATGGTAGAGCCAAAATCCGATCCGAGGATCCGTTTACCTCCCTACTCCTATAGTCCTATTTGATTTTTATTTTCCAAAATGATAGCTAGTCTCCGGCCGGCCGTGAAGACAATTTCACTGGTCAAAGTGCTCTGCTATCATTCTTCATTTTCTTTTTCACTGACCGTCAAAGTGGGTGATCAATGATCAGTAGTCGGGTGATTTCTTGTAGAGTATTTTTCAGCAATATCACCGGCCGGTTGAGTCGTTGGCAGCATTTTCTTCTGGCCTGGGCTGCGCAAACAATTTCCTTCTTTCTAGCCTACCGTTGTGGACATCGGTATGTTCTTTTGCAATCTGCATATGCCTTTGACCAACTGCTACTATTTTACAGTTATATATACATGCTACTGTACCGAAAGTGCTAAGAAGAATGTCTGCAGTTAATTTACTACTACCTCCGATCCATATTAGTGGGCACAACTTTGTCTAGATACACATGTATCTAGTCTAAATACTTAACTAGATACATATGAATTTAGACAAAGTTATGCCCACTAATATGGATCGGAGGGAGTAATATATTTGCACGTGAAAAATCTGAACATTTTTTATTTAAGGAATTATGTTACACCCTCCCTTCCAAATTATAAGATGCTTTATATATTTAAAATGGACTAGAATACAGACTAAAATGAGTGAATCTACTCACTAAAATCTGTCTAGATAAGTGTTGTTTACGAAAAGGCTAAAACATCTTAGGATTTCTCTGGTTCAAAGGATTTTCAAAAGAATTTTGTAGGATTCCAACCCATAGGAATTTTTCCTATGGCATCCATTTGGTTCACAGGATTGGATCCTCCAAAATTCATATGGTTTCCTTTACTAACATACAATCCCATAGGATTTCTAGTAAGTGGTTAGACCTCTTGCAAAAGTTCCTATATGCCTAAGACAAGTATGACTTGTACTCAACTCTATAGAAAATTTATGTGTTTCCCCTGCGTATTTAGAGTTCCTATAGAATTTCACATGTCATAATATTCTATTCCTACGTTTTTCCTATTCATGTGCCTTTCAATTTCTGTGAACTAAAGGGCCCTTATTTTTCAGAACGGAGCGAGTAGTTAGCTGTCAAAGTTTCATAGTGTAACCTGTTGAGCCCTTGGCAACATTTTATTCTTGGAAAATCTTGAGTCCCCACCAAGTTTGTGCTTTTTAGCCAACCGTTTTGGACCTCCATATGTTATTCTGTAATCTAAAATTGTATACACAGCTTTTGACCAAATGCTACTTTTTCTCGCTACTTATTTAAGGAAGAATGTGACTAGATTAAATTAAATCTAGTAATTTTATTTGCACTTCAAATCCAATACATTTTATTAAGGATAATTAGAAGTGCAACATAAAAACACCAGTGGTTTCACATAAAGTTGGATGAGATGTAAATAGTTGGACATTCATCCAAAGGCTTATAACAGTGAATCGGGATATATAAATATCCCACGCAACTGAAAAATAAGACAAACAACCACACAAGCGCATCACTTCTCGAAGTAATCGACGATATATATCCATGAGTGTTGCTAGATTTAGCAATTAAAAGGACACTTGATTTAGCTATCATATGTTGACATTTAATTTGATGATAACATATTTCATGATATTTTTAGTAATATTAATATTATAGACGTTGATATATTCTGACTTGGTCAGACTTCGTGAAGTTTAACTTTAATCAAAACTTATATGCAACACAATATAGAAAGGAGGGAGCACCTTAAATTCCAACTGCAGACATGTGTGTGTGTGTTGGCACATACTCCCTCGGTTTATAAATATAAGATGTTTTACCTTATATCCACATTCAAATGTGTCAACATGCATGTAGACATGTTTTAATGTGTATGTACACTTATTTGGGTATGCACCTAGCCAACATGTGAGCTAGCTAAAACATCTTATATTGATGCATCGTTCCCCTCCGGTGACGCATCTTGTTCCCCTCCCGGGTCGCACGCGTGGGCGACCCCGGGGGGCCAAACCCTAGCCAGAGCGCCGCCCACCCCGAGCCCCCCGGCCGCTGCCGCCGCCGGCCCCCGGTGGTGGTGGCGGCCCCCCTGGCCGGCAAAGACGGCGGGGATGGAGAGGCCTGAGGAGCTGAAGTCGCGTGGCGGAGGCTCTCAAGAGGGCAGCGCACGGCGGCGGTGTGGAGTGGCGGCGCACGGCGGCGGTGTGGAGTGGCGGCGCACGGCGGGAGGAGGTGATGCGGCGAAGCTGGAGGGTGGCTTAGCGGAGCTCCTGGATCCCGAGCTAGGCGTGGCCATGGAGGCGCAGGCCCGGAGGCGACGTTGCAGAGGCGGCGGCGCGTGGCCCGTGTCCTGGAGGTAGCTGGCGGTCTTGGAGGCGAAGCTGGCGGCGCCGCGGTCGTGGTGAGCTCCTGGAGGCGGCGTGAAGCTGCGGAGGATGCGTCGACGACCACGGTGGTGGGGGCACGGGCCAGATCTGGGACCATCCAGGGCCCGATCTGGGTTCGTGGGCTGGCCGCGCTGTAGCTGTCCGGAGTGCGACAGCAGCAGTGCAGTGGGCCTCGGCCGTGCTGGAGGAGGTCGAAGGTGGGGGGCTGCAGGTGCTCGGCCAGATTGGAGCCGGTGGAGAGGTGGTCTCTCGTCGTGAGAGTCGTCGGTGTACCTTGACGCATCGGCAACGACTTTGCTTTGCTGCGGCGATGGCGGTGTGAACAACGTGGACGGTTGCCCCATTCCGGTGGGTGGGGAGGGAGGTGTGCGACGTTCAGACGAAGGTCTTGCTCGTCTTCGGTCGGGGCCGGCGACGACGGCGCCCGTGGGCGTCGTTTCCCTTCTTGGAGGCGTCGCCGAGGTGTGTCGACACCGTATTCGCCCTCTTTCCGGTTTGGTTGATGCCTCCGGGCAAAAGCCATGGTCTGGAGTTGGACCGGCGCGATAGCGGCGTCCTCGACGTCGTCCCTCTGTTGGGAGTATCATGTTTGGAGACACGGCTTGGAGGTTCTAGGTTGCATTCCTCCGGTGTTTGCCGCTATCCAAGTTTGTTCTACAGGGGCGCAATGCACACCATCGCTAGCGTCGCCAAGACGACGCCTTTCTCCGGACGGACCAAATCCCGCCATTCACCTCTTAAGATGGTGCGTAGACGAGGAAAGTCTTGATGAAGATGTTCCTCTTGGAGGCGGCAGCATCGGCTGAGACGCAGCGTTGCTACTCAATCTAGGATAGGCTTTTCGGGTTGTTGTTGTTGTGTGTGAGGGGGCTGTCTTCGGACTACCCGGTGTGGAGTGGTGTGACAGTGTTGTTCGCAACGGACTGTCAATTCTTGTACTCAAACCTCTGCCTCCTATAAAAATAAGGTACGCAATTGCGTACTCTCAAAAAAAAATCTTATATTAAAAAACGGAGTGAGTATATGTTAGCATCGCAAATTAAAACCCTGGTAGGTGGAGTCATTATTCAACAACAACATACATAGTACTACAACACACTCGTATTTTGCTAAATACATGTGAGCACCGATTTTTTAAATCCAGTCGGTGTAGTCATTTTCCAAACATGCTCCCTCACCTTTACAAAGTGATTGTTTGGAAACTTTGGCCGCCGTATTGATTCAAATATTAAACTGTAAACAGAAAGTCGTAGTCTAGTTTTCTCTACAAGTATTTTCAGAATACTATAATTTTGTGGGTCCTTATACATATATTCCATTACAATTTGTGGTCAAAGTTATGATATGTAGCCTTAATTATCAGTGTCCAAATATCGAGATACCTTTTTTCAATTGAAGAGGGTACAAAAGTGAAAATCAAAACCATTTTTTGAAGCACCTGGTTTCACCACAATTTGAGGATTATTTAACTGGACTAATTTAATCCAGTAGGTTAGTCGTCGTCTTCTATTGTGCAAGCGGAATGGAAAGCTGTAGCTGCAGCAGTAGCAGCATCGATCGGTCGCACTCCACCAGTTTGTTTCTCCTTTAAAAAAGGAAATCGTGCGTGCGCGCTATAAGTAGCACCGGTCCCCGTCCACCTCGCCGCCGCTCACAACAACCACGCTCGCACCATCGCACGCACACATTTCTAGCTCGGTCGCTGCCGATGGCGTCCGTCCACCCGCCCACGCCGGCGCCGCCGCAGTTCGGGCTCCCGAGGCAGCACGCCGCCGCCCTCATCCCCGACGACGACGGCAGCGACATCGAGAGCGTAGCGGAGTCGTCGAGCCCGTGCCCGTGCCCGCGCCGGCCGACAGCGAGCGGCGGGGGCGGCGAGTGCGACGAGGACGATGACGGTTGCAGCAGCTGCGTCGAGGGGGGCGAGCTCGGCTACTACCAAGAAGCCGACGTCGACGATGAGGGGGAGGAGGTGAGCACGGCGAGCGTGTGGTGGAAGAAGCGGCTCGCGGCGCCGTCCGGGGACGGCTGCGTGTTCCCGCCGGCGGAGGAGGCGGTGGAGGACCCGGA
The DNA here is from genome assembly GCA_947311845.1 of Poa pratensis. Classification (NCBI taxonomy): domain Eukaryota; kingdom Viridiplantae; phylum Streptophyta; class Magnoliopsida; order Poales; family Poaceae; genus Poa; species Poa pratensis. The sequence continues at coordinate 25,215,695 of CAMZMU010000091.1, read as the reverse complement.
GCGTGCGGCGGCGCGGCAGGCGGAGGACCGCAAGTTCTGGGAGGACTGCCTCGGCACAGGGTATCCATGAACCACAATTGAGATCCTGCTAGCTCGATCAACAGTCAACACGCAAAGACCATGGCGAAACAGCCAGGGCCCAGGGGACACGGCACACAAGCGTATGCCTATTTTTTAAAAGTTTCATTCTTAAATAATTTGTACATATATTGGACGATTTTTTTTGCCAGATTCTTAAAGATTTGTGGTGGTACGGTTCATGTGTTCTGGCGTTGTTTACAGCATGTTTTTTATGTACGGAATGTTCACACCGTTCTAATTTGGCACGCGTAAATTTCCACAGAGAAGGGTCAAACGTGACGTCAACCTCAGTTTGCATCCGGTCTCTCTCTGAACCAGAGTACCCGTGGTACTAGATGATAGAGACCGGGCAGGTTTAATTGCTCCTTTTACTAAAAGAAATCAAGGATGCTGTTTTTTCCATGGAGCATAATAAAGCTTCTGGGCCGGATGGCTTTCCGATTGAGTTTTTTCAGAAGTTTTGGTCTCTTGTTTCGCCTAATTTGTTTACCCTTTTCCAAGATTTTCATAAAGGAGTTTTGGATATCAAACGGTTTAATTATGGCATTATCACTTTGATACCTAAGGGGCAGGGGCTGATAAAATTAATATGTTTAGACCAATTTGCTTATTAAATGTTGTGTTTAAGATTTTCACTAAGGTTTTAAATAATAGAACTGTTTGTCTTGCTGAAAAGATTGTGGATCCTATCCAGTCTGCCTTTATTAAAGGTAGGGTTATCTTGGATAGTGTGACGCTTCTTCATGAGATTATTCATTACATGCATGTTAAAAAGAAGTCTGGGGTTCTTTTTAAAGTGGATTTCAAAAAAGCTTATGATAAAATAAATTGGGGGTTTATGTTTTCAGTTTTGGAAATGAAAGGGTTTCCTGACAAGTTTGTTCAGTGGACCAAAGCGGTTGTGGCGGAAGGAAAAGTGTGTATCATGGTGAATGATGTTTTAGGTTGTTACTTTCAGACTAGGAAAGGGCTCTGGCAAGGGGACCCGTTCTCGCCTCTTCTTTTTGATATAGCAGCTGATGTTCTTGCAGTCCTAGTTAGGAGGGCTCAGGAACAAGGTTTGATTAAAGGGTTGGCTGCGGATATACTAGATGAGGGAATAGCCGTTATCCAGTATGCGGACGATAGTATCTTTATGGTTGAAGATGATTTAGAGAGTGCTAGGAATCTTAAAATTATACTGTGTGTTTGAACAACTCACGGGTCTTAAGATTAATTTTAATAAAAGTGAGGTTTCCTTCTTTGGTGCTGCATTAGAGAAAAAAGATGTTTATGCTCAGATTTTTACGTGTAAGGTTGGTGACTTCCCCTTTAAGTATTTGGGGGTGCCTATGCATTTCAAAAAATTATCTAATAGTGACTGGAAAGATGTGGAGGAAAAAGTGGAGAAGAAAACAACGTGCTGGAAAGGTTGTTTGAATTCAATTGGGACTAGACTAATTTTAATTGAGACGGCTTTAAGTAATGTTCCTAGTTATCTTCTCTCTATTTTTGTTATGCCCAAAGGAATCATTAAGAGGTGTGATTTCTATAGGAGTAGAATGCTTTGGCAGGAGAAACAAGGTGTGAAGAAATATCACCTGGTTCGATGGGCATATGTATGTCAACCAAAAGATTTAGGGGGTCTAGGGGTAACTAATCTTAAGCTAAAGAACACTAGCCTTCTGTGTAAGTGGCTTTGGAGGTTGGAGAATGAGCAGGGCATTTGGCAAGACCTTGTGAAAGCCAAATATCTGAAGAGATGTACTTTAACTCAGTGTGTGCACAAGCCCACTGATTCGCAGTTTTGGGCAGGGCTTATGTCTGTTAAAAATCTTTTTATAGTTGTTGTAAACATGTGTTGGGTGATGGTAGAAGCACTAGATTCTGGGAGGACTGCTGGATTGGGCAGAAACCCCTATGTCAGAGTTATCCTAGGTTATATAATATTGTCTGCAAAAGCAATGTTATAGTTCATGATGTTTTTACTAGAGGTTTCGAAACCGTTCAGTTCAGAAGGTGTCTCGGAGATGAGAACTTGCGAATGTGGTTTAAAGTTTTAGATGATTGTGGTCAGATTCAACTGTCAAGTGAACCTGACAAAGTAAGCTGGCTTCTTACAAGAAATGGTAAATTTTCGGTTAAGTCTTTATATCAATATCTCTGTGCTAGGAATGTGAGGTTTCCATATGGGATGATATGGAAACTAAGGTTACCTTTAAGGATTAAGATTTTTTGCTGGCTTGTAGTTAAAAATAGAATTTTGACTAGGGATAACTTGAAGAAAAAAGGATGGAAAGGGTGTGATCTCTGTGAATTCTGCAACTCGCAAGAAACACAGGATCACCTTTTCTTTACCTGTTCTGTTGCTAAATTCATTTGGAATGTTATTGCCGTATCTTTGAATCTTAGTAACATGCCATCTTCTCTAGGGGAACTGTACCAGCAATGTTCGGCTACTTTCCTTGGAATTGAAAGGAAAGTAGTGATGATAGGAGTTGTTGCAGTATGTTGGGCTTTGTGGAAATCACGAAATAACTCGTATTTCCAAGAAATTCGTGTTAAAGATCCTACAGAAGTTCTTCTGTTGGCCTTCCAGCTCTTACATGAATGGGCGAAAATGCAGAAAAGCGGTCTGCAAAAGGTGTTGCATCGGGGAGCTGAGCTGATAGCAAAGGTGGCGAGGGAGGTTTTCGGAAGAAGGCATGGCTGGAATCCGGTGGTGGCTAGATTGGAAGTCTGACACTGCCTTTTCCTAGTGTTGCTGCTATCCGGGAAAAAAGAACTTGGTGCTTTAGTGTTTGGTTTGTTTTAGCACTAGATGTGTGAGGAAAAATAGAAGTTTTTGTGTTGATTTCTTTTAGCCTCCTTCTGAAGTTAGCGGTGCACAGGCAGGGGGAGGGGAGATGTCCCTACCTTTGGTTTCCTGTTGTACCAGTCGCCTGCTGTAGGTCTCAGTAGTGCGACAAAGTTGGCTGCTGCTTGTGCGAAACTGACGCTGTATCACCCCTCTGGTTTCGTTTTAATGAAACTGGGGGCCTCCTTGGAGGCTCCTTATATCTAATAAAAAACCTCAGTTTGCATGTTCTCCATTTTATTTTTCGAAAGCAACTAGTGGTGTTTTAAACGAAGTCTCAAACAAAGGAATTCTCTCAAAAAAAAAAAACAATTCGAACAAAGGCCAGTGGATGGCTTTGGTGAGTCAGTGGCGGGAAGCCCTTGCCAGTGCGAGCAGCCCCACAAGAGGAGGGAGAGATGTGGCAGACATCTCAGATCTCACTTGTTTCCCTCGTCCAAAAAATTTCCTCGACAAAGGGAATATATTAATAACTAAAAGATATCAATTACAACAAACTCTATACTTTCCTCGTCCAATTAAATGTACGACGCCTTGATGTGCTTTCTGGCGCAACATGACCAGTCCATCGAGCATCGTGTTCCATCCTTGACCGTAGATCATGGAGCACGCAATGATCTGTACTGACCACGTGGATTCTCCACACGTATCGAAGACATATGATATTGATTATTGGCAAATCTAATTGTAAGGCGCCTTCTGTGTGGCATAACTGTAAGCACCCCCACGAGCCGTTGGATCGCGTATGGGCGGACGAGATTCGGCCAAAAGTTTTGTAGCCCAAACCGTTTATCCGATTTAGAATCCGTTTTCACCGTTGGACTAGTCGTGACGAGATCTTCAAAACTAGATCCCATGTCGATATGTTCCGACAACTTTTTTTTTGCCTGAAAGTTACCACCCTCGTAACATAAAAGTTACCAAGTCTTGAATACTTAAGTTACCCACCATATTAGCAATTAGTTTTCAGGTTGACAAAATCATTGTAGTTACCATACTCTCTCGGTAATAGTTACCACCAAATACTGATGGAGTTACCACCCGGTATTGACAAAGTTATCTATGTGTTTTCATGTGTAGTTATCCACTACAAAATTGTTATAGTTATCCTACTCTCTCGATAATAGTTATCACTCAGTACTAGTAAAGTTACCTCGTGTGTTTTCATGTGTAGTTATCCACCCTACTCTCTCGATAATAGTTATCACCTAGTACTAGTAAAGTTACCCGTGTGTTTTCATGTATAGTTATTCACCATACTCTCTCGGTAATAGTTACCACCCAATACTGATGGACTTATCCACTCAGTACTGATAAAGTTACTCATGTATTTTTATGGTTAAGTTATCCAACATGAAATCAATGTAGTTACCGTACTCTCTCGGTAATAGTTACCCACCCAATACTCATCAAGTTACCCACTCAGTATTTATTTAGTTATCCATGTGTTCATGATGTAGTTATCCACCACGAAATCGATATAGTTACCATGTCCTCTAAATAATAGTTACGAATATAATGCCCATCTTTTTTATGTGTAGTTTCACTATGAAATCGACAATTGTCATCCTAATACTTATACACGATAAATTTACCATCTCAAAGTGACGTGGTAACTTTAAATCTCGTAAAAATCTAAAAGAACAACAAAAAATGGTTTTATTTCGACCCGAAAACTAATCACTAATATGGTCGGTAACTTACGTATTCAAGCCTGGGTAACTTATATGTTACGTGGGTGGTAACTTTTGGGCAACAAAAAAAGTCGTCGAAACATATCGACATGAGATCTAGTTTCGAAGATCTCGTCGCGACTAGTCCAACGGTGCAAACGGATCATAAATCGGACAAACGGTTTGAGCTACAAAATATTTTGAATTTTCGAATTTCGCATTTAATACGCGATGATGTCAGCAGTTTCGGTTTTTAGTGCATGCATACAATGTTTGTTTCTCACCCACACACGTTAGTTTTTTTTTGCATGCATGCATGTGAGACGAGATCTTGCTAGTTGCGTACGCATTGGCTAAATATAAGGCACCTGGTGTATAGTGGTTCCCTTGATTATTTCTATTTCGTAAAGGAGTGAGCCCCGGCCGATAATGAAACTGATACACCGGATCGAACAGGGCAACTAGACTACGCGGATAGTCTTCAAACATTTCCTTATCCGTTCGTCAAAAACCAATCCCAATGGTGTGCAAATATCCCAGACTTAGCACGACTTCCCCAAATCTTACCCAAACTTAGGGAAGGTTTTAGGGGACGTCTCCATATGTGCAACTGGTTGGGCCCCACCGAGTATCCCCTTCATCCTCCTGACGCCTCATTCCTCCTTAATTCAATTGTGCTTGTGTAGGGAATATGGTCTCCACCGCTCTCACACACCCCTCCTGGACCTCCAGCCGCGTCAGGAACTCCTGAGCAATGTCTATACCATCGTAAGCATGCGAGATGAACATAGCGAGAGCAGGAGACCAGACTCGAGAAGAACAGAGAAGAGAGCCTTAAAATAACTGACCAAGAGGAGGAACCCTCTCATTTGCACAGATAGACGAATGGGGTTTGGGGAACCGAAGTTGCCCTATACCTACAGCGTGCAAATGCACAGGACCGGGGTTCCGTGGAACTTCCTTAGCCATGTGGTTTACATGATGATGGGGGGTTTGGCGTGTAAAGCAAACAGATCAAGGGAGGCAAAGCTGTTGCTTGTCCACCAGAAAGAAGGCTCAATTAAAGAACCGGCGGCTGTTGCTGAGCCCCTTTCCATCGCGCTTTCCAGAAAGAACAGCATGAGCGACACGCATCTGACTACCTGAGCATCCCGTCATCAGAGGAGCATGCGTTGCCGCAGTCTTGCACAGTAGTAACAACACGTAGAACAACAGATTGCACCTGATGGCACGTCCATGTCTGAACTTTGCACAACACCTGTCAGTCTTCAGCACAGGCAACGTCCTCCCCTCGGACTTCAGATGGAGTTGCTGAGCCCTCAAATGTCCGTCGGCAAAACAAAATTGCCGTTCGCCGACAAATCATCCCCGCCAGGAAATTTATCGGCGGTCCGTATGGATCTACATTGATGATCAGACGACTATCTGTCGGTGCCTTGCCATGGTGCTGTCTCCATTTGCCAGTCCGTAGGGAAGGGAGCACTAAAGCCTGGAGCTAACAAAGGTTAGCTATACAGCACAGGTAGTGTCTGCTGAGATGGACATGATGGCCTACACATGCTTACTGCCTAGCCAAACTGAGTGCAACCTAAACTGTAAAGGTTGCAAGTAAAATAAAAATTAAAGGTTGGCCACTTTTTTTCTTCTATGAATTGGCATCCTGTAGTACAGCCTAAACCTCAAAAGTTGACACTTCCACTAGCACATTTTAACAAGAAAAAGGGGAATCATGAAGCAAAAGCAGCCATGCCTTCTCTTCCTTTTGGTCTGCACAGATTTAATGGAACGGAATCGCATCTTATGAGTGAACCAGGATTCAGCGGTCACGGTTCAGCAAAACCATAAAGGCAGCTTTTCCGCAGACTATAAACTTAGATTGGGTTAAGTGGAAGAATAAAGCATGTACAACCATGCACGCATGTGGTTGATACACCATTAAACATGCTAGGACAATGGAGTATGCACCAATGTGCTTGATGTACCATTGCATCAGCAACTCCGTTTCGCCAATTCGGTGCATTGCATCACGCAAGTGGAAAATATGAAGAAACAAAAAGGTGATCGAGTTCGTCGACAGAAACCGAGGCATGATCATTTATTTCACAAGTTGGCCTCATAAAATGATACTGGCACTTATTATTTTCCGGAGTGTTGGACATGAATTAGCAGGCGCAAACAATGTCTAGCTTAAACAACATCAGCTCAGCGGACACGGTGTCCATCATCCCCTTATTCTATCTACTCGTAATCATGATCCCCCGCCCGATGACCGTCCCTGCCAAGGAATTTTCCCTAAGGTTTACCATTGGAGAGCTTCCCTTCACTTCCTCCGACGGCTGCTGTTTCCTTGCCAGGAAATGACCTCCCGCTACTCGTGACGAGTTCCTTGATGGTTGCTTGGATGTCCTTGTCCTCCAGCATAGACTCCAGCGGCACATGTAGGCCTGCAAATGTTTGGGAGAAGTTAGATCCAAGAAAAAAAGATAACCCTTTCCCTGGCGTTCATTAAACAGTGGGGATGTGAATCGCGTGCGAGGCTTCAGGGATGTCACTTTAGCTTAGAAAGCATAGTTCAAAATGATGGCGTCCTACACCCCCTACAAGTTGCTCTCGGCCGAGGTATTATTTATTCATTTGAAGTTGACAGGATAGCACTTTGATGATGCCATGGCCCCAAATATTAAATTCCCCTGATCAAATGGTAAAGTAGACTGTACGACGAACACAAATGCTCAACTGTAGAAATGTTCAGCAGTTTCAACTTTGCCGCCAGTCAAATAACGAAACAGGTCTATAGGTTTATGTCTCTAGTTGTACCAAATTTGCGCGAGAAAGAGGCATTGTGCCAGGAGTAGCCTTTAGAAATCAACTTACGGAATCTCCAATAATGCTTTGGGTTTGTGGGGTCATTGATTGTTTCCTCCACTGCTGGTCTTGTGGTGTACTTGTCTTTCAGTGCGAGCAGGTCCTGGCAAAGAAGAAATCCCAAGTATATTCATGTAATTATTTCTGTTGAGAACCCGATGATAATACTCCCTCCAGTACTAAAAAATATGACGTTTTGGACATTGATATAGTCTCCAAAGTCTACTACAATATGATTATAAAACCTACAAATTTGTTATATTATGAAAGTACTTTTTGAGAAAATATATATACATTTTCACACATCCAAGCAAAATATATAAAGATTGGTTTTCAAAGTTTTAAAAGTTTAACGAAACTATGCCCAAAAAGTCATAGTGGAGGGAGTATATGATACAAGCTAAAGTTCCCTACCTGTAACGGAAAGATTGCCCACATTGACGGAGAATCGAAATGCTGCTGAACTATGAAGTGCACTACTTCTGGGGTGCAACGAGATGGGGGCTCGTCGTCACTACCAATTACGTTCTTGTAGAAGCGACTTCTTATCCCTTCATTTTCTTCCCACCAAGCACGTAACGTGGAGCAATCATGACATGACGGAGCACAAACCTGAAAAGTTATTGACACAATCTATCATCTGATGTAGCATATACTTTTGATTATATTTCCAACAGTTTCTACGAGCATAATACTGTAAAAAAAATGAGAACATAATACGCTAAATATTGTCTACAAAAATGAGAGCATAATATTGTCAAAAAGTGTGAAACACACCGTCATATAGTTATACTGAGATGGAATGCCAAATTCACAGTTTGCTTCACTTGGCATTCTCTGGATACGCAGCCCAATCAACCCGAGTTCTTGCATAACCTGGATAAAAATCTTGCTGTTATTTTAAGAATGTAGTCAACAGAAACCAATAGTTATTCTTTAGCATATCCAGAAAAGATGGGCATACAGGGTGAACACAAGCAGGGATAAGACCAAGGTCTTCCCCGCATGCCAACATATCCGAACAGTCCAGCAGGACAGGCAGAGTCTTCAGTGCATTGTCACGCCAAAGATTTTCTTGGCGAGCGAAATAGTAGTCATAGTATAATCTTCTAAGGACATTTTTGCTGTAAAATAACGTTGATGACACGATGAAATAGTCAAAAAACACAAGTTTGGATAGGACACAATATTAAAATTAAGTTGCAGTTAATTTCAGTTTCTTTCTAGCAAACTGCTTGCTAAAGATCAAATTTATTTTCTTGAGGAAAATGCATAATACAAAGCATAGAATGAAAAGAAAATTTTGCAACTAAGTACATCATCACAATGCTCAAAGCTGTTAGCCTATTACACTAAATACTTAATCAATATCAACTAGCCCGGAGAAATTTCACATGCCAATCAGAAGCGCCTATGAATGAGAAACAAGCATTACCTATGTTCATCTAAGTCCCTAAAACTTGAAGTATCTTCCAGATTAAAACGAGGATAAAATTTGGTAGAGTCCTCTGGATCTCTGATGAGCACTATATTCTGTAGGAACAAACAAATGGATCTATTTAATATGCTATCAAAAAGTTATCTAAAAATGGATCAAAAAGGAATTGGATATGTTAGGAGAAAGTTTTAACATGAAGATACAACACGCGCGCAATAGAAGATCGATTTACCTGTAATAGATCGAACAGACCACGCCGAATACTGTCTTCTTTCTCCAGCCAGAGTGATTTTTCGGGACTGGTTTTAAGCTTTGTAATAATCTTTTTCTCAGTGTTGCATTCCTCTTTGAACTATACACATGAATCAACCAATAAAAGACGAGGGAAATTAAAGGAAGCAATGGTATATAGAAGAACTGAAGTAAATAAGTCATATGCCTTAGATCGAAAAATACATATTCCTGAAATCATCACTAAGCTAATAATAAGCTATTATCCATAATGAATGAAAGGGGAATATAACTCAATAAATTACCTCGTAGCATTGCTTCTGATACTCGTTCAGAAAGTTGGCTGCAATAACTGTCCAAAAAGATCCAAACTTCTCCTGGATCATAATAGAAACGTCATGCTGGCAGTGACACCCTCGTCTTTACTGAATTTTTTAACTTTTTTTAACAGGATTACCTCCAGCAATTCCTGACGAACGTATGGGCGGCTCAACCGATCAAAATCCCAGATACCATCCCCTAGAAGCTCCTCCTGAAAGTGAAGTTAGGAACAAGTCAGATCAACTATTCTAGAGGTCTCCGGTCCCGTTGAGTTTATTTAATAGATAAGAAACGAACCTGACTAAGAGGAATTGAAGGTCTAAATTTCCCGACCAAACCTGTGGCAGCATGGTCTGGAAGCTCCCATATCCTAAAGAAACCCAAAATATGGTCTATCCTATATGCTGTGAAGTATTTTGCCAGCTGCAACATGCTAATAGCAGATGAGTAATTGAGAAGAAAGGTGACAGCCAGACAGACAAAAAAGGCGCTGCTAAATAACCTGTGTCAGACGAGCTCGCCACCACCCATAATTATCCTTTGACATCTCCTCCCAATTATATGTAGGAAAACCCCAGTTTTGTCCATTTTTATCAAAATAATCTGGAGGTGCACCAGTAGCTGTATTCATGCGAAATAAAGTAGGGTATACCCAAGTATCCACACTATTCCTATCAACACCAATAGGTAAATCTCCTTTCAGAATAACCTTGTTCTTCCTTGCATATGCAGCTGCCTCCGTTAACTAATGAGAAGGGAATAAGAATAAACATCCACAAATACATACATGTGTAAAAATGCAGTAATCAATTCCAAATGACAACAGCCAATACTTACTTGCGTATATAGATGGTATTGGATATAGTAATGAAAACGTATAATATCATGGTGCAAAGTACCTTCTCCGACAAGCTTATCAAGCTGAAAAAAATGGCATAAGGAGACATCTCTTAGTACTTGTGTATTTTCGATATGTGCTCTCAGAAAGAATTAGACAAAATGACATTTTACTAAATGGACTGCTATTAGCAATATTGATTGAATATCAGATTGTTAACATAGCATATCATTTAAATACCTTCTCCTTGGAGAACTCAGAAAACCGACCCCATTGGCTGTGATCAGATGTCTCGAAGAAATCCCGCAGAAAGCAAAATGCAGCATATGGTTTCAACCATTCCTATTGGAATATGGTATGAAAGCTGTCACATGTAGTTCAAAAAAAAGTAGAAAAAGAGAAGACAGGAAATGCCAGTGAATATACCTCATTTTCAGATAAGAATTTCTTGAATGAAGCAGAATTTAAAACTTTTCCTTTTCTAAATTGAATATTTTTCTTGCAATTGTCAGCTTCGTGGCCAGCGCTGCCTCATAGTCGACTTCCTATTTGAATGTGAAGGAAAAAAGTTAGATATGCAAAAAAAGAGCTCCAAGAACAATATCAATTGCATGACCAAAATCACACTTTTAAAGTTGTACAAATATAGTATATTATATGATTTAAAATAACAGCACGGATAAGAAGTGCATCTAGCTCGAGGGAAAAATATATATTCAGAGTCTTATATTTGCAGTAATAATAGATAAGTAAATGATACTTTATACACTTAAAAGTGCATTTACCTTTTTGTCCAGCTGCTTCTTTGCAAGCAAAATCTCTTCCTGCGAAGCAAAATTGAGTACCAGGTCAGGTGATTCAGAATTGAGGAGATAAGTGAAACGAGAAGCCAAAACAGACAAGCAGTATAAGTGTTAAAATGAGAAGGGTACAAAGGTAGACCTTAATATCCCCTGGAATAGCATCTGAAAGTGCTTGTACTCTCAGGTACAAGGGGTGTAACGCAAATACAGAGAGTGAGCTGTAAGAACACATGTATGCCATTATTCCTGTTCATAAATATGCCTTTCATACTTAGGCGAAAGCATGGGGAAAGATATGAAGCAGTGTATCTTAGTGGTACCTATATGGATATGAATCCCACCACATCCCGTGGACAGAAGTGTCATTGATAGGAAGGATCTGAACAAGATGAAAACCCGAATTGACTGCCCAGTCAACAAGAAGTTTAAGATCTAGAAACTCTCCAACACCAAGGTCTTCATTTGACCTGATTGAAAATACCGGTACGGCAACACCAGCACCCCTCCATGGAGATTCCTGGTAAAACAAATAATGAATTACTCCCACATCTTAGTTGTCTATGATGCATACTACATACTCAGCTTCCTTGCCTAAGCATGACGTGTCATGGTTCTAGCAAGGACGTGATAGATATAAACTGAATATGATGCATTTCCTAATTCATCATAGCATGGTAATGATCGGGTGAACTAAATATTAAAATTTCCTAGGAAGCTTTATGGTAAGAACATATGCATTATTAGCACATTCTTAGTGGATGACTCATTATGAATGCATAAATTACCCGGAGGGAGCCATCAGATAATAGTATATATCTCGCTGGCTTGGGTGATGATAAATCCATATCAACTTCTCTGTTTGGACCAAACTCCAATGAAGAGACTCCTGCTTCACTAATTTGACAGTATTTATATGTGGAACGTTATTAAGGACAACACATTAGTGTTCATACAACAAACAGTACATAAAAAACACTACGGAAATAGTCATCTGCACAAGGATATTTTACGGGGAACTCTGATTTTCTCAACAAACAGTTTGCCTTCCAAATGGAATCTCCAACATAGTTGAGCTTGAGGCCATCTTGAGCTCGCCAATTTCCTATTGAAGGGTTACTTCCTGTGACGACGACCTACAGTTTTGTGATTGGCAATAGTTACGACAACAGAAAGTAAGCATAGCTCATTTAACCATAACAGGATAAGGGTCACTAAGGATAGCTCAGGAGAGGAAACAAAACTGTCTACTTACAGTGGAGCCAGCTGCTAGTCGAGGGCAGCTAATGATAAACTGCACGACAATATCTGTATGGAAAAAAAATATAGAAGTCAAATCTAAATACTGCTAACGTCTAACGACATATACAAACATCAAAACAGAGTCAAATCTAATACTGCTAACGACAATTTCTTTGTTTACTTTTCACATACTCCGACTAGAAAATTCCTTCAAATAGTACATATTCACAAGCTCAAGACACCTGGAGAGTTCTGTATAAACCTAATGAAGTAGGAAGAAACCGTGTTTTCATACTATGTACAGTACTATTTAACATGGAAAGATATTATGCTACGTATGTTTACAATGCTGAGGAAAGAACTTTTCTTTCATCGGTTCTAGACTTTTAGTTTAAAAATGTTACCTCCAGGCTCCAAACTTTTGCTGAGGGAAGAAGACTGCAGTTCTCTTTTAGCATTTTCATTTGCACTGAAGATGACATTCTTGAATGCACTTCGGAGGAAAAGAGCTTCAGAAGCATCCTGAATTCAGACCACGAGTACAAACCACAATACATAGGATCAATAAGCTCTAGGACTAGTCTGACGAACAACAATGTCAAATGGCCATATAAGCAGCAAGATACCCAATAACAATAGAAACCATTCAGCTAACTGATAAGCTTAAATTTTGCTACTAATGCAACCATTTTTTTTTACAGCATGCAGCACATATACACTAACAAGCAAGAAGAGAGTTTATTAAATACATGAAACTCGTAATCAGTACCTGCCACCAGTCACGGATCTCCACTACGTCTCCGTCCTGCACGCCCTCAGGCAGCACCAACTTCTTCTTCTCCCCAGACTCCCATCTCAGAACATTCTTGTTGTCATCCACCACATAGTAACTGTACTCAGAAGAGAAGCCGGCGGCAACCGAAACTTGACCGCACCAGATCAGCCCGTTCCCCTGGTGAACTGGGCTCAGTGACAACCCTTGCTTGACGTTCCAAGATCCGAGTGCCGGCTCGGAGCCGGCGATGACGAGGCTCTGCCCCCATTGCGTGTAGTACGGTAGTTTGAAGATCAAGGTCACCGTATTTAGAGACTTCACCATGTCTTCAGAACAGGCAGGGGAGAAAAGGGCAGCAAAGTTAGGATAGGAGATGAATGCATCAATGGAAAAAAAGAAGTCGTGAGATTTGCAGGTTCAAGCTGAATCAGTTAATCAGTCCCAAGGTTCCACTCTTAGCTACGATAGGATCGCACCACTAATTCGCCCCTGAAAGCTGAATCACGGTCTCACGGATCCTAAGCATGGGTGGCTCTGTGATTCCGACATGTTCATTCTTCCTGTTTCAGTGATCCCATCCCTTCCCCTTACCATCTCTCAAAAAAATCGCAATGACGTGGGAAAGAGATTCGGGAATCTACAGTGCATCAGAATTTTCGCCATGAAAAAAAAAGGTGGACTAGATTAGGAGAATCAGGAATCCTCCCCCGCATTCCATCCCTCCCCCTGTCCAGGGGCTGCCGCCATGGCCAGAGGTCACCAAGAACCACCCGCCAGGCCAGCAGCTCATAGCCGAAGCACGGGAACGAACCAGAGCACCCAACCAAGAAACCGAGAAGGGAGGACGGGGATGTTATTACCTTTCTCCACGGAGCACGAACGGCGCCAATGGCGGCCAGGAATGAGGGAATCACCAGGCAAAACAGGGACGGGAGGGAGAGGAGAGGAGTGTACTGAGAGGACGGGAGGTGAGGGTGACGTTAACGACGGAGGGCGGCACCACCTGTGACTGCAGTGAACGGGGCTAAAAAAAGGAGGCGTCTTTTCTGGTCCGTTGCCTCTGGATCTCTCGTCGGACACTAATTTTGAGACGGTGAGGGTGGAAAGCTCGCCATTCCCTGTGTGGCTGGGAGGAGGAGGAGGGCTGTTCTCGGGATTGGGAAGCTTGGCCACACGCTGACACGGCGACACGTGAAGACGAGACGCACTTGTCCATGCCCATGCCTGCCGTCTCGACGCAGCGCGGACGATCTCTGCAACGGCTGCAACTTGCCCATCCCGCTGCTGCAGAACGGAACAGACAAACAACAGAGAGAGAAAAGAATTTATTTTTTCTCCGGGCGTCCATTAAAGGCAAGTTGTCGCATCTGGAAAGGGATGAGGAGTCCAACAAATCTGGGCTGTATCTGCTCTGCTCTGTTCTGGATCTCACACGGTAGTTAAAGTGAGTGTCAGAGTGTTTAGTCTGAAGATAAGCTTATTTTTTGCTGGACACGCCCACAAGAAAAGGTTCAGTTTTTGCCGTAAACAGCAAGGTGGGATCTGGAGGTGCGGCCGGATTCAGAAGATTAGGAAAGATCTGGGACTGGAGTACTGTACTACAGTATTAGAAAACTGAAATCTTTGCGGTGGATGAACTAGTATATACAGTGCATACATGTTGCTGAAGAATGCGGCTTTGTCCGTGCACGAGGGCTTCGAGATCCGTGGACAGTCTGGACGAACTTGTAATCGAGTATCAATAGGTAGATGCAGCACAGCACTCGGACCTCGTGAACTTTGACCCATGGACATTTCGCTCAAACTTCCAAAACTTCGACCGCTTTTTAAAAATGTACTAGGGGTGCAGGGAAATCATATGCTTATATTTGTATCAAATAATGTCTGCATAATATACCGATTTTTATTATTTTTTATAGATATATCACATGTATCCACATCCACAAAAATGATAAACCATGTTGTGCGCCTGTCTTTTTCCTCAAACAAATTTAGAAGAAAATATAACAGCTGTAAACCAAACATACCTGGAACTGGAAATCAGTTGCTACCTTTGCCCAATAGATTAAGATACTTCTTTCCATACTCCTTGCAAGTTGCAATACGTACACGCCTGCAACAAAAAGCTTGAGTAAGTGACACTACTGCTTCCGTGCTTCCTTCCACACACACCTGATCCACAAACGAACACACAGTTCTTGGACTGCCAGTGTGCCACAACATCACAGCTTTTCAACCTGGACACCTGGGCCACACAAATTCCCAGCAAAAGCAACTGAAAGATAAACAGAAAAAAAAAAATAGACAGAAGCTGCAAGCTTGCCTAGAGAGGAAGAACAGCAGCGGGCTCTTTTTTGTGACGCATCACGAGCAGCAGCACCAGTGGCATCGATAACAATGGCAGCTTCTCTTCAGTGCTACCCTCTACTGAACTCGCCACCGGTTTCTTTCCCGCGCTCTCTCTCCACAAGAACACCGGCGCGTAGAAGGTCAGGAGGGGCCACTAGGAGGAGGCTGCCACGATGCTTCTGCTCCCAGTCTGCCGAAAGGCGATCACCGGATGATTCGCCGCCGCAGCTAGAGCGCCTCTTCTCCAACGTCAACCAGGCAACCATGAAGCACGAGCCGGGTAATCATGCTCGGATCATGCATTGGAGTCCGCTGCTTTGCTCAACTTTCTTAGCGGAATTTTGCTTTCTGAGGCGCACCTGATGGGATTGTGTGTCTGTTTTTCACTTGATAATGCCAGGGAGTGTCACCGGGTCCATCTTGCTTGTGGCCGGCACAACGGTAAATGCTCCTTCCGTTTTTACCACCGACGCTGTAAGAGCTGCTGAAATTTTGACCTAGGATTCATGATAGTACCAGGCTGCCAGTAAGGCTCTGCTAAAATGCAATGCGCCAAGAATCTCTGAGATGAGAAATCACATGAAATCTGGTTAGATAAAACAATACCACAGATTTAACCAGAACTCATGACCGTGAATTGGCCTTTGACTACTTGAAGCATCAACAGCTTCAAGACCAACTCAAACCATGGTTACCTTAGTTCAAGCATGTTAGAAATTACTTGAGACAGCCCTTGGAGTAATCATATTCCTAGTATTATACTGAATAAGCAAAGGTCATTACTCTTATATGATACCGAGTAAGCAAAGGCTCATTATTCTTACGTAACAAACCTTTCTTTTCACCTATGTTGATACCATAGGTAGGGGCAGGCATCCTTGCAATCCCTGCGGTCACCAAGAAGCTGGATTCTTGGCCTCGGCAGTTACATGCATTTTCTGTTGGGCATATATGGTAATAGAATGTCATTGACTGGGTAAACTATCAAACCTGACCTATTAGAGGTGACATGCAGTCAGAGAAGCCTCTCAAAGGTAAATCCTTGTAACTGCGCTTGCTTGGATAAATTCTTGTCATAAAGAAAATATTTGTTTGTTGTGTCACCTTGACATAGGTCGGTTTGGTAGTTTCACCCAATAATCTATCTAATTCATTTACTTGTTTACACTCTGACAGATTCTGTTTGGCATCACTTTCTCCAGGTTGTAACAGGGTTGTTAGTTGCAGAAGTAAATGTCAACACAATGTGTGAACTAGGATCTGGAGGTGTCTCCCTGGTAGTTAACACGCAACTCTTAACTCCACTGCTGGTTTCCTGATCAACATTTCTATCAGAGGCAATAATGTGATTTAGCTGAACTGCTAAAGACTGGCATATTACCAGAAGATACACATGCTGATACTTGATAGAACATCTCGTCAGTTGCCAGTAGCTTTAGCAGATGGGTGATCCAACACTCAAATGCTTGGATATATCCTACCTGACCACAAGGTCCATCTATTAAGACCGGCAAAACATAGACAACGAAAGTAGCAATGTTGGATCTTACAATGTTACATCCCACCAATCATCTCGTGACTAGTCAATAATTGGTGGGATGTTGCATCTAGCCATCTCTGATATCGATTTTGTTCCCTGTATATTTTACTTCTTGTCTAGTTTGAAAGTAGCAAGCATACTCTCTGAAGACTCTTTTTTCAGGTTTCAATGGCCCAGCGCACTCTAGGGACTTTTGGAGTAAGAACAGCTTGGTATGATAATACGACAGTGGTTTGTTTATGCATAAGAACTAAATCTTGATATACATAGACCTAACCATCATAATGAGCATCCTTGTTTCCTACCTACTGACACTCGATTACAAGTTCATATTTGAACTGGAGAAACTCTGACCATGCTTACATGTGCCTGCAGCTTTTCATATTTGTTTATACACTATGCGCTTCTTGTTGCGTACGTGGCACGCTCTTCAGAGATCATAACAAACTCACTGGGCTTTCCACTGTATGACCTCTTCTCTTGATCTTCAGTTTACCATCTAGCTAATATATTTAACTCCCCTGTATTTGTTTATAGAAATGCGTATATCCATCTTACTGGTGTGATTTCTAGTGTCTATTATGTCTTATCCTTGTGTTATCCCAAGAAGAACAACATGCAAGGACTGGCATTATGTGATACGCAACTCATATGGAATTTACTCTAGTTGGTTTTTTTACCACACAGAAATATTAGTTTTCCTGCATGTACTTGGCAGTTACTGAATGTCATTAGTCATCCCAATTAATTTGAGTAGGCGTTTACGAATGTCTTGTTTTCAGCCATTGATGATGTTACTATTGACACAGATGGGAGAGTGCTACCCTGTTTTCACTGGCTTTTGGTGGGTTATGTTACTTTGGAAGGTACGTACCAAATGTTACAGTATCATCTCAAATGATACACTTCCTGTAATAGCAAAAGGATGTTAAAGACTTAAAGTACATGCATTCTATCTCCTTTTCATATAATTTAGTTAGAATTCAGGGTTCACCACAACATGTTTCCAAATTATGGTATGGAAATTCCTGATTACGTTGAATGAAGCTTCAAGTCTATGACTTGTTAATTTGTGACTGTTAAGTGTCAAACTTTTAATTTCGGTTTTAAGAACAAACATATACACAATTATGAATATTAAACAAATCTTATAGAAAATTATGTCCTTATGTCGGTAGTTACTTAGTCAATTTACCATCCAACATGATATTATTACCTTTAAGTCGCACAGTAATTGATTTCCGGATCAGTTGATAAGCACTAAAACTTATTGTATTCAAATCTGCAGTCAGCGGGTCATTGGTGCTGTGAATGGTTTTTTGGTGTTCAGTATCATAGCGTCCTTCACAACTCTTGTGGTAAGTTCTACTTCTACCAAGTATGCATACTGTTATTTAGCAGTTATGAACTTGTGATGTGGAGTTTTACATGAAACTATCATAAATATTTGAAATCTTGAGTATTCTGGCAGTTGATGAAGAGAATAAAATATATTCCTGAGAATTATTTAAGGCCTACTCTTAATTTTGGTTGCAAAACATCCTATGGAGATGAAATTTTAGTAAGTAAATGCATACAATGAGCAACATTAGTAAAAGTGTGCCGAGTGGAATCCTCCATTCTTCTAGATAAACTGGTTCTATTTGGAAGGAAATATGACCTTTTGTTTTACAAATTCAGTAATGGTTCGAATAGAGATAAAACTACGTCTGGTGACAGGCAATAACATGAAAAGATCACTAGGAAATTTCTTCAGAGCAAGGAACATCCTAGAACAGAGTACAGAGCATAGATAGTGAACAAGTTGGGTGTTTTTTATAGGTGATGGCAAGTGGAAACATACAGTGGAGTTCTCTTCTCGAAACAAATTTTGCTGCTGCTCCTCAAAGTATACCGATAATTGCTCTTTCATTCGTATACCAGGTAATCCTGCTTACCATATTCAATTCGAATAAATTGATCTTCTTGGCACTAGACTGAATATTTTCCTTGACAGAATGTAGTTCCTGTCCTCTGTACAAATTTGGAGGGAGACCTGTCAAAAGTAAGGTAAGGTTGTGAACTCAAATCTGGCAAAATACCTGCACAAAAACAACAGTTTTGAGTAATAAAAGCAAAAGGATACAACAGTATTTTTAGACTTGTGGCAACAGAGCAATATATGCCTTGTTTAGAGAAAAAAGATCTTAAACAAAAAGCAATAATCCTCATTAAAAAGGGACACAAATCATGAGTTTTCTGTCTGACTCATCATATTATTATATCCTAAGTTGTTGAATTTCAGATGCATATGATGTCCTTACTGAATCTTGCAGGAAGGCCATTGTATTAGGTACTGCCATACCCCTTGCTCTGTTTCTCATATGGGATGCTGTCATCCTTGGGACAATTCCAGGCTTGCAGGGAGTGAGACTATAACTGATCCACTACAACAACTTAGGTCAAGCAATGGTATAGTGGGGGTAAGTATCCGTCAAGTTGTATCTTATGATGTTTTGTAAATTGGGATTAATTTGAAATCTCTTCTTGTTTGCAGCCTATCGTTGAGGCATTCTCATTTCTTGCAATAGGCACATCATACATTGGATTTGTTCTAGGACTCTCGGACTTCATAGCAGACTGTAAGAATCTTCCTCAGCCCAGAACAATCATATTTTTCAGCTAAGACGAGGTCTAGGGTAGAAGCTCTAAAATTCTATATGAGATATATATGAACAGAGCAAAACAATTGCAAAATTTCTGGGACCACTGCTTACTGCTACTAATTCAATATGCTTCTCTTTTTTAACCCTCCATACAACTCTGCAGTACTCAAACTACCGAGTGGACAGAACAAACCTTTGACATACCTTGTGACTTTGCTCCCTCCGCTTGTTCTTTCACTTCTTGATCCAGAGATATTCTTCAAGGCACTAGACTTTGCAGGAACTTATGGAGGTGAGGATCCTTTTGCAGTATCTCTAGTCCAAAGGAAAAATACCGGACTCTTTTCAGTTGCAGGCTGCAGCCACGAAGTAGTATACTGATAATTTCTAAATAGAAATGCAGAAAATTCATACGGTTGTGATCATCTACTGCAGTAACTTTTTATGAGTAGGAAGTACAGAACATTCGTATGGTTACTAATTGTGCATTAGATTTTCTACTTTAATGGAAGGAACTGACCCCTTGCATGTATTCATTTCAGTTCTAGTACTCTTTGGAGTTTTCCCTGCAGCTATGTCTTGGTCGGAGAGATACTCAGAAGACTTAGAAGCTCCTATATCCCCTGTAGTCCCAGGAGGAAAAATTACCCTCTCATTGGTTGGGGGAGGCGCCTTGCTTGTAATCTTTTCAGAGATTTTCAAAGACATACTGCAGTTACAAGGACTACATTGACAACTCCAACTTGCAAAGTTCCACTAATGACGCTTCTGCAGATTTTTGTGCAATGTTGCTAACAAGTGATCAAATATCAACAGACCCGAAAGTGACGAATCCAGTATTAGCTTTTTTTAACCACTTTCATAGTTTTATCAAGATACTCAGCCAAGTTGAGTTGTGCTGTACATATTTACCATTTCAATTGTATATATTCATTAGTAGGTTCCTCCCCTACTGTTCCTTAATATATATTTTTGTTGCTATATGTGAGTTGAGTTCTATAACCAAAATATGTTTTTATCAAATTTGGACTGAAAAACTAAAGCTTCCAGAGTTTCAAGAAACCCAGTACAGTAGTAAATTCTATAGAAATAGCATTGAATAAATTTCCTTGACCTCATGAAACAGAACGACTTCATAAGTTCAGTTTGTAGTTCATGATGTTTCTGAATTATTAGACTACATTCTCAAGTAGTAGTATTATGAACTTATCCCCAAGACCACACATTGATCAGGCAAATCAGCATGGTCATATCCCACTAAAGAGTAAATAAGAACTAACAAGCACAAGTTCATGATAAGAAATGCATACTTTATGCCCCCACTGTGCCAGGGTTTAGCTGATCCTCTTCTACCAAAAATCGTTGCAAGAACAAGTTCCCCCTCTAAAATGATGAAACCTGGCTCTATCACGAACAACAATTTCCCGATGATAGATCTTGGACACTAGCTTAGCAAACTTGTGACAATCCATACAAAAGCGAAGATTTTTGACGATTCTGATTGTAGCATCTGGAACTGCACCGATGAGCCCAAACGCTATTGCAAGCTTCTCACTGTGATGTCCGAGTGCCTGCTCTTTCTCTTCATCTTCAATGTCATGGAACACCTCTGCAGTCTCCCTGACATAACCTTGCTGTTGCATCCTTGCACCAATCTCGACCAGCTTTGCTTGAATGTCAACATATGGATGTGACTTGTCACCTGAAATAAATTCATGGATGGAACCAGCCATCTCAACGGAGCTGCAGCCAGAAATCTTCTCAATCCCCTTGCTTTTCATGGTCCTCCGAACATCTTCAACACCATTCCATCTCCCTACTGCAGCATAGAGATTGGACAGGAGGACATGGTCGCCGCTGCAGGTTGCTTCCATTTCAGTTATGACAGTTTCAGCCATGTTGACATTCTTGTGGAGACGGCATCCACCAAGCAAAGCCCTCCAGATGACAACATCTGGCTTCATTGGCATTTCTGTAATGAGCTTGTGTGCTTCCTGTAGATGACCA
Organism: Poa pratensis; assembly: GCA_947311845.1. NCBI lineage: Eukaryota > Viridiplantae > Streptophyta > Magnoliopsida > Poales > Poaceae > Poa > Poa pratensis. The sequence continues at coordinate 25,194,054 of CAMZMU010000091.1, read as the reverse complement.
GAAGGGCGAGGAGATCAACCATGCACGCATAATGCTCAAGGATTAACCCAATGCCATACTTCTCGGAAATCATATTGAAATACTCCCTTCCTGCCTCCACAGATCCGCCATGGCTGCACGCCAAGAGGACTCCCACGAAGGTCACTTCATCCGGCGCCACGGTTCCATCGAGCTCCATTTGGCGGAACACGTCCAACGCCTTGGTTGAGTAGCCGTTCATGGCCAAGCCATTGATCATGGCATTCCAGGTACACGTGTTCCTCGCCCTCAAGCTGGCGAACACGTCCAGCGCAAGCTCCACGGTGCCACACTTGGCATACATGTCAACCAGCGCCGTGCCTAGGAACTCATCCCAGCGGAGCCTCTTCTTCTCGACGAATGCATGGACCCACTTTCCCGTCTCCAGCGCACCAGCGCTCGCGCAAGCCGACAACGCGCTGACGACCGTCCCACGGTTCGGCACGAACCCTTCCTCCATCATCCGCCCGAAGAGGCAGAGAGCCTCGACGGGCTGCCAGTTCCCGACGTGCCCAGATATTATGGCGTTCCAGGAGACCAGGTCCCTCTGCGGCATCTCCTCAAAGACGCGCCTCGCGGACACGACGCCCCCAGCTCGGCAGAACCCGGTGACCATCGACGTCCACGTGACGGGCGTCGGCGCCGGGACCCGCTCGAAGAGCCAGCGCGCCGACCCGACGTCGCCGGACACCGCGTAGCCGTGGACCATGGAGTTGAACGAGACGGTGTCGGGGAGGGGCATTTCGTCGAACATCCTGCGCGCGTCGGTGACCCGGCCCGTGGTGCAGTACCCCTGGATGAAGCCATTGGTGACGTGCGTGTGGGAGAGGAACCCGAGCTTGATGTAGACGGTGTGGAGGCTGGGGAGACGGTGAGCGGAGGCGGAGGGCGAGGCGGCGGCGGCGGCTTTGACGAGGGACAGGAAAGTGTGCTGGTTCAGGCGGGAGAGCTGCATGCGTCTTCGTCTGCGCCTCCTACTGCCCTCTAGTTCATGGCGTCCGTGGCCTAGCTTTGTAAAGGTCAGGTTGTTTGGGAAATAATTTAAAAATGCAAGAAGATCATGAAACCACAGGGATCATAGATTCATAGTGTCGTCTATGTACTGTCGATTCCTATGTGAACCCAGGACACAAGAGAACTTACAGATATGCCGTTTGGACTCTGAAATTCATAGGCGAGCAAAGAACACCCACAAACATCAAAAGTGTCCTGGCTTCGAGATTACGGCATGAACAAACATACAGAAGAACTTCAGAGCTCAAAACTGATTTACACAATCAAGATTACATGAACCAAAAACGCAGAAACTGGAACTCTTACAGGCTATTCTTTTGTTTCAAACGACATTATTTTAGTTGTCTTTCTATAGCGATTCAAACCTTTAAAAGATCTTTTTTCCAATTTTCAAACAAGGCCACTATTTTTGCCACTGTTGATTTAGGCCTGTTTGGAACAATCATGCCAAGGAAAAAATGAACATGATGATACTTTCCAAACAAACACCATCTGTAAAGTGAGAACATCCTTAGATGGATACCACTAACGTTTAATCTGGAACTGGACAGGTGCAATATAACAACCAAGTCTACAGCATAGAGCAAATTGTAACATGACATGAATCACAAACAGAAACATGTGAGCCCGTCAGGGTAATATCACTGCATCGTTTCAAACCAAGTACAGAATACATCAGTGTCAGGGTTACATCAGAAACAGTACAGCATTGGCAAATATCCATATTCACTTGCCATCACCGAAAACGACAGCCCCAATCTACAACATTTGAGCAGATGGCGAAGAAAGCAGTGATGCTGTGCGGGAACATTCGGGTTGCTATTCTCCAATCCACCAGGAATCGAAATCGGTCATTATGAACCTCCAAATACCTGCAATGCCATGAAGCGGGTCAGTTGCTAGCTAAGATTATGTTTTTTTACGTACTGCCAGATAAATTGCCAGAGGACTGCACACTTACTCCGGCTAAAATGCTTTTCGAGAGCTTAGGCTTTGTTTTAGGGCCTCTCTCCTCAACTGCTCTGTTCTGTCGAGGAATTGGACGATCAACTTTTGTTTCCCCGACATCACTGGACTCTTTTTCTTCAGTCTTTTGTTTCTGTTTTAAGAATGCAGGCAAGTTATATCGATAATTTAGTACTGAAACTTGCAGTAAACAGCATAGAAAGGGGAAAGAAATGAGAGGGAATTTTCCGCAACTAGTTGCGGGTGCAACTAGTTGCCGGATACCCCACTTCCGAGTTTCCAAAAATTCCGAAAAAAATCATGGCACTATTCAAACTTCCATTTGTCTTTTTTGTACAGGTCACATATGATAATATTTCGGGATGAAATTTTCTGGGTGTAGTAGATTCAACATGACACATGTCCATGATTTTTTTCGGAATTTTTGGAAACTCGGAAGTGGGGTATCCGGCAACTAGTTGCACCCGCAACTAGTTGCGGATTGTCATTTCCCGAAAGAAATGCAGTTTTAGATATAGCTGGTAACTGAAATTTGTTGAAAAACGAATCAGAACATGGACCATTATCAATGGCTGATACTCTTTAGTCGTTACTAAGATGGGCACAGAGCCAAAAAAATCCTCGGCCATGTATAAGAACGAGATGCCTTTTACAGCACTCTGTATATCAAACAAAAATGCATACCTTTTTTATGCGCTCTCGAATGAAGTTCTGCGCACGCGACTTTTCGGCATTGGAGAGATAGTGGTCGCGCTGTTTCTTCGCAGCTGTAATCTCCAAGTTCAGTTTCTGCTCCCTAATGTGAGTCTTCTCAGCTGCAATATACCCCAAGGATTAGACAACCTATAAACCAGTTCACATAGTTTAAAGTGTATAGCTACTTTGCAGTTTTGTACTTTTTGCATACCTATCTCACCAACCAGATCATCCCATTTGAACTTCCTGAGATACTTTATGTTCCAGATGTCGTAATAAAAAGGGGACCTCTTCTTCCCACCTAATAAAATACATCATTAGCACATATGGTCACTAACAATTGTCAAAAGAGAATACTAGAGCTCTATAGCACACGCACTATTGTATATTAATAATTATAGCTCTTCAAACATTTTAATACAGGCGTATACAGCTGACATAGCCAAACCCTCCAAGGACAAGAAAATTAAGGGGGTTAAGGGTCGAGTGATGAAAAGGAAGAAGAATAGCCCATCCATAGTTCAGTATACTAAACCACGTCTCAGGTACAACTAATGGTAACAAAGAACGAATAAAACAGTTGCGATACAGGATTGAGAGAACACACCTATTTGTTCACCATTAAGCAGATTAGCCACCCTCTTGGCAACACTTCTCTTTGCAAACTCAATCCACCTAGAAAGATTAAAGTGGACATGGTAAATACTGGCCCATGTTTGACTTTCAGCATAAAACTTAAAACTAGCAAGGCTATTTTGGCCTACCAAAACGTCTTATATTTTGGAACAGAGGTAGTATATTGTAACATACCCTTCAGAGTAAGCCTTCGCATGAACATTACTATGCTTGCGATGCCCTTGACCTGGAGGAATGAGATGGCATTAGTTTATAAGAAGTTGGGTTTATTTGGGGTCAAGTATAGAAGATCCACTATGTTTTGTAAGCATCATGAATAGCACTTTAAGAAATCCAACCACGAGAGGCAGAAAAACAATACTCAGTGCCAATGCACGGTATATTGCTGCAGCAACATGTGCAATCAGCAAGCAGAGCGTGACTATAATGTGACAGAACATTATGTTTGACCTTTTCTTTCCCTCTAGAAGAAATTATTTTCACAAACATAAGAAAGATAAACAACTACAACTACATTAACAACCTCTAGTAACAAAAATACATCCCTGTCAACACCGACGGAGGCACATGCCATTTGCAACAGAAGATTATCGACGGAATTGCAGCCGATAAGAGTGTGAGGTGGTGATAGTGTGATTACGAGTATCAGAGACATCAATACAGCACATCGTTTGTTTTTTCTAGCCAAAATCACTACATTAGCGAAGTGCATATTCACCCAGAAACTAACTGCAGGTTCCAGCATAATTTTTCTGTTCATGGTGGGGGATTAAACAGGACAGAACGAGCATACTGTGCTACCGTATCACCCACAAAATAAACAGGACACAGCCATCAATTGGGTTCATGGCGGGGAAGGATTACCTTCGGGGACGAGGTAGATCCTCATCACCTCGCCGTACTTGGAGAACATCTGGCGGACGTGCGACGGGTTCATGTTGGGAGGCACGCGGCTGAGATAGATCACCCCGCGCTTGCTGAAGCCGTCCTTCAGCGGACGCTTCCTCTCCTTCACCTTCAAATCTTCCTCCTCGCCTTCGCTCCCTTGGCCTCCTTCCTCCTCATCCCCGACCAAGTCTTCCTCTTCTTCGGTGTAGTACTCGTTCTCGGTGGTCTCCGCCATGGGTGCGGGAAGCGGGCTGACGGTCGCTGACGGCGTGGTGGAGGCTTCGCGCTGTGGACCTCGGCTGGCGCCGCTGATGTCGCCGGGGGTTCTATGGAAACAGAGAGACCTATGGCAACCGCCTATATCGCGGACGGGAGGAAGCGGCGCGGCGCGGCGACGGCGGAGAGAAGATGGAGGTGGCGGCGGCGCGCTGTCGCGGGGAGAGATGAAAGGGAAGGCAGGGATGGAGCGCCGTGTTTCCTTCTAGGCGGGCTTCAATACAGATAGATGGGCTTAAGTCCCGACTGTATGGCCCGTTGATAGCTTTCAGTTTATGGGTTATGGCCCGAATACAGTAGTGTTTTTTAGAGAATATTTTTTTCTCAAAAGAAAAAACAGATATTCAAGTTCAGGCATCAGTCAGAAAATAAGTAGCACTCCTGTAAGAGGGGTGGCTCGATAGGATATAAAATGCTTCCGGAAAAACCAATCCCAGTTCCAAGAATCGACTGTAAGAGCACCTGAACGAACGTCAAGGCCGTTGGTACAGAAGTTTGGAGTTCTTTTTTCCTCCAAACAAGAAGAATCGACGTCAAGTTGTAAATTTCAAGGGGGATATTTCTGTTGGAAGGACCTCCTACGTACCGATGGATGACGAACACCGGAGGGTGGAGTGCCACGGCAGCCTTCCAGCCGCTGAGGATATGTCGGAGATGACTGAAGATACACAAAAATATTATGGGGAAAATACTAGTAATGAGTTAATGACGAAAAGTTTATTTTTACAAAGATAAATTTGTTTGTTAGGCTATCCCTGGAATCTGCTATCATTGTGCGGTGTTCGTGCTTGCTACCGCCGCTGCATTTGGGTACTATATGCACAAGTTGAAGCGGCGATGAAGACGGAAGCGCCATAACGGAGATAATCCTGATCCTTGCTGACGGGTCGCGGGAATTCGACTAACGTGAGGTGCTGTAATGTACCTGCACTTAGAAAATGGCAAGGTACATGTGTATAGTGCAAACCCCTGAATCGCTTCATTTGCACACACAGTTTAAGATGAATACCACAACATTGTATCAATTATTACACGAATGATCCAGACTTAGAAAAATAAATGGTTCGATACATCTTTGCATAGCTTAAAGCTAGCTTAAAAAATAAAGCAGCGGAAATAAATCTTCAAAGAGCCTCCATCTTCATGATGCGCCACAGACGAAAACATGTTGGTTGTAGACTCGAAACCCAAACGTAGTCCTTACTCATCGTCAGAAAATTCTGCAACAATTAATAATTTGCAACAGAGTGGGTCAGATACCATTAAAAATGGATCTGGCAAGTGACACTATGTGGACACTTAATGGAATAACTCTATAGCCTATATGCATATTTGGCTGGTGGAGTTCAAGGCTATTTTGCATAAAAGCTAATTTTGCCTAACACTTTGTAAAACATTTTCTTCAAATGTTCGAGACAGTATGGCATGAAATCCATAGTCTCTTCTACCCTTGTTCACCATCAAAATTTTACTTAGAGAAATAAGATGTTGGGAGCCTCCGTTGCCATCCTTGATCAGCTGCTTCAATTATCCGTAAACGGGGACACGGCTAAGTACTTAGTTTTAACTCTGCAGAGGTTGTGCACTTTCACCATTAGATCCAACAAACCCAAACTATTCTCAAGCACTCAAATTGTGCTTAGGAAAAGGAGAGAGTTGAGACGAGACTTTTCAGAAGCATTTTCCCATCCCATACTGACTTGACGCGCTCCCATTCTAACCATTCTACCACCACCTGTCAAGTCGGGACGAGTCCACGCAACTTAATCCATCTAGCCAGAGCCCATATGACTAATGGCTGCACGGTAAGCAACTTCACTTAGAGAAACATTGGTCCCTTTATTCCTGGGTGGCAACCACAAGTGAATATCCCGTAGAGGTCACCCCTAGGGACAACACCCAACTCTTGCATCTTCTTATCAAAACCAAATCCACCCAGGTGGTAAATTAACTTAGTAGAGTTAAGCTTTTCAATAAAACACTTTTGCATAGCATCAATATTTCTACTAAGTTATCAATAGGATTCTAGACACAACTAGTAGAAGAAGATAGTAGTTTTAGCATAGCAATACTATCCTACACATGCATATAAAGAAATACACTAAGTCATGCATAGAAAAATACTTAGGAAATTTATGGGGGTGTGCCACTTGCCTTGGCAACAAGCAGAAAAGCAACAACAGCTGCAACAATCCTCGTTTCCCTCCGGAGATTCTAACACAACAAACAATACATAATGAACAAACAATTTTCATAAAACTTCTAAGGAAAATATGTCATGCATGATGTGCAAAATATTTCTAAGGACTAGAGATGCATGCATGCCATGCCATGAAATAATTCTAAGTTAAAACAAGACAATCAATAAGGTCCAAAAATGACTAAGGACCAAGGTCTTAACACTTGGTTCGAAATTTAACTAAGGACTAAAGCTAACACATCAAGTCCAAATAAATTTCTAAGGAAAGTAAACAAAATATGAAGTGCTAAAATTTTCTAAGGAAAAAGGTATGAAAACAATAGTTGATAAATTTTTCTAAGGACCAACATTTGTTATAGCAAGTACTTAGAATATTTTCTAAGGAACAACTAAGTTTTTCTAGATGCTAAAAATTCCTAAGGACAAGGTTTAGCACTTTTAATGTGTTGAAATTTCTAAGGAAAATTCTAAGTAAAAGTGTTGTCACAATTTTATTACCCAAAATTTTCTAAGGAAGAAAGTTATTCTATTTGGAGGGAAAAATTATTTCTAAGTACTTTTATAGCTAGGATGATCAAAATATGGCTAAGTCATTTTATTGGCCGAATATAAGAAGAAAGAAAATTTTAATCAATTTTGAATTATTAAAATTACCACCTAAAGCATTTAATCATAATTAATTACCCCAAAACGTAGAAAATTACTTTTACAAAAATACTAGAGTAATCCTACGGCCAGAACTTAGTCATATAAAATTATAGCAAAAGAATTTAATCAATTATCAAATTTTAATTTAGAGTTATGTTTAAAACATTAATTAAGCCACTTTTTAAATTAAACAAAATTAATTCGACAAATCCAAAAATTATCCATGCCAAAAGTTTCTACACGTCAGTAGCTATCCAAAAATATAAATTTCATAATTTTCTGATAAAGGAATAAAAATTAATAATAGATCTAATCGCAGGGACTAATCTGTGATGCGCAGGGACTTGAACGTAAAGAAAACGAAAAAGATCTTCGCGCTGGAGTCCTTAGTCGACGTGGCGTCTTCTGGTTGGTGCGGAGCCTCCGTTGACTGGTCTTGCGGGCGATGCGGACGCGGACGTGTGCGGGCGCGGGCGGACGGATGCGGCGCGGCTTCGCGGACGACTTGACGACGTGGCTTCTCCCCATTGGCTGGTACCGCTTCGCGACGTGAATCAGATCTGGAGCGTCCATCTACGATCTAACGGCCTAGATCTATAAGACCAGATGGTCACCGACGCTTCCGCCGGAGTTTAGCCGGAACCCTAGTTCCTACGGTGGCGCCATCGCCGGTGATCGCCGGAATAAACTCTAAATCGATCTACGGTTCGTGGGGCGTACCGCGGGGTTCAGGGCGACGAGGCGAAGCAGATGGTGGTGACGGCGTGGTCGCGAGCGTCCTCCTCCTTCCTCCTGGAGTTGCTTCCGCGGACGGCGTCGGTGTCGATGAAGCAGGCGACGTCTCCTCTGCATGAAGCGATCGAGAAAAGGTTCAGGAGGATGCGCAATAACGTGGGGAAGCTCGAGAAGGTGGATAGGGAGGCAATGCGGCCGTGCTCTCACCGGAATTTGAAGATCTTGTCGTCGGCAATGGCGGCGCGGCGGGGTCTCGTGTGGGCAGCCTGGTGGCTCTCGTGTCGATTTTCTTGGGGAGAAAACACGTGGTGGTCGAGGGGTTTATAAAGGGGTGGAGGTGCAGAGGATCGAGTCGAATCCTAACGGAATTCGTCTCCGATTTTGGCTAGGGTTCGTTGTTCGTGTCGTGCACGGCGGGGAAAGGGATGACAGGTGGGGTCCACCTGTCAGCGGGGCGGGAAGAGTTGGGCCGTGGCCGCTGTGCGCTGCGCGTGCGAGGAAGAGTTAGATGGGCTTAGCCCGGTTAGGCGTAGCTGCGCATTTTCTTCCAGAACTTATTTTTCTTTTCTGTTTTTAAACCAAAATCAAATAACTTTTGATTTAAAACCAAAACCACTCAAACCAAATTCTATACTTTTGTAAAAACATGCCCACATGTTTAGCATGTATTGGGGATAAAATATTCAAAAACTTTATTTAAAATTTGAAATAGGTTTGAAAAGCATTTGCAGATAAAATGCAAATATTGTTTTTGAGACAATTTCTCTAAATTTCATAATTTGAATCAACACAATGCAAACAATGATGCAATGACATGATGCATGATGCAAATGAAAAGTTTTAAATTTTTGTGAAAATTGGGATGTTACAAACCTAACCCCCTTAAGATGAATCTCGCCCTCGAGATTCGGTTTGGCTAGCAAATAGGTGAGGATGTTCTTCTCTAAGGTCATCTTCTCTTTCCCAAGTTGCTTCTTCCTCTGAATGGTGATTCCATTGTACTTTGCAAAATTTGATAGTCTTGGTTCTGGTAATTCTCTCTGCTGTCTCCAAAATTTTTATGGGTTTTTCCTCATAGGTGAGATCACTTTCCAGCTGAACTTCTTCTAGTGGCACTGTATCCTCAGCGGAGTTTCTGCCATTTCAGGGTGACACTTCTTCAGCTGACTAACATGGAAAACATTGTGAACTGCGGAAAGTGCTTCCGGTAGTTCCAATTCATAAGCCACTTCTCCTTTACGTGACAAAACTTTATAAGGTCCAATAAACCTTGGTGACAGTTTTCCTTTGATTCCAAACCTCTTCACTCCACGAAGGGGTGAGACTCTAAGATAGGCTCTATCTCCAATATCATAAGTGACTTCTCTCCGTTTGGAATCAGCATAACTTTTCTGCCTAGATTGAGCTGCCTTCAATCTGTCCTTAATCAGCCTAACCTTTTCTTCAGCTTCTTCGATTATATCAGGACCAAACAGACTTCTTTCTCCTACTCCACTCCACAAAAGTGGGGTAGTGCATTTCCTTCCATACAGTGCTTCAAATGGTGACATCTCTATGCTGGCTTGATAACTATTATTATAAGAGAACTCAGCATATGGGAGATTATCATCCCAACTAGACTTATAGTCTAATGCACATGCTCTCAGCATGTCCTCCAGGATTTGATTTACCCTTTCAGTCTGTCCATCAGTCTGGGGGTGAAAGGCTGTGCTAAACTCTAGCCTAGTTCCAAGGACTTCATGTAACTGCTTCCAGAAATGTGAAGTGAATTGAGTGCCTCTATCTGACACAATCTTCTTTGGAACTCCATGCAAACATACTATTCTCTTCATGTAAATATCTGCTAGCTTGGCACTTGTGTAAGTTGTCTTCACAGGCACGAAATGAGCTACCTTGGTCAAACGATCAACAATAACCCAAATAGAATCATAACCAGACTTGGTTCTGGGTAGACCTGTGATGAAGTCCATCCCAATCTGATCCCATTTCCAGTCGGGTACTGGCAAAGGTTGAAGTAACCCTGCTGGCTTCTGATGCTCAGCTTTACACGGCTACACACATCACACTTGGCAATATATTCAGCAATATCTCTTTTCAAATTGTTCCACCAAAACCTCTCCTTCACATCCATATACATCTTGGTGTTACCCGGGTGTATGGAGTAAGGTGAATCATGGGCTTCCTGAAGTATCAACTTTCTGAGATCTACATCTTCTGGAACACAAATTCGTTTCATGAACCATACTGTGCCTTCTTCATCTAGTCGAAAACCTTTGGCCTTGCCTTCACCTAAATTTTTCTTGATTTCTTCCATCACTTTGTCTTTTTTGAGCCTCCTTGATTTTGTCCATCAAAAAGGTTGCACTTCTAGAGATGCTACAAAACCTTCAGGTACTATCTCCAACCTAAGATCCTTGAATCCCTTGCATAGTTCTTCTGGCAATTCCCCTGCCGTGAGTCCGTTAACATAAGTTTTACGGCTTAAGGCATCAGCTACTACATTGGCTTTTCCTGGGTGTATTGCAAACTCAGGTCATAGTCCTTAATCAATTCCAGCCATCTCCTTTGTCGCATGTTCATTTCCTTCTGTGTGAAGAAGTATTTAAGACTTTTATGGTCCGTGAATACTTCACAACGCTTTCCATAGAGATAGGGCCTCCATATCTTCAGGGCATGTACTACTGCTGCTAATTCTAAGTCATGTGTGGGGTAGTTGACTTCATGCTTCTTGAGCTGCCTTGAGGCATATGACACCACTTTGCCTTCTTGCATCAACACACCTCCAAGTCCTCGATGTGAAGCATCGCAGTACACTTGGAAATCTTTCTCCAGATCTGGTAAACATAGAACAGGTGCTGATACTAAACGTTTCTTCAGTTCTTGAAAACTAGTTTCACATTCTTCGGTCCACACAAACTTCTTGCCCTTTTGTAGCAATTCTGTTAAGGCCTTAGCAATTTTGGAGAAATTTTCAATGAATCTCCTATAGTATCCTGCTAGTCCCAGAAAACTACGGATATCTCCCACATTCTTGGGCGACTCCCAGTTGGTTACTGCGAAACCTTTTCAGGGTCTACTGCTATTCCATCCTTAGACACAATGTGTCCTAGAAATCCTACTTGTTCCAGCCAAAACTCACATTTGCTGAACTTGCCATACAATTTGTGCTCTCTAAGTCTTTGCAAAACTTGACGTAGATGTTCCTCATGTTCCTTGTGGCTTTTGGAGTAGATCAAGATGTCATCGATGAACACAACGACAAACTTGTCTAAGAAATCCATGAACACTTTATTCATCATATTCATGAAGTATGCCGGCGCATTGGTTAAGCCAAAAGGCATAACTGTGTACTCATACAACCGTACCGGGTGGTGAAAGCAGTCTTAGGTATGTCCAACTCTCTAACCTTCATCTGAAAGTATCCAGATCTGAGATCAATCTTTGAGAACACACAGGCTCCTTTCAATTGATCAAAGAGGTCGTTGATTCTAGGAGTGGGTATTTGTTCTTAATGGTTACTTCATTTAAAGCTCTATAGTCCGTGACTAGCCTCTGAGTACTGTCTTTCTTCTCAACAAACAAGATTGGTGCTCCCCAAGGTGAAGAACTTGGACGGATAAAACCTTTCTGCAACTGTTCCTCCAACTGTTTCTTGAGTTCTTTCAGTTCCTCTGTCGCCATTGGGTATGGTCTTTTGGCTATTGGTCCTGTGCCTGGTTTAAGCTCAATGAGAAACTCAACATCTCTATCGGGTGGCATTCCCGGTAGTTCTTCAGGAAACACATCTGGGTATTCCCTTACTATGAGCACATCCCGAGGCTAACCCCCTTAAGAGAATTAACCTAAACTTCTTCATTTCAAACTTTGACTTGAATCTGATTCTTCTTTTCTGGGTGGTGAGGGTGATTGCTCTATTTGCACAGTCTATGATCCCTCAAAATGGTCATCCAATCCATCCCTAGAATGACATCTAGTCCTTGGGTTTCTAGGATTAGGAGGTTTGCTGGAAACTGATGTTTTCCAATCTCAAGGTTAAGGTTTCTACAACCAGATGATACTAACATTTCTCCTCCTGGAGAACTGACTCTAATTGGCACCCCATGTTTTCGACAGTTACCCATTTTGTTAACAAATCTCTTGAATGAATGAATGCGATGCTCCAGTATCAAATAAAACTAATGCTGGACAGAGTTGATTAGGAACGTACCAATCACAGCATCAGGTTCATCATAGACTTCTTCAACATTGATGTGGTTCACATGTCCCTTGTTGAAAGGATTGGGCTTGGTAGGAGTGTCCACTCTCTTCTCAGGGCAATCTGTGGCATAATGGCCCTTGTTGTTGCACTTGAAGCAAAGCACTTGGCTGAGATCCTTTCTGGGTTCAGAATTTGGGCGATGCTGTCCATTGTTATGGTTATGTCCAGCATGTCCATTTCCCCTGTGTCCTCCATTTGATCCTCCATTGTTTCCCTTGAATCCTCCATTGTGATTGTGAGCATGGGGTTTGTGAAAGTTGCCCCCATTGTGGTTCCCATGTTTATGACCATGGTTCCCATCATGAACAAAGTGCTTCTTAAATGAGGGTTCAGAGTGGTGCTTGTTTGAATTCATCTTCCTCTTCCTGTTTTCAGCTTTCTTCATGCTATCCTCAAGGGTGATTGCCTGATCAAGAAGTGTCTGATAAGTTGGAGCATAAGCCACAGTCAAAGGTATCTTCAGCTCATCACTTAGTCCCTTGAGAAATTTAGCCTTCCTCTTTACATCTGTGTCAACGTCCTCAGGAGCATATCGAGACAAGGCATGAAAGTCATCCATGTACTCCTTAAGACTTCTGTTCCCCTGACGCAGATTGCGGAACTCTTCCTGTTTCAGATTCATAATGCCTGTGGAGATATGAGCATTACGAAATCCTTCCTTGAATTCCTCCCAAGTCAAAGTGTCCAATGGGTGAGTAATCTGATAAGTTTCCCACCATTGGGCTGCAGGTCCTTCAAGCAGATGTGCGGTGAACCTAATTTTCTCAGCATCTTCACATTCAGCTGTCACCAGATCCTTTTGCACAGAACGCAGCCAGTCATCAGCCACAATTGGGTCAGTTGTAGTTGAGAACTTGTTTGGCCTAAGCCTAAGGAACCTGGCAAGTCTGTCCACTTGGGGAGGAGGTGGTGGTGGAGGTCCATGTTGATTTGCCATGAATTGTGCCATCATGGTCATCAGCTGAGTCTGGGCTGCCATCATCTGTTGCATCATAGCTTCGTTGTTGTTGTTGTTGTTGTTGTTGTTGTTGTTTGTCACGACGGGGAGGCATCTGTGGTTTTAGCATAGGTGAGTAAAAGATAGACAGGTCTATGAGAAATAATTCTACCCATACAAGCATCACATAGAAAGCAATCAAACAACACATCAAGCAAAACTTCAACTCCAAATTTGTCTCAATTCGAACTAAACATCAAAGGGTACTAGGTATTGTCCTACCACAAGTTGGTAGTTCCAAACTAAAATTCGAAATTTAAAAGGCGTAAGGTAAAATGGTGCGTAAGGTAAAATGGTAGTCTCACTAACTATCCTAGTCCTCAATCATGGCGCCTTCATCTACTTCTTCTTCAAATTCTTGGATTTCAAAGCCTTCCTGAATAAGCACGCTTCTGAGATCCTTCACTTCCTTCTCCAATTCTGAGTTTCTCTCTTGGAGTTCCTTCTTCTCAGCACGAAGTCGCTTGATCAAGTCACAATCAGCTTCAAGCTCCACATCATTGGTGGAGAGTTCTTCCTTCAAGTCCCTTATTTGCTTGTTTCTTTGCTTGACTCTCTTCTCTTGACTTATGAATTTCTTCTCTTGGGCCTTGAACTTCTCTTCTAGCTCCTTGGTCTTCTCTTCTTGCTCTTTTATCTTCTCATCATTCACTTGGACTTGGGCGCAAAGCTCATCATTCTTGTGGAGTTCTTCACTGGTATCAAAGTAAAGATCATGGACTAAGAGTTCTAAGCCTTGGAAATAGTCGCTCACGAACTCATCTTTGCCCATGTTCTCGGTGCCATAGCAGAAGGGTGATCCTTCATCGTCACGCCTTCCAAAAGGAAGGAGTAGTGCCCCTCCAATTCTTGGAGTAGCGTCCACAAAGGCAAGCTATCACGTGTTGCATGATGATGTCGATTCCTCTCTCCATGGAGACTCCCATTACTCTGTACTCAATGGGTGCTTCGCCTTCACGTCCTTGTTGAAACACCCTGATTCCCCAAAGGCCTTCTCTTTTGAACTTCTTCAAGATGCATCCCTTGATCATGGGTGTAGGTAGCTTCAGGTGCTTGAGGATGTCGAACATGATGCTGCCGAAGCGGGTCACCGGGTAGTCAAAGTATGAGATAAATGCATAAGTAAAGAATTACGAGTACTTAGAAGAAAAAGCAAGAATATATCATAGAAGCTTTTATACTTAGTAAATAAATTAAGTTTTTGGCCAACTTATTTCTAACCAAACCTAGGGTTTCGATCCTACAGGCAACACTATGCTCTGATACCATCTGTAATGTACCTGCACTTAGAAAATGGCAAGGTACCTGTGTATAGTGCAAACCCCTGGATCGCTTCATTTGCACACACAGTTTAAGATGAATACCACAACATTGTATCAATTATTACACGAATGATCCAGACTTAGAAAAATAAATGGTTTGATACATCTTTGCATAGCTTAAAGCTAGCTTAAAACAATAAAGCAGCGGAAATAAATCTTCAAAGAGCCTCCATCTTCATGATGCGCCACAGGCGAAAACATGTTGGTTGTAGACTCGAAACCCAAACGTAGTCCTTACTCATCGTCAGAAAATTCTGCAACAATTAATAATTTGCAACAGAGTGGGTCAGATACCATTAAAAATGGATCTGGCAAGTGACACTATGTGGACACTTAATGGAATAACTCTATAGCCTATATGCATATTTGGCTGGTGGAGTTCAAGGCTATTTTGCATAAAAGCTAATTTTGCCTAACACTTTGTAAAACATTTTCTTCAAATGTTCGAGACAGTATGGCATGAAATCCATAGTCTCTTCTACCCTTGTTCACCCATCAAAATTTTACTTAGAGAAATAAGATGTTGGGAGCCTCCGTTGCCATCCTTGATCAGCTGCTTCAATTGTCCGTAACCGGGGACACGGCTAAGTACTTAGTTTTAACTCTGCAGAGGTTGTGCACTTTCACCATTAGACCCAACAAACCCAAACTATCCTCAAGCACTCAAATTGTGCTAAGGAAAAGGAGAGAGTTGAGACGAGACTTTTCAGAAGCATTTTCCCATCCCATACTGACTTGACGCGCTCCCATTCTAACAATTCTACCACCACCTGTCAAGTCGGGACGAGTCCACGCAACTTAAGCCATCTAGCCAGAGCCCATATGACTAATGGCTGCACGGTAAGCAACTTCACTTAGAGAAACATTGGTCCCTTTATTCCTGGGTGGCAACCACAAGTGAATATCCCGTAGAGGTCACCCCTAGGGACAACACCCAACTCTTGCATCTTCTTATCAAAACCAAATCCACCCAGGTGGTAAATTAACTTAGTAGAGTTAAGCTTTTCAATAAAACACTTTTGCATAGCATCAATATTTCTACTAAGTTATCAATAGGATTCTAGACACAACTAGTAGAAGAAGATAGTAGTTTTAGCATAGCAATACTATCCTACACATGCATATAAAGAAATACACTAAGTCATGCATAGAAAAATACTTAGGAAATTTATGGGGGTGTGCCACTTGCCTTGGCAACAAGCAGAAAAGCAACAACAGCTGCAACAATCCTCGTTTCCCTCCGGAGATTCTAACACAACAAACAATACATAATGAACAAACAATTTTCATAAAACTTCTAAGGAAAATATGTCATGCATGATGTGCAAAATATTTCTAAGGACTAGAGATGCATGCATGCCATGCCATGAAATAATTCTAAGTTAAAACAAGACAATCAATAAGGTCCAAAAATGACTAAGGACCAAGGTCTTAACACTTGGTTCGAAATTTAACTAAGGACTAAAGCTAACACATCAAGTCCAAATAAATTTCTAAGGAAAGTAAACAAAATATGAAGTGCTAAAATTTTCTAAGGAAAAAGGTATGAAAACAATAGTTGATAAATTTTTCTAAGGACCAACATTTGTTATAGCAAGTACTTAGAATATTTTCTAAGGAACAACTAAGTTTTTCTAGATGCTAAAAATTCCTAAGGACAAGGTTTAGCACTTTTAATGTGTTGAAATTTCTAAGGAAAATTCTAAGTAAAAGTGTTGTCACAATTTTATTACCCAAAATTTTCTAAGGAAGAAAGTTATTCTATTTGGAGGGAAAAATTATTTCTAAGTACTTTTATAGCTAGGATGATCAAAATATGGCTAAGTCATTTTATTGGCCGAATATAAGAAGAAAGAAAATTTTAATCAATTTTGAATTATTAAAATTACCACCTAAAGCATTTAATCATAATTAATTACCCCAAAACGTAGAAAATTACTTTTACAAAAATACTAGAGTAATCCTACGGCCAGAACTTAGTCATATAAAATTATAGCAAAAGAATTTAATCAATTATCAAATTTTAATTTAGAGTTATGTTTAAAACATTAATTAAGCCACTTTTTAAATTAAACAAAATTAATTCGACAAATCCAAAAATTATCCATGCCAAAAGTTTCTACACGTCAGTAGCTATCCAAAAATATAAATTTCATAATTTTCTGATAAAGGAATAAAAATTAATAATAGATCTAATCGCAGGGACTAATCTGTGATGCGCAGGGACTTGAACGTAAAGAAAACGAAAAAGATCTTCGCGCTGGAGTCCTTAGTCGACGTGGCGTCTTCTGGTTGGTGCGGAGCCTCCGTTGACTGGTCTTGCGGGCGATGCGGACGCGGACGTGTGCGGGCGCGGGCGGACGGATGCGGCGCGGCTTCGCGGACGACTTGACGACGTGGCTTCTCCCCATTGGCTGGTACCGCTTCGCGACGTGAATCAGATCTGGAGCGTCCATCTACGATCTAACGGCCTAGATCTATAAGACCAGATGGTCACCGACGCTTCCGCCGGAGTTTAGCCGGAACCCTAGTTCCTACGGTGGCGCCATCGCCGGTGATCGCCGGAATAAACTCTAAATCGATCTACGGTTCGTGGGGCGTACCGCGGGGTTCAGGGCGACGAGGCGAAGCAGATGGTGGTGACGGCGTGGTCGCGAGCGTCCTCCTCCTTCCTCCTGGAGTTGCTTCCGCGGACGGCGTCAGTGTCGATGAAGCAGGCGACGTCTCCTCTGCATGAAGCGATCGAGAAAAGGTTCAGGAGGATGCGCAATAACGTGGGGAAGCTCGAGAAGGTGGATAGGGAGGCAATGCGGCCGTGCTCTCACCGGAATTTGAAGATCTTGTCGTCGGCAATGGCGGCGCGGCGGGGTCTCGTGTGGGCAGCCTGGTGGCTCTCGTGTCGATTTTCTTGGGGCGAAAACACGTGGGGGTCGAGGGGTTTATAAAGGGGTGGAGGTGCAGAGGATTGAGTCGAATCCTAACGGAATTCGTCTCCGATTTTGGCTAGGGTTCGTTGTTCGTGTCGTGCACGGCGGGGAAAGGGATGACAGGTGGGGTCCACCTGTCAGCGGGGCGGGAAGAGTTGGGCCGTGGCCGCTGTGCGCTGCGCGTGCGAGGAAGAGTTAGATGGGCTTAGCCCGGTTAGGCGTAGCTGCGCATTTTTTTCCAGAACTTATTTTTCTTTTCTGTTTTTAAACCAAAATCAAATAACTTTTGGATTTCAAAACCAAAACCACTCAAACCAAATTCTATACTTTTGTAAAAACATGCCCTACATGTTTAGCATGTATTGGGGATAAAATATTCCAAAAACTTTATTTAAGATTTGAAATAGGTTTGACAAGCATTTGCAGATAAAATGCAAATATTGTTTTTGAGACAATTTCTCTATTTTTATAATTTGAAATCAATCACAATGCAAACAATGATGCAATGACATGATGCATGATGCAGATGAAAAGTTTTAAAATTTTGTGAAAATTGGGATGTTACAGGTGCGTAAGTCCACCTACAACTTTGACGATAGGATGAAGCTCGAGAAGGCGGGTACGAGGTGGTGTACCGCGACGAGGGGATGAAACTATTTGTGCTGCATGAGTTCCCCTCTCCGAACCAAAGAAAAAATCATACAATGTTTGCCTATATAGGTATGTTTGCCACTTTCGTGGTGCAGCAAAGCAGGTGCCAAATATCAGCAGATACACAAGACAATGTAGATTGATTTAAGGAGGGGCGGGGGCATTTGCCCCCTATCTCATCAAATATATTATTTCAAAAGATAAAACATAAAAATATGTTATTCATATTATCTTCCTCGAGTGATCATCGGCTACAAAAATAGGGGAACTCGGTTTCTCTGCATCTTCATCTACATACTCAGGGACGGATTCAAGGGGGAACGAGCGGTTTCCTAGCATCTTCATCTACATATGGAAAATCTATTCGTACATTGCAATGCATGAAAAAAACAGAATCTGAACAAAATATGGCTTATTTTTAATGTTTCTGGGTAGTATTGCATTATCCACATGTTTACAACTGCAATCCTTATTAATAACCCATACAGAGTATACAATATAACATTACCAAGTCCAAAGCAAAACTACATTTCGAACACCCTTAAATCTCATCAACATCATCGCTGCAACAGCTGAACAACTTGTCACTACAATTCTCTGCCACAATCTTGGCCACCGACGAACTTGCCCGTTTCGGTGTCCTCCACCACGATGTCATCATCCTCGGAGACAAGTCTGAGTTTTTGCTCCTCCATTGAGATGGTTGGGTCAATGACAGCATGTTCTTAAAAAATACAGGGGAGGGCAGCGGTAACCCAGCCTCTTCAATCCACATCTCGATCTTGATCTCGCCTCGTTGCTCCGTGGTCGAAGAAAACTGCACAAAACATTTGCAGCTAAAGGTCAGGTGCCATTGTCCTAAACCTTATGTGACAACTCAGGTTGTAGCTAAAAGAAATATAGATTGATTTAAGGAGGGGGCATTTGCCCCCTATCTCATCAAGTATACAAGAAGAATTCCCCGTGCGTTGCAGCGGGAATTTTTTGAAAAAATATTATGTAAATAAAATTGGTATAAGATGCATGAAGTATTCAATTGTCATGATTTAGTTGATCACAACAGTCGAGACACTAAATTTAATTCGTGTGAAATTTGTTGAATATTTGATGACTAAATATTAGTGAAATGGACAATGATATGGATGAAAAAGCATTGCATGGATAGCTTGCATGTAAACAATTATTAATTATTGTTGGTGGAGATGACATGGACAATTGATTGGCCAAAATGGTGGATAATGTGGATAGCTTCATGTGAGATAGAAAAATATTAATTACACTTAGTGGGGTTTTGCTTCATGATTTAGTTGATCACGATAGTCGAGACACTAAATTTAATTCGTGTGAAATTTGTTGAATATTTGATGACTAAATATTAGTGAAATGGACAATGATATGGATGAAAAAGCATTGCATGGATAGCTTGCATGTAAACAACTATTAATTATTGTTGGTGGAGATGACATGAACAATTGATTGGCCAAAATAGTGGATAATGTGGATAGGTTGCACGTGGAGATAGAAAAATATTAATTACACTTAGTTGAGTTTTGCTTCATGATTTAGTTGATCACGATAATCGAGACACTAAGTTTAATTCGTGTGAAATTTGTTGAATATTTGATGACTAAATATTAGTGAAATGAACAATGATATGGATGAAAAAGCATTGCATGGATAGCTTGCATGTAAACAATTATTAATTATTGTTAGTGGAGATGACATAGACAATTGATTGGCCAAAATAGTGGATGGTGTGGATGGCTTGCTTGTGGAGATAGAAAAATATTAATTAAACTTAGTGGGGTTTTACTTTATAAGAAGTATAGATATGGGTACCCAATATATATTATTTACAAAGATAAAATATAAAAAATATTTTAGTCATGTTACCTTCGTTGAGTGTTCATCGGCTACAAAAACAGGTGAACATCATTTCTGACGCATCTTCGTCTACACACCCCACAGATGCGAAGACTCTAATAGGCTGGGTTTCCTTCTTAACATGTCGTTCCCCCCTCCTAATTTCTTTGTCGATTACTGGTTATTGACTAGGTTTCCTTCTTAACTGAACAACTCTAATAGGCTTATTTTCTTTGAGGCACACAGTAACATATCGATCAAAATGCTCCTAAACATCATGCGAATGATCCTATTTACAAGCGTCTAAGGACGTGTTTGTTTCGCGTAATTAATTCGGGTCGTCCTCCCATTACACCGGCTCACACCATTAACTTTGTTTGTTTCGTTCAAGTCTCCTATAATCGAATAACACCGCAAGTCAAACATGTTGCCGGTCACTCCACACCGGCATATCTCATTACCGCGAGCTATCCGAAAGCGAGCGAGTCGAGATCGAGCAATTTGGCACCGTTCCCGACCACCCGGTTGTCGTCCGGCGACTAACCTCCTCCGGCGAGTAAGAACCGTGACTCGCTTTTACAATGTTTGTTCTCGTGATTTTTAAACAGGAAAACATTCTACATGATTATCTAACCATAAAAGCATGCATAATTGGTAGGCCCATGCATGTGTTGTTCTCTCTCACCGCCTTACTTCTCTCCGTTGGACGAGAATTCCATTGGTTAATGAACCGGCTCGATAGCAGCCTATATATCACCTTCATGTAGCTTGTGAAATGCAGCATACTGCACATGAGGGCGTGTTTGGCTTCCTGGGTGGAGGCCGGCCAGGCCCGCTAGGTGAAAATCGCGCGTTTGGTTGGCTCGGCCGAGGCCACGTTGTTTCATAGCATGATACTTAAAGCACTCCTCAGCCAGGCCCTGCAGGAACGGCCGATTCGGCCGTTTCCGCGTGGCCAGGCCCTGGCGAGCTCCGCGTGCCGATGTCTCGCACACGTTGGGAAGCGTGGGAGACGAGACGGTTCGGGATAACTCCCAGCACCCAGTCCCCTCACCGCCCACTCCGCCACTCTCTCTCACTTCTCCTCACCGCTTCCATGGCCACCGCTCCTCCTCCCCCTTCCCGCTGCAACGACGAATCGGGCCCGGCCGCCGCCTCCCCACAGTCAAGGTGGGTGGACGTGCTCCTCACGCAGGGGCTGGCCGATTTGGGAAGGATGCTGAAGGCTCCTTCTCCGGTCTGCCGCGGCCGTCCAAATGCTCCGGCGCCCGCATCGGCTACTCCGACGGCTCCATCGGCGGCCGTGGACTCGCCATTGTTGGCATGATTTTGTCCATGCCTATCTCGCATTGTCCATGCCATTGCTTGTATGTCATATTGCACCTGAACTTACGCCTCTATGCTTACAAGGTACCCAAGACTGAATGGGAGGTCCATGGCAACATGCCACAAATGACACCTGGCTTGGAGGGCGTGCTCCCTCGCAACCGGTGGCTGATCAGGGCTGAAGTGCATAACATGCAGGAGGAGATGATCAGACTGTGCAACCGCACCAAAGGCCGACAGCCCACCATTGATCACTTCCCCAGGACGCTGCCGGTGGTGCCATTTCGCTTCTATGCCCAGCTTGACAGGGAAGATCTCCACATGCTTGTCCTGCCGAGGAAGATGCAGCCAGTGATGAGGGAGTGGTTCCAGGTACCACTCCCTCGTTGCGTGCCGATCACTGCTTGCCACTTGTGCGACGAGTGGGTGCAGGTGATGATGCACGGCGAGGAGATGGTGCTGGGCCGCAACTGGCCGGAGGTGGTGCGGAAGTATGAACTGGAGGTGGCTAACGCCATCGTCTTCAAGCTGACAGGATGGGGCTTCAAGCTCACCATATTCAAGAGCGCCACTCCGACCACCAGGGAGTACAACTGCCCTTACCACGGCTAGGACCAGCGTGGTAAGCTTCTGTGATGATGCATTTTGCTTAGGGAACACAGGGGCATGGGATGCCCCTGTTTAGATGCTTAGCCAGGGCTTATATGTGCCCAAAACTGCTGGTGATCCATTTTGATCAGGGCTTGTGTTGCCCCTGTTAGTTGTTGATCCAGGGGCATGGGATGCCCCTGATGATGATCGAGGGCTTATATATGCCCATGAACATGTTCTGATGATGCTACTATGTTGTGAATACCTAGATGCTAGTGAACTTCTATTAAGTAAGTTGTCAAGGTTGCTCTGAATGTGTGCTATATCTCTGAATGTGTGCTAGCAGTGAACGTTTTAGGTGGTAAGATCACCATTTTCATATGTGGTGAGCATAACACGACACTTGGTTGTAACCAAACGCCTGGTTTTGGCTCTAATATGCGCCCAGCCAGGTAAACAGCACACCAAACAACGGGTAGGAAAATTGCAAAACAGTAAAAACAGGTAACCAAATGGACTGCACAACGTGACCGGGGCCTCGTTTTTCTTGGGACGGGCCTTGGGAGGCACGGATACAAATGGGCTAAAATCACTGCAGGTAACAAACACGCCTTGAGTGTATGGCCTATACTACATCTAAACAATGCATACAGCCCCGATTTTATTACATAGTTTTAAAAGTCAATAAATTTAGTCCTACATGGCTAAGTCAATTGGGGGTGTAGACAAGCATAAACTCCCTCCGTTTTTTAATATAAGATGTTTTAGGTGTTGCACATGTTGTCTAGATACATACTAAAGTGAGTAAACATATAAACTAAAACATGTCTACCTACATTTGTGTACATGTGCATGTGGACAAATGCTATAACATCTTATATTAAAAAACGGAGGGAGTAGAAAGGATATATTGTTGTCTTCTAAATAGTCGAACTATGTGAAGTGCACAACGATAGCGTGTGTGTTCGCGTAAATATCCACGACCTTGTTGGCACTTGCAGACGGCCAAGCTAGCCTAGCAAATAAATCTATCATCTTAGAAATGGATTCCTTGTGATTACAAGTATTTCCCCATAATAGTTGTGTATTTTAAGTCATCTCTAGCATCTCCTCGGCGGCTGGAAGGATGTCCTGCGGTGTCATTCCTTGCTCCGACAGCACATACCGGCTCTTGAAGGATGTCCTGCCAACGCAAATATCCCCCCTTGAACTTGACAACTTGAGGTTGATTCTTCACGTTTGGATTAAAGAAGAGCTCAGCGCGCATCCAAAACAACTCAAAGACTGCTATCGACATTATCACTTGGAAAATTTGGAAGGAGCGACATAAGACTATCCATAGTGGGAGTAACTTCACTAGTAACATAGATGATACCTAAGCAAAAAATCCTATGTGGCATGTAATTAATGAGAAGAGATACAAATAGAGTAACTTAGCTAGTTACTTGTAACACTAGTAACATCACACTTTTCAAGAGAAAATGAGTCTATAGAGTAATAAATGAGACCATATATGACACCACCTCTATGTTACTTTGCACTATGAGGGTAGTAACATAGTCTAGTAATATGTGTATGTTACTAGTTGAAGTTACTCCCCACTATGGCTAGTCTAATAGGGTTTTCACCAACAAATTCTCCATGATGTGCACGCTTATCCAAAAAAATCAAGAACGACTGCCGCGACTAGATCCTAGCGGGTTCCAAACATCTTGCGCAAATTATCAATTAATGTAGCTTTATGTGTGCTTTTTCTCCTTTGGGTGTAGGTCTGCCCCTATTTGCTCCTTCTATATCAATATAAAAGACAAATATTTTGCCTCATATAAAAAAAAGGAAGAATTCCAAATTTGTGTACCACGTGTCTTGATGTTCAGGTAAGGAGAAAAGATTGCTCTTACAGGACCCCTATTTCTAGATATTGCCGAACAGCCTACTGCAAAATTAGGACAAAGGAGGATTCATGACGTAGTCTTCTGCAGTGAATCAAATACGTCTCCGGTTATCGACCCTTGGTTTCTTGCGTGCAGCTGCAGCACTGGAGACATCAGTGCCGGAGTGTATCTGGTATTTTGAAAATGACAACTTTTAGCTAATACATGTGTATGTTCCATAGAGTAGATAACAGTAACACAGATACCTTTACCTTGCCAGCTTCTGCCTCACTAGATATACGGCCACATTCATCGACTTGGATGGAAAATAGTCCTCAGTTAAATGGCAAATTTTTCACGGAAAGTGGTTTGTGCTCCCAAGGTCCAGTGATCCTCTAGTTAAAAGAAATCAAACATTATACTTTAAAGTTTTGGAAAAAACTGAAAAATAGCATGCATGTGGTCAATAATGTATACTACAAGCGTGCAATATCTAAATGTAAAAATCTTTATATTATAGTATACACACAAATTATAAAATTTAGAGGTTTGAAACTATGCAGTGTTAACTATAATCATATCCATAACCATTTTTGTGTAGGTCGGAATAAAAATTACTTCTCACTGATATTTTGCACGTCTAGGATACATCATCTAGAACATGCATGATTTTTTTCGGATTTTTTTTTGAAACTTCTGAATAATGTGTTTGAATTTTTTTTTAAGTAGCTGGAGCACTGGAGCTCTGGTGCAAGAAATCTCTACTCATATTTTCCAAAAATTGATAAAATGTTTTTCACTAAAGCACGGAAAATCATAAGCCATGAGAAGGTGGAAGGAATTTGTTGGAAACAACTGACCAATGATGTCTTCCACTGACTTATATTCCATATAGCAGGATACCTTCAATACAAGATAATTGACCACCCATAAGAGGTTCTTTTGCCAAGCAGAGAGGGTGCACATCTTTGACGAGTCGAGCCTTCAGTGAAGCCAGCGGAGGTATTCCTGCAGTCCTGCTCCAGTTGATGAAGTACGCCCGACTGGCCTTCGATCATCTCTTGTGCATCGTCCAGGCACCGTGTGCAAGGCAGCAAGACTCACGCGCCCAGGCGCAGTGACATGCAACCGATTCCAGCCCCACGTGCATGCATGGATTGTTGCGCACCATTGACTTGAGAGCTTTGTTTTTGCCCTTTGAGGACTTGCCCCCCACCGGAAGGCGGCGACCTGCCAGATCGGAGGCTTCCGATCCGACGCAGTATGGCGGCAGCCAGATCGCGATGGGGCGGCCACTCTCGAGATTGGTGAAGCAGGACGGCGGCGAGGAGATCGTTGACGGCGGCGATGCCCGACGACGACGGTCTAGATCAAAACTGGTACGATGGAGGATGAAAACCACGGGGCTGAAGAAAAAGAAAAACTGAGCGGAGACGCCTCGCCGCCGCCGTCAGCCGTCGGCCGGCCTCCTTCGGCGGCGGCGAGCTGAAAGGGGAGCAGGGAAGGACCTCTTGCGGGCGCAGCGGCGGCGCCTCCGGAGTCGCACGGAGCGACCCGGGAGGCTAGGGTCATTTAAATCATATTTAACTGGATCTCGAGACGCAGTCATATTGTTTCCCGAAGATAACAAGATAAACTTAAGAGGTGTTTCCCTTCTCGGAGAAGGGTCAGATTGTATTTATGGGCTTTTAGATGGGCACTGGGCAGTGCAGCTCCAGATACAGATACTCCAAAAGAATAAGATTCATATGATCATATAATGATAAAGTCTACTCCCTATCTGTGGTGGTAGACAGAATATCCAAATTGATTGTTTGAGTAAAAAAGTACATCCAAATATATACATAGAAGCTCAGGGCATGGCCGGAGACAAAAACTTGATGGAAAAATTAACCGTGTGTATCATCTATTAAAACGTCTTTACAACTTTGGACCTTATAGTTCTTAATTATTCTTTGGTTGAGCCAATTTAACTAAGCTAACCATAACACCACTGTCCATATTAAAATCACGGGTCAGAATCAATCATGATAGCAATCCCAGTTCAGAGGCAGCGATATAAGTACATAAGAAATTATGACCAACTTGTGATTATCAGGTCTGCACAAAAAATCAAATAACAAGGGAAACCGATGCCAACATGCGAAATAATAACTTCTTATCGGAGTTCATGTGACGGTGCAAGTTCCTGTTAGATGATCCCTGACCGGGAGAATGCTGGGTTAATGATTCAGGTCTGCTTCCAGCAGACGCTAAAAATACAACCAGATAAATCCAACTATTCGAGTACCAAGGAATATATACTGAGTAATGCTAATAATCCTAGAAATAGCTTTCGGTTACATTCTGTCATCACAATATTAAACTCTAAGATGCTTATATTTCTAACAAAAATGGAACCGTGGATCTCATTCTGCTAAGGATTTCCTTTCTCCTCGGTATCCAAAATACTCTCAAACTGACGTGCATATGACACCTGCAGCCGATTGCCAAGAAATACAGACTCATCCAACTTCCTCTTCACAAACCTGCAACATGACAGCGCCAATACCACACTTAAATGAATATTGAATTGAAACGAAAGAAAAGGCATCAACGAGGTAGCTGGAGAAACTGTTGGCTCCAGATTTGCTGCCCACGAGCCAAAGACTGACCACAAGAACCTGAACTGAACCGTACCCTCAAAGAAGGTCATGAAAATAACCCAGTCCTTTCTGTATTCATAACTTAGTAAAGCACACCCAAGTAACTCTAAAGCACACATACTGAGATCAAGGTATGCTGCATTTTCCTTCTGGAAAGCCTACCCAAGTCATACTTCCTCAGTCACTTGCGTTACATGCTCAGTATAAGCACGAAAAGAAACCCACTTGGTATGACTCACAACACACATATCAAAATTACCCCTCGCGTCGCCCCCAGCGGCGCCAGGGGAAAAAAGGCGGCGCCGCCGAGCCCTCTCCCCACCGGCCTCCCCTGCCGCTGCCGTCGCTGGCTTCGTCCGCGGCGGTGGCGGCGCCCCCCCGCTGCCAAGTGGTGGTCGGGGGGGTGGCCTCTCGCGAGCTGGTTTGGAGGAGGACCGGCCCGTGGGGGCGGCGGCGATCGGGGTTTGAGGACGCCGAGCCGGCGGGCTCGGGCGGCAATGGAGGGCGGCGGTCCCTTCTGGCAGCGGTGTGGCGCGGTGGGCGCCATCGCTGGCGAGGGTTCCGTCGATGCGGCGCTCGGGCGCGGGCCTGGCGGGCCCTTGCAGGCGGCGAGCTCGCCGTTCGCGGCGCTGCGGGCGTGCAGGCGGTTGGGGGGCGCCGGCGGTGCAGCGGTGGCGGGGCAGGGGCGCGGCGGTCCCGGAGTCGCGGTGGAGGGTGCAGGAAGGTGGTCGTCGGCTCCTTGGCGCGATGGTCGCGCGGAGGTTCCGGCCAGCGCCTGCAGCTCCGCGGCGGAGGAGGCCCCGGTGAGGACGGCGGCGCGGCGGCGCCGCACCCGCATCTGGCGGCCGCAGGGTGTTGGCGCGGCTTCTCGTGGTTGCCTCCACATGGTGTGGTTGGCACGGTGACGCTGCTCCATTTCTGCGTCCTGCAGGTGTGGTTCGACGGTGGTGGTATGTGGTGTGCTGGTGTGGACCTGATGCGAAGGATGGAGTTGTGGGCGCGGATCCGGGTGAAAACCTCGCCTTTGGCTTGTGGCCGGAGCCGGTGATGACGATGCCTCGTGCGCCGTTTTCCTTCCTGAAGGCATCACTGAGGTGAAGCTCCCATCTCCTCCTGCTACCTCCGGGGGAAACCCTAGATCCTTGGATCGGATGATAGCGGCGTTTCCACGTCGCTCCCCTCTTTGGGGCATCATTCTTGGAGTTGTGCTGTGGTCGAAGGGACAAGTGGTTGCGGGAGGGTGGCGGCGTGGGTGTCGAGGCTGGTGTGGCGGCGGCAGCAGCGGCTGTCTTTTAGGCCGGGGCGGCGGCCCCGGATGTTGGTACGACGGCCGTGGTCTGCGAGCAGCTTTCCCTGGGCAGCTTGGGCTGCGGGTGGCTGGTTCGTGCGGCGTCGTGGCTCGGTTGCGAGCGGTGCTATGTCGGGACGGCGGTCCCGGAAGGGGGTGTTGGCGGCGAGGCTGTCGAGGCTGCTTGGGCAGCGGCAGCAGCGGTTGCCTTTTAGGCCGGGGCGGCGGCCCCGGATGTTGGTACGACGGCCGTGGTCTGCGAGCGGCTTACCTGGTGCAGCTTGGGCTGTGGGTGACCGAGTTGTGCGGCGTCGTGGCTCGAGTGCGGGCGGTGGCATGTCGGGGCGGCGGCCCCGGAAGGTGGTCCAGGTGGTTTGCGCAGGGCGTGATGGAGAGTTGGATGTCGGGGCGGCGGTTCCGAGTCTTTCTGCATCATCGAGGGCGTTTCTCCTTGTGTCGTATGGGCGACAAGGTTGCTCTCGGTGCTGTTCGTCGTCGAGGCTCCCGGTGGTGGCCGCTTTCATCTGCGACGGAGCGTCCCGTACCTGCTCCTCCCATAGCAGTTGCGGATTCTTCTCTCCGGTAAGGGTGTGTTGTTGGCCGTCCGGCCGTGGAGTGGTTGTTGTGTGGGCTTTGCCCCGTCGTGCTCGTTGTATGGTTTTCGCTCGGTTTCTCCCTCTAATAAACCGGGCACCTTCTGCTTAATTAATGAATAAGGCAAAGCTTTTGCCTTCGGTTTCAAAAAAAGAAAAGTATAAGCACGAAATACGAGGTAACACCACAGGATTCTCAATTCTTAATTTCCACTCAATTACGTAAGCAAGAAACACCGACTGTCCAACAGATTAACATGCTACTTGTGTCCTTCAATCATATATTCAGAAATATGACTGCCCAATCAGATAAATAACAGCAGGAAACACAGGGAAAGCTTATGCACCGTACCTGACCTGTCTGTTGAAAACGAGCATCTAACTCATGCCCCACAAACACAAGACTAACCACCAATTTGTCAACAATTCATCACGGAGGAGCGAAAACCCTACAGCATGCATCAGTCACCTGGCGCTGCTGACCTGCGAGAACTTGATGAAGAAGACGTCGGTGTACTCTTCGCATTCCTCGGCATCCATGGGCTTGCACCTGAAGCAATAGAAAGGAAGAAAAAAATGGTGAGAGCGGAACTCAAACAGTGCTACTACTATCGGGGAACACTGAACACAAAACGTTAGCAGGAGGAAGAAGTGAGTTCAGGTCTTGGCTGCTGGCTCGCTCTTCCAGAGGCCCATACGACGCGAACAGGGTGCCCAGCTCGTCGCCGCATCTGAGAGACGGCACGTTCCGGACGATAAGATACCTGCGATTAGCGCAGTATAGCGGAGGGCGGGAGGAGGAGAGGCTGGGATTGGGCTGGGGCGTGGTACTTGGACTCGTCGCATACTGTGTAGACGCGCACGGCGGCAGGCTTGTCGCGGCCGCGCGGCATCTCGCCGGACGATCACCGGCAGAGTATTGGGAGCAGCCACGGCGCCGACGCCGGCGCCGGCGGGAATCGGACAGAGAGAGGTAGCTTGCTGGCCAGATGGAGCTCGTCGTGAGGAATCGGTGCGACCGGACCGGACTTGGAGTTCTGGGATGATCGCACAATGGGGATGAAATGCTGCCAAAATGAAAACTGAAACCGGACAATTTGAGGGAATTGGTCCAAGATCATAGTACTACCTCCGATCCATATTAATGGACTCAACTTTATCTAGATACGGATGTATCTAGTCTAAGTATCTAGACAATGTTGAGACCATTAATATGGATCGGAGGGAGTATAATATTTGTCACTCTGGATAGTGCTCCGTACTTCCTCTGTCCCAAAAAGACATTTGGACTCGGGTACATGTAGCTCTTTATTATGAACATTTTGAAAACGGTATTTAAAAGTTTCAAAAATCTAAAAATAAATTTGGATGTAGTCAATACTATGTTTTTTTATACGATATTTTTATATTCTGGGTTACACAAAAAAGACAAATCCCCGATAAATCTGACAAGTTTTGGAGGTGCACTCTTCACACATCCAGATTTACAATTTTGTATTTTTTGTGTGGACTAGAATATAATATAACGTATTTCGGATTAATATTTTTGCACACTTGTAGGATGACTATATTTATATATTTTTTCAGAATTTTTAAAACTTTATTATTTGTTTTTTGAATGTTCAAAATAAGTTTCCATGGCTAGCCGTTGCCTGAAGCGCCTCGAAGAGCCGCCTGTGTCCTCCAGCGAGCGGCGGGCGGCCATGCGCGGGTGAGCTCCTCGTCAGGGAGCTCGAATAATTGCTGCAGCCGGCCATGGTGGTGCAGAGGGGAGGGATCAAAAGGACGAGGAAGGTAAGAAGGGGACGACGAGGGGAGAAGGTTGAGATCAAGGAAAAAAATAGCGTGCTATCAAAAATAGCATGTCCCTCTTCTAGAAGCTATATAAGATATAGCGTGATATAGCGAAGTTACATACAAAATAGCGTGATGAAAAAATGCGAGAAATAGTCCAAATATTAAGAATTTCAGCACTAAAAACTTGTGCAAAACAATACATGAATAATCAGGTAACCATATTCTCACACAAATAAAAATATGAGGCTTAAAAACATGGAAAACTAATATACTAAAAGATAAACTGTTCTAAACTTTAATCAGAATCATTGACATCATCTTTAGAATAACTATAAGAACCACCAGATTGCGCACCACCATCATCACCTAACGTTATTTCCAGGCTTTTTGTTAGCGTAGCTATAACGTTACCACGTTAAGCGTGGTTTAGCGCGTATAAAACGTAAATAGCGCCGTAGCGTCAACTTTAGGCTAAATATAGCGTAGCCTCTCCAAATAAGCTATATCGTGCTATTAACCGGGAAATAGCGCGCTATTTTTTTCGTTGGTTGAGATGCTCCATCGGGCATCCCTAGGGAGAAGGTTGAGATGCTCTTTCAGACATCCTAGTTTTTGTCCGGACACGAGTCAAATATTGTTCATTTAGGGGCGTTCGATAAGGACATGTGCCACAACGCCACCCCTAAACATTCTTATACTTTTCAAACAACACTAAAATTTATATAAATGGCCAAATTTATAAAAAATAGTTCAGATATAACTAAACCTAAACTAAGACCATTACTCGTTTGGACCTATTTATATTTTTATTACTTTTGGAGATCTTTATAGTGTTGTTGATAATTATTAACAAATCGGTGGACCTTTGTAAAAGTTGCCATTTTTATTTGGATAAGTATTAACTAAAATATTATGAATCAACTTTTCAAGAAAAAAAACATTATATTGATACCTATTTCAAGCCCAAACTAAGTAATTTCTAATTAATCAGCTGATTAGTTGTGAAATCTCTAAAAGATATCTATCTGCGGGTCTTAAATAGGAGTATCCATTAATACATTAATTCTAGCAACAAAAAAAAGAGGAATGTGATCAAACGGTCATATTTAGGAGCATCTTGTAATTAGACATTGATTCATTGCCATTTATTTGATTTTGCCCCTCTATATAAGAGACTGCAAAGGTCAGATCTTATGTCAACCCAAAGCACACAACAAAAACACAAGTGATCTCCTCCTCATCATGGCACTCAAGAACATTGCAACAAGCATGGCCGTGGTTTTCCTGGCTCTTATGGTCATGTCTTCCATCATGTCATCATCTTCCTGCTATGCTCATACAGGTAATAACATATGTCGCTATATTCCTCATGTTTTCTCAAACTTTAATTCTATTGATTGACTCATGTAGTTCTATTTCTCATGTTCAGTTGTAGATGAAGCACCGGTCGACCTTGTAGTAGTTGATGGAGCGAATCCTCCAAAGTGTTTCCATTTGGCAAGCTGTCAAGATCGTTGCGCGACCTTATGCGACATGAGCGGCAACCCTTCACAGAGGGCCTACTGCACGCAAGATCAGTGTTGTTGCGCCTAGTATAATGCTTTTGTTCTTGCTCGGGCAATAATGTTGTAAAAGTTTCTAGTGTGATCAACCATTGCAGGTGAATGTACTACTACCTCCATATATAATTATAAGACGTTTTAGTAGGCTAATTTAGCATACCAAAACGTCTTATAATTTGAGACAGAGGAAGTATTTATGTGAGCCAGCTCTCTTTTGAATTAATGAAACGTGTTTCTTAAGTATTTATGGTTGCCTCTACGATCAGTACAAGTACACACTCCATGAAGAAACTAAGGAAATCGCAATTAGTCACAAGTACATCCAACACATGCTATTGACTTACTGACATCTCAAAATCTAACATGTGTCCGATCTTGCTTATTGGGCGAGCCAAATGAAATTTACATTCACCTGCGGGGGAAATGTGCAAGCACAAATGCAGAAACAAACTTCCAGAAACTCCCTTTCTGATAGAAAATTAGAAATCCAATGAATTAATTTTATGTGTAAAATAGTAGTAATAGTTTTTAGAAGCCCTAGCTTCGCTCGATCCAAATCGTTTCCATGGAGAAGCATTACAAAACATCTAGTATGAAAATATTCTTGGTCAATGTTGGGCATTTGTCTATTTGAATAGTTTCCAGTCAACCACATTTCCAGTCATATGCATGATCTGACCTAAAATCAGGATCATGTGGCTTCTAAAAATGACTTCGACTTCGACTTCACCGCAGCAGCACCAATGCGTACTACAAACCAGTCGCAAAACCAAGCCTACGACGAGCACGTATTTCACCAACCTTGTCGATACAAGAGAAAGAGAAGACACGTCCAAGAGAGCATGCACGTCCCACTCCGGTCCCTAGAGGAAGACACAAAACCCGTATGATGGTGTCTGCATGTTGAGAGTGCTCCTACCGCCCATCACCGCGGGTTGATGGCTTGGTTGATTCCAAACCAGATGCACCACCGCAGACGATCAAGAAATCAGGGTCTCCAACACGACGCTCAGAGAAGGGAGTGACATCACTTATGCCGCCGTCGTTGATCCAGCAAAACTGAAACTCTGGTTTTCACACAAAGACCACCATGGGAGGAGAGGAGAGGGGTTCATTGACGAAGAAAGAAAACAGCCGTCGCCAGCATCACCCTAAGGTTTTCACTCGAAACAACACATTCTCGTCCTCCCAGCCTCGAGCGTAGCTCACTGTAAATAACCCAAGGACTGCATTTTTTAGCTGGCAACTTCACCGGACAATGAGAACTCCAAGTCATGCGAAACATAAAATGATCCAGTGATCCGTAAACAACTAAATCTTTCAGTCAAAGTTGATGGTCCTAGCTTTACAATATCATAATTATTAAACCTCATGCTTAGAAAATCTAAACGAATCAACACCAGACGGCTCAGGATGTTTAGGATACTGGAATCAGCCAACAATCGCTTTCCTTCCATTACACCAGACGGCTCGTAAATCACCAGCAGAGCAGGATGAGAGAGCGCGTCGAAACCAACTATATCTACTCACCAAGCAAACCCATGCAGGATCCACCCCTCGTAACGGAAGGAGGAGAAGGGGAGCGAGCCGACGTGCACGGTTTGTCGGGCCGAATTCACCCACGGCGAGCCGGTAAGTGATGCAAGTCATTCCCTGAAGTAGAATCTTGGCCCTCTCCACCTCACACCACACTTGTATACATATTGTATGGCACCACCTAGGGTTAGGTGGGATCCAGACGCTCCGGAGCCCCACTCCGACGAAACCCTGAAAAAAATTCAAACTTTTCGTCTACCCCATGACCTGGGTACGAAGGCGTCGCCGCCGGCAACAACTCGCGGCAGCCGGATGACGACGACAGGTCAAGCGTGAACCTAGTTACGGCGGCAGTGGTGTGCCCATACCAGAAGGAGGAGTGGAGCGAGCCGATGTGCCCGGTATGCCGGGCCGATTTCGCTACGGCGAGCCTGTAAGGGTGTTGTCGGAGTGCATGCACTACTTGCACGCCGACTGCATCGACACCTGGCTGCGCCGGAGCACCAACTGCCCGCTCTGCCGCTCCGAGACGGTGACTCCGGCGCCCATGCACAGGGTCGCCGGGTCGCTGAGTCACCACCTGGAGCTCTCCGTGTCCACCGTCTCCCTCGAGGAGATCCTTGTCCGCACGTAGGAGGAGAACAAAAGCTAGCTAGGATGAGAAGAAGTAGATAAGTGTTGGCTCTGTTTCGTGTTCAGAGCAAACAGAGCTGAGCAGAGCAGGCAGCATAGGGTGTGAGTTCGGTCGTTCCTTGAAGAAAAAAGTTTATTGACAAGACACTGAAATCTCGTTTTCGGCACTTAAGTATCTTGTCTTAAAGCCAGCATGTCCATCCAATTTTATTGTTTTCAGTAGTGTCACAACATCTATAGTACGTATACATAAAACAGTCTTCTATAATACATAGTGTAATTTCATTGTTTCATAAGTTCGGAGGCAGCAAGCTTTGAGCTCCCGCAATCTCAGCGGCGGTGGTGTGCCCATACCGGAAGGAGGAGTGGAGCGAGCCAATGTGCTCGGAAGGTTCGTGCCGTGTTCCGGGGCAGAAGGTTGCGTCGGACGCGAATTCAAACAAGCAGGCAGGGGGGCACGTACTGCAGTGATCATCACAGCTGAAACAAATTATGTCGATGACCGCAGCTAACTTATTGAGCGTCTTTGGATTGGTATATTTA
Organism: Poa pratensis; assembly: GCA_947311845.1. Classification (NCBI taxonomy): domain Eukaryota; kingdom Viridiplantae; phylum Streptophyta; class Magnoliopsida; order Poales; family Poaceae; genus Poa; species Poa pratensis. The sequence continues at coordinate 25,159,571 of CAMZMU010000091.1, read as the reverse complement.
TTACGGAGTACTTTAATATATATCCAAATATTACTAACTATATGAAAGCAGAGTGGTTTCGCGAGTTGTGAGCGCTCGCGCACTGTTTTAATGAACAGTAGCTACAGTGTTGAACAGTGTCCCGTGGTAATTTTGCAAAAAAGCCCCTGCACTTTCCGGAAATTACGTCCCCTGTGCTAGGGTTACTCGCCGGCCGCCGCCGGCAGCTCCCCGCCTCCCCTTGCGCGCCCCTCGCTCTCGTCCCATCCAGACCCGCCACCACCGACAGACCGCCGCCGCATCTCCCTACCCCGACTCTCTCTCCTCTTCTCCCTCCATCCTCGACGCCGGCAAGCTCGCATCCGGCCGCCATGGCCGAGCTGATGTTCGCCCTCGCCGTGGCCGGCCTTATTCACCTGCCGGGTGTGCAAGACGCCTCGCCGCTGCGGACGGTGACCACCGCGGCCACGCCCACCACCACCAGTCCGCCCATGGGCACGAACAGCCCCGTGCACATGGCGTCGGCGACGGCGCGCCGGTGCCAGTCCGCCCATGGGCACGGACAGCCCCCCGCGCACGGCGTGGTGGCGACGCGCAGGTGGACATCGTGGAGACCCCTGGCGAGTACACCTTCCTGCTCGACGTCCCCGACCTCTCCAAGTTCGACATCCAGGTACGCACAAGCTTCGTCTCCTCATCCACACCTTTTTTGGCTGCACACAGGAGCACGACGAGTACACTGGCCATTAGCACAATCGCCTAGCCTCCTCTTCTTCATCGCCGAGGGCGCAGGCCAGCAGCAGAGCAACCTTCCCACCTCTGCCTTTCCTGCATCCGGGATCTACCGATTTCTCTCTCTCATGAACCAATTGTTTGTCCAGATACTTTTTAATTGTACAAGTTGTTCCAAGAAAAGGCAGATGGGCTGAAGGGGGAGAGTTAGTTAGTATTCATTCGAGACAATGTATTACTTGCAGAAAGAATATATTTCCTCTCTCGGTTATGTGACTCGCCTATGCAAGTTATTATTGCTAAATAGAGGAGACATTAATGGGAAACTAATTTTGTGCTAGGTTGTTTGAGACTACATTAAATAATAATTGTCAGATTTAAGTCCATGTTGTTAATTTTGTACAGATTCAGCCTTTGTATGGTATCATTTTAGAAATCAATTTAGAGCTCAGGTTTCTACTCTTGACTGAAATGATGTATTAGGTATTTTTTCTTCATCGGCTTAATGTTTTTAGCAAACATGTTTCTCCCTTAAAAGTTAATTGTGGTCTGCATGTTAGAAAGATAGCATAGTGATTACTATTTCAGTTCTCTAATTACATAAATTTATATTAGTGGTTGCTCTTTTCCTATGTTTGCACTTGGCTGAATCACTCATATCATTTGTTGAACTTATCACGGATGAGAGTGCAGTCGCCAGGTGAGAACGATGCGTGTTATTGGTATATTTTCCAGGATCTAGAAGAGGAGTGCAATACTGATTTGATATTGTTGCCAATACATTAAGATTATTTGCGTTATTTTCTAGCTTCCCGCTCTCTTCTTAATTAGGTGATCAATGGTCTTCAGTCCAGTGTATAGAAGTTAATTTTTTGAGAGTTCATGGACAGTATAAATTTACGGTCCTTTCGATGCTCTTTCACGGAATTACCTGTATCCTAGGTTGAATTTGTCACAGCTGAAAGTGCAGTTCGCAGGTATAAAAGGTAAAATTTTGAGGTCACTAATACCTTATCATGTTATAGGTGAAACAATTATCATTACTTCGGAACATGGGCGTTTCAGATTTATGATACCAAAACAGGTAACCCTCTTTTTCCGAGAAGGAAATATTTATGAGTTTACCATTATGAAGTTGTGTTTTATTCTTCTACATGATAGTATCTTCTTCAGCTATGGCCTCATTATATTTAGTTAAAGCTTATTTTAATTCCTCTGTTTCTTCAGCTAAGGCCTCATATATTTAGTTTTTTCATGCACGATAGATGAATCGACTGCTTCTTCAGCTAAGGCCTCATATATTTAGTTAAAGCTTATTTTAATTCCTCTGTTTTTTCCCCGAGAAGGAAATATTTATGAGTTTACCACTATGAAGTTGTGTTTTATTCTTCTACATGATAGGATCTTCTTCACCTATGGCCTCATTATATTTAGTTAAAGCTTATTTTAATTCCTTTGTTTCTTCACCTGAGGCCTCATATATTTAGTTTTTTCATGCACGATAGATGAATCAAGTGCTTCTTCAGCTAAGGCCTCATATATTTAGTTAAAGCTTATTTTAATTCCTCTGTTTTTTTGTGGTCCTTGGTCAAGTTTTACCTACAATATCCGGCGGGATGAAAGGACTTTGATTTATCTCCAGTTCAGTAAAGATTTTGGACTTTTACCTCCATTGTTTCACACATGTCATGAATGCAAATTGGTTATTTCACTATTTGCTGTGCTTGCTAATTGTTCCATTCGGAAGTTGGTTGATCCAAATTTCCATTTGTATTTGAAAGCTTCGTTCTTCTTTCAAACCTGTTGCAGATATCAAATATATTGTGTCCCATGCAGCTAATTGGATTATTGCAATGAATTGACTGGATCAAACTTCCTGGATATTGAAGGGCTTTCTGCCACAGAAGTAATATTAACTTTGATCCTTCTATTTTGAGCTCATGAAAGCTGAACCTGTAAATTCTATCTACATTTTCCTACTATGTGTTTCAGGTTTGGGTACTGTAGTTTTCAGTTTCGCTACTGGGCACTATATTTTGTTTTGATTGTGGCTTGCGTGTATTACTTCTAGCGTTTGTATAATCAAGAATGTTCAAATTTTATTCTAGCACGTATGATGTATTTCATCTATAGCTATCATATCAAGTCAATGAAGAATGCACCATGTCATCTTTTAGGTTTCTTCGGAAATTGAAAATAATCAATTACTCTCTAGAACATAAGGTAGTTTTAGACGACTTTGTGATGTTGGTTAATATTCAGTCACTCTCTATCTTTACAGCTTGTTTTAGTACGGTCCTCAAGTGTGTACTGCAAATTTACTCTTAACTGAATTTCCATTTTTCTTCTTATTTTATAGAATCAGATACTTTCTCTGCATTGCTACAGACTGAGTTTGTTCATTTAAGTTAAGAGTGGAATTACTCCTGAATTGCGGACTGATATCCTGGTGAGTACCCCTTCTTCGTTGAGCATGTTGTAATGTTGGTTAACTTCTTTTGAGCATACTACAATATTGGTTAAGCACTCTCAAGCTATAGAATGTCATGTTTATGGACTTAGCTTTGGGTGCAACATAGGATGGTATTAGTCATATCTTTTGTGTATATAGGTGGTTAGTCTAGCATCATCTTTCCCTTCATTCTTCTCTTACACTTTCATCATGTCGCTTTTATGTATGCCTGTTACGTCACTTCCTTCGTTAGAATTTTTCATGTTTAAAGAATGATCCGACATTTAATGTTCTATCATGGATCAAAGATTGATTTTAATCACATACGATGGAAGATACTTTCTACCTCTTCACAAAAAGGTTATAAGTTCAAACGTCATATATATTTCCCAAATATGTTAAATATGAAGCACATGTTAAACCAAATAAGAATATTTGGTATGTTTGATATTTTTATGCCCTATGTTGTAACTAAGAATTATACATGAACACAACTAATGTGCATGGTCTCACCTGAACTAAATGATGTGTGCATACCGAGCATCAAGAATATTCCTTTGCGACAACTTGATGTATTCTCATCCTGTTGGATGCACTTTGATATATTTGATGTCCTTCTGGCTGTCATTGATCTTATTTTAATTTCTGTCAATTTAATTTTCTTAAGTATTAGACTTCCTAAATGATGTCTGATTTTGGATAATTTGCTGATGCTTATCGACTACCTACTCTACCACTATGTATACTCATTTATCCCACCAGAGCTTTAATGCTTTGTAACTAGGAATTCATGATTCATCTATTACAGGTCTTACATCCATGGACCTTAGTAATTGTGCAACGCCCTTGCAAGATCGTATGGGTTGTTGCTACCATCATTATTTAGGAGTTTGAAGCTTGACTGCTATTGTTCTGATGAGAACATAGGAAAAGGATGAAAGTGTATGAATGTTGATATGTCTAGATTTACTGCTATGTTATATCTCCTCTGTTCAAACTTCACCCACGAATTCTCACCGAGGGCGCGGCGTGCCGCCGCACCAAATTCAACTAGTTATAGGTTGATGATGCAGAGTGCGTCTCAGCCTCTCTGAACATGTAACAACTTTACTCGCAGGACATAGAGATCGACTGTCCTAGCTAGATCACGTGATACCTGTAGATAGACTGATAATAATGATAATCTTTGAGACCCTTATTAAAAACAAACACGACAACACAAACAATGGGAGGTCACATATCCTCGATAGATCACATGCATGCATGCATGAATCACCAGCTCCAATAAGATCGACTAGTACTTATGAGTTGTTGACCCTCTAGCACGTCTCTCTGATCTCCGCGCCGGCGTCGCCCTTGGCCTTGATCCTGATGTCGCCCATCTTCTTCATCGCCGCCGCGAACGCCACCTCCCACGTCGTGTTCGCATTCGTTGCGAAGGTATCCACCTGCGCCTTGGTCTCCGATGACCGGAGAGCCAGGTCCGAGTCAAACAGCACGTTGGTGTCGTCCACGTTGTTGAAGTACTGGATGTCCAAGGCGTTGGGGGTCACCATATCCATGTCCACCCTGGTGCTCCCGCCGCCACTGCACTGGCTTCTGAGGTTGATGACGAAGTCGTCGGTCCTGTTGGCGACTCTGCCAAAGTTGAACAAGCACCGGGCATTGCCAATGGTGTGCGCGCCGGAGAGGGTGACCATCTCGGCGGCGCTGAGCCCCTGGGCGTTGAACTTGTCCTTGAGCGCCTGGAGGTCGGACCCTGGGCCGGGCAGCTGGTCAGTCTCGCCGCTCAGGGACTCGAGGCCGTCATAGCGGCCGAAGGGATGGCGTAGCTGACCTTGCCGCCGCGGAGGATGACGGAGGCGTCGCGGGCGGCGAAGGCGAGGTTGTCGGCGCACGAGACCTTGTTTCCACCGCAGGCGGCCTTGGTGGCCTCCTTGGCCGCGTCGATGACCTCGAACCCACGGAGGCTGTCCTTGTTGGGTGGGCCTTCCCTCTCGGTGTCGGTGTTCATGGACGCGGAGGTGTTGAGGAGGATGGAAGCATCGCAGCCGCGGACAAAGCAGTCGTGGAAGAAGAGGCGGATGATCCCTGGGCCGACGCCAGGGTTTTGGTAGATGGCGTCAGCCACGGCCTTTGATACGTCTCAAACTTATCTATAATTTCTGATGTTCCATGTTGATATTATACCAATTGTTACATGTTTTTATATACACTTCATAGCATTTTTATGCATTTTCTGGGACTAACCTATTAACAAGATGTCACAGTGCCAGCTCCTGTTTTCTGCTGTTTTTGTATTCCAGAAAAGCTGTTCTGGAAATATTCTCGGAATTGGACGAAACTTGGACAGAACCGCCTATTTTTCCGACACGTACACGGAGTCCAAAGGAGAGACGGAGGCAACCGAGGAGGCAGCCACGCTGATACGTATCAAACGTATCTATAATTTCTGATGTTCCATGCTTATATTATACCAATTGTCACATGTTTTATATACACTTTATATCATATTATGACATTTATTGGACTAACCTATTAATAGTTGCCAAAGTGCACAATGTTCTTGTTTTACACTTTAATGTGTAGGAATTATCAAAATTGGGCAAAGGAAACCTTGTTGGAGTCGAATCGGGACCTTCCTGAAATCTGTCTGAAAACGTTTTTCGGAGATTGTCACGTACCGGACATAAGACGAGGTCAAACAGAAAAAGTCTAGTCGCGAAAGTTGCAGCGAATTTTCTGCCAATCGATCTGGACTTAAAATTCGCCTAATTCCGAGTTCGGACGCTCCAGATATCGCCGCTTTACCGAAACCCTAATTGAGATGACGGGAATCCGAGAGCATATATAAGGAGAGGAAACCTAACTCGTGGGGAGGCCCCCATACCACGAATTTTCCTCCTCCCAGGCAGCCGTCTTGGGGAGGATAACCTCCTCCATAGCAGCACCATCTCCAAGGGCCGCCGCCGCCGCCAAGGGCCGCCACCGCGCTGTGGCTGCCGCCGGCCGCCGCCTCCACTCCGGGCTGCACCTCTCCATCAAGCTCCTCATCACCATGACCATGTGTGAGTAGTTTCCCTCGGGGCTGAGGGCTCGTACGGTAGCTATGTGGTTTATCTCTCTCTCCCATGGTGTGATCTTTATGTGATCATAAGCTTTGTAATCTAGTTGAATCCATAGATGTTACTCTTCATTGTCTTATATGCTACTTGAGTGATTTTATTAATGTAAACTCCGGAGTCACCTTTGTCCCACGGTGCGAAGTTGACAGTGTGCGCACCGTGTGTGGCTCTTAGGCTAAAGATTACAGGAATACTTATCATGAGTTATTATTTGTGTTGGATGTCTCTATGAAATTGTGGTGTTTGTCTAGTACTATTTTAGGGCGCTCAAGTTGACAGTGTGGGGTTCCCTATATGTGGAATGCGACTTTAAGGTGTGCTTTTATATCCCTACGCAGTGGATTGGTGTTCGTTATCCAACGAGAGAATAATTCAGAGTAGCATAGTGAAGAGGAAATATTATGTATTCAATTATATTATTATTGTTGAGAGTGTCCACTAGTGAAAGTATGATCTCTAGGCCTTATTTCCAAGCATTGAAACACCGTTTACTATCATTTTGTCTCATGTTTGCTTGCTGCCATTTTTATTTCAGATTGCAATTACCACTTATAATCATCCATTTGTATTTTAATATCTCTTCGCCGAACTAGTGCACCTATACATCTGACAAGTGTATTAGGTGTGTTGGGGACACAAGAGACTTCTTGTATCTTAATTGCAGGGTTGCTTGAGAGGGATATCTTTGACCTCTACCTCCCTGAGTTCGATAAACCTTGGGTGATTTACTTAAGGGAAACTTGCTGCTGTTCTACAAACCTCTGCACTTGGAGGCCCAACACTGTCTACAAGAATAGAAGCGTGCGTAGACATCAAGCTCTTTTCTGGCGCCGTTGCCGGGGAGGTAAGTGTTGGAAGGTATCTCATTTAGATCCTGCAGTTATATCTTTTTGTTTCTTGTTTTTAATTTCACTAGTTAGGCTTAATGGAAAACAACAAAAAAATAGAGATCTTTATGAACTTTATATTGAATTAGGACATGATGCTTTTGAAGAGAAAATTAAAAAACCTATGGAAGTTTGTTTGCATAATAGTGATAGCAATGTTATTAGCATGAATTCTTTGAACACCATTATTGCTAATGCTATGGAAAAGTCTAAGCTTGGGGAAGCTAGTTTTTATGAAAAAATGATCTTTTTAGTTCCCCAGCTTTGGAGGAGAAAATTTGCTTGATAATACTTTGTCTCCCATATGTGATAATTCTAATGATGCTTGTGATATTTTAAATCCACCTACTGAAAGTATTCCTTTTGAAATACCTATGGAAATTGTTGAAAAGGTTATGGATGAACGTTATGCAGGGGATGGAACAGTCCATCCAAATGATCACTTGTTGAAACTTACAGAACTTTGTGAGTTGTTTAAGGTTGCAGGTCTATCAAGAGAAAATGCCATGAAGAAATTATTTCCATTGTCACTTAAGGACAAAGCAAGGGAGTGGTACGAGCTACTAGATGATCCTCATCATTCGGAGTGGAAGGAGCTTGAATCGCTCTTTTACTCTAAATTTTATCCCCCTTATGAAAGGCATTTAGATAGGAATTACATTTATAATTTTTGTCCTCGTGATGGAGAAAGCATTGCTCAAGCTTGGGGGAGACTGAAAATATTAATACTCAAATGTCCTAACCATGGGCTTCCTGAGGAAATAATTGTTACTAATTTTTATGCAAGGCTTTCAGGTCATTGCAAGGATTATCTAGATGCCTGTTCAGAGGGTTCTTTCACAAGTAAGAAGTTTGAAGCTAAATGGGATCTCTTGAAACAATTCAAAGCAATACTGAAGATTGGGATAACGACAAAGGTAAAAAATCAGGTATAAACTATGAGTATGATTGCATTAAGTCTTTCTCTGAAACTGCTAGTTTTCATGAGGTTAGTGCTAAATATGGTCTTGATTCTCAAATCATTGTTGATTGGTGTAAAGCCTTTGCTTCTCATATTAATATTCCTAAAGGAAATTGGGACTTGTATCATGAACCTTTCAAAGACACTTGCATGGAAAATGAAATTGTCACTAATGATTGCAATAAACATGCTCAAACTTCTGAAAATACTATTTCTTATAAGCATGTTAATTTTTGTGGAGCACTTAGACCTTGTGAAAAGAATCAAATCGAATAAGAATATTGTATCCATCATAGGAATGAAAAAACTAGAACGTGGTACAAGGCTCTAAGTGATTTTGCTGAAAAAGTGTGTGCCCTCTATCCTTTTATTTGTGAACTTTGCTATAAAGAGGGTCATTTCGAATTCCAATGCTCAGGTTCTAATAAGGATACTGCGAGAGACTTTTGTGATAACATGATCACTCCTAATCAGCATGATGAACTTACATTATTTTTGGGGTGTGAAGAGTTATCAAGAAAAACTTCTTCGTTAGATATGAGTGCTTTTGATATGAATAGCGTGTTGCATGGATGTCATCTCTATTGTGTTAATAATTGCCATGCCAACACTTACATACAAAATATTATAAAAGATGGATCGACTTTACCAAAATATGAAAGGACTAATGTTTGTTTTACTCTTATTAATGAAAAAGAGGAATCCTCCCAAGCTTCTTCTATTGTTTCTAACAATAAACCAGGGTATGTGGTGAAGCCTCCTTTAAAGCCTCTCCCTCCTAAAGAGGGAAAGAAGAAGAGGAGTAAAAGGAGAGAGGAAACAGTATCTTCCCCTAAGCATGTTGCTCCTATTATAGTTGTTGCTGATGAGTCTGAATTCGATGATGATCCTATGCCTGTTACTTATAGTAGTGATCATGATTGGGAAAAGCACACTACTTTTGATATTGAAAATCTTTTGGGTACCAATTCTGAAAATGATGATGTTAATAATTGCTATACTATTAGTACTATCCATGTTCCTTCCAATGATGATATAGGAAGCACTAAGCTTGGGGATGAGGTGTTTGAAAATTCTTTTGCTAGTAATAATTATATTTTTGAAACCTCTCCTCCTAGTGATGTTTTTGAAAATCCTTTTGCTACTTATGATTATATATTTGAGACCTCTCCTTCTAGTAAAAATGATGATGATATGTTTACAAATGAACACACTTTGGAAGATAACTATTCTATTGCTTATGATGATACTATGCCTCCAGTCTTTGATAATTATTATAAAGATAACTATGACATAGGCTATAATTACAATCATTCTCATGAAACTTGTCATAATTATAGAGGGATTTACCAAAACCATCCCTCGAATATACAACTTGTCTATCATGTTCGAGTTCTTTATGATGATCCTACTCCCATTGTTATTAATAAGAAGAACTTTGCTTATGTGGAAAATATTGATACTTTTATGCATATGGATCATGGTAAGAATGTTTCATGTGATGGTTATATTGTGGATTTTATCAATAATGCTACTGAAAGTTTTTATGAGAGAAGGAGACATGACTTCATATATCTCAATAATATTAAGTCTTCTCTCTTTATGTTGAAATTTTTGAAGTTCCACTTGTTTTGCCTTCCTATGCTAGTCACTTTGTGCTTTATTGATTTATTTTCTTACAAGATTCCTTTGCATAGGAAGTGGGTTAGACTTAAATGTGTTTGATATTTGCTTCTTGATGCTCTTTCATATTCACCTCTTATACATATGAGAGCATCATCAAAATTATCATGCCTAGCTAAAAGGCTTTAAAGAAAAAGCGCTTGTGGGAGACAACCCATTGTTTTATTTTCTTGCATTGTTGTGCCAAGTAAGGCCTCTAATAGTAAGATGATGCTAGATTTGGATTTCTGCGCAGGAACAGATTTCTGCTGTTCACCGTTTTGCTTCTGTAAAATCACAGAAAAATTATTTAATTCTGAAAAAAAAATTGCGTGATCCTCAGATATGTACGCATCTTTCATTAGTTTGAGTTTTTCGATTTGAGAAACGTAAGTGCCTCGAAAAAATTCGTCTTTACGGACTGTTCTGCTTTAGACAGATTCTGCCTTTTATTTTGCATTCCGTGCAATTCTTTTTTAGGTGGAAGAGCTTCACATAACATCAGTAGTAGTAGCTAATGTTTAAAAAGTAATTGTCATGTTTGTGTCCTGATAGAACATGTGAGTTTTTGATTGTGCACTAACCCTCTAATGAGAATTATTCTGAGTTTGGTGTGGCGGAAGTTTTCAAGGGTCAAGAGAGAAGGATGATATAATGTGATCAAGAAGAGTTAAGAGCTTAAGCTTGGGGATGCTCCCATGGATCACCCCAGCATATTTCAAGAAGACATCCCCTTCTTCATCAGCAACTTATCAGGTCATCTCTAGTGAAACTATATTTTAATTCTTTCACATCATATGTGCTTTGCTTGGAGCGTCTGTGTGCTTTTATTTTTGCTTTGTTATTTTATTTTCTGAAATCAACTTGGTTGGATCCTAGCAATCTTGTTTGGGAGAGAGACACGCTCCGCTTTTTCATAGAATACTCTTGTTCTTCACTTATATCTATTGAGTATTCTTTTCGCACTGTTTAGCTTCTAGCTCTTGGTTTTCATATATCTCTTGTTCAGAGCTGTTAGTTCTTTTAAAGAAAGTACTCTCTTTCTTCACTTATAATTGTTTGGAGAGTTTATGTTGAAATAAGTTGATTGGTGTTTGGTTGGAACAGAAAATGCTGCATGTGGTAGATGGTATAATGGAAAAAGCTTACATATTCTTGTAGATCACTGTATTGGATAATTTGATACTTGTCAATTGTTTTGAGTTATCAAGTAGTTCATGTTTAAGCTTTTGTATCATATAGTTAAAACCTATTAATGAAGAACTACCGTAAAGCTCGTTGAAATTTGGTTTGCATGATTGGTATCTCTAAGGTCTAGATATTTTCTAGTAAAAGAGTTTGGTTAACAAGGAAGACAGTGTAGAGTCTTATAATGCTTGCAATATGTTTTCATATAAGTCTTGCTGTCTCGGTTGATATCATGTGTTTGCTTCAAATAACCTTGCTAGCCTAAACTCTGTACTGAGAGGGAATGCTTCTCGTGCATCCAAAACCTTGAGCCAAAATCCATGCCATTTGTGTCCACCATAACTACCTATATGTGGTATTTCCTTGCCACTCCAAGTAAATTTTTCATGTGCTACCTTTAAACTATTCAAAAACTATTACTCCTATTTTGTGTCAATGTTTACCAAGCTCATGAGGACGGGGTGGATGTCTTTATGTCAACTGTCAAACAGACTTTACCACCGGACTAGCGGCATATACATCCGCTTATCCATTAATTTTGCAAAAAGAGCTGGCAAATGGGGTGCCCAGTCCCAATTAATTACAACTTTAACCGCTTAATTCTCTTCACATTTTTGCCCTGATTTATCAGTCAAGCAATGACAAACAGTGAAATATCTGCATGTGTAAACAAAAGAGACGAGGGATGATCTGCCTTGCTGGTAGAAATAACGTCCTTCATGGGAGCCGCTCTTAAAAGTCTGGTTGGCAGGGGTCATATTGTACTTTCCATTTTCTGATTCGTTGACAATTAACAAACACTTCCAAAACTTATTTTTACTCTCTTTATTATTTCAAAAACTTAAAAAGCTCTAGCACATGATTTAATCCCTGCTTCCCTCTGCGAAGGGCCTTTCTTTTACTTTTATGTTGAGTCAGTTTTCCTACTTCTTTCTATCTCAGAAGCAAACACTAGTGTCAACTTTGGTGCAACAATTTTTATATGCTTGTATATTGCACTTATTATATTGCTTTGTGTTGACAAATATCCATGAGATATATATGTTGAAAGTTGAAAGCAATTGCTGAAGCTTAAATCTTCCTTTGTGTTGGTTAAATACCTTTTACTTAGAATCTATTGCTTTATGAGTTAACTCTTATGCAAAACTCTTTGATGCTTGTCTCGAAAGTACTATTCATGAAAAGTTTTTGCTTATATGATTCAGTTGTTTGCTCATTATCTACTTGCTAGCAAACTATACACCATTGACCTGGATCACTTCATTCATAACATGTGCTTTACAATACTATTTGATCGAGATTATGATGGTAGCATGTCACCTCAGAAATTATTTTGTTTTTATCGTTTTACCTACTCGAGGACGAGTAGAACTAAGCTTGGGGATGCTTGATACGTCTCAAACGTATCTATAATTTCTGATGTTCCATGCTTATATTATACCAATTGTCACATGTTTTATATACACTTTATATCATATTATGACATTTATTGGACTAACCTACTAATAGTTGCCAAAGTGCACAATGTTCTTGTTTTACACTTAAATGTGTAGGAATTATCAAAATTGGGCAAAGGAAACCTTGTTGGAGTCGAATCGGGACCTTCCTGAAATCTGTCTGAAAACGTTTTTCCGAGATTGTCACGTACCGGACATAAGACGACGTCAAACAGAAAAAGTCTAGTCGCGAAACTTGCGGGGAATTTTCTGCCAATCAATGTGGAGTTAAAACTCGCCTAATTCCGAGTTCGGACGCTCCAGATATCGCCGCTTTACCGAAACCCTAAAGGAGATGACGGGAATCCGAGAGCATATATAAGGAGAGGAAACCTAACTCGTGGGGAGGCCCCCATACCACGAATTTTCCTCCTCCCAGGCAGCTGTCTTGGGGAGGAGAACCTCCTCCATAGCAGCACCATCTCCAAGGGCCGCCGTCGCCAAGGGCCGCCGCCGCCACCGCGCCGTGGCTGCCGTCGGCCGCCGCCTCCACTCCGGGCTGCACCTCTCCATCAAGCTCCTCATCACCATGACCATGTGTGAGTAATTTCCCTTGGGGCTGAGGGCTCGTACGGTAGCTATGTGGTTTATCTCTCTCTCCCATGGTGTGATCTTTATGTGATCATGAGCTTTGTAATCTAGTTGAATCCATAGATGTTACTCTTCATTATCTTATATGCTACTTGAGTGGTTTTATTAATGTAAACTCTGGAGTCACCTTTGTCCCACGGTGCGAAGTTGACAGTGTGCGCACCGTGTGTGGCTCTTAGGCTAAAGATTACAGGAATACTTATCATGAGTTATTATTTGTGTTGGATGTCTCTATGAAATTGTGGTGTTTGTCTAGTACTATTTTAGGGCGCTCAAGTTGACAGTGTGGGGTTCCCTATATGTGGAATGCGACTTTAAGGTGGGCTTTTATATCCCTACGCAGTGGATTGGTGTTCGTTATCCAACGAGAGAATAATTCAGAGTAGCATAGTGAAGAGGAAATATTTATGTATTCAATTATATTATTATTGTTGAGAGTGTCGACTAGTGAAAGTATGATCTCTAGGCCTTATTTCCAAGCATTGAAACACCGTTTACTATCATTTTGTCTCATGTTTGCTTGCTGCCATTTTTATTTCAGATTGCAATTACCACTTATAATCATCCATATCACTTGTATTTTAATATCTCTTCGCCAAACTAGTGCACCTATACATCTGACAAGTGTATTAGGTGTGTTGGGGACACAAAAGACTTCTTGTATCTTAATTGCAGGGTTGCTTGAGAGGGATATCTTTGACCTCTACCTCTCTGAGTTCGATAAACTTGGGTGATTGATACGTGCATTTTATATCATCATTTATACAACTTTTAGTATCATATTAGAATGTTATTTGCATCGTTATATCATTGTTTTTACATGTTTTAGATGATTTATGGGACTTTCATACAAAGACCCTATTTTTGGTATTTAATTTCTGGGAGGCAGAAAACCTCCTTTTTCTTGTTTTAATGTTTCAGGAGCTACAGGGACCCAAATAATAAAAGAAAAATTACACAGCTGGGTTTTCGTCGAGAGAAAGGCAGAGGGAAGAAGACCGAAGAGAGGAGAGCCACGAGGCCCAAAAGGGTTGGGCCACGCGGCCCAAGTACCTGGCCGCGTGGAACCCACTAAGTGGGGCCTCGGGCACCTCCTCGCCTGGGGCTTTTTATCGACGCCTTCGTCCTCCTGAAAAGTAACGCCCTAATTTTTCCAAGTCCATCCGAGGCCGCGGCGGCGGCGAAACTCCTGATTCCCTCCGAGGGGGATCAGATCCTGCTGCTCCGGAGCTCCGGAGAAGGGGGAAATCATCGTCATCGTCATCACCTCTCCTCCTTGGCGTGGGAGGAGGCCTCTACATCATCACCATCACCAAGACCAGCACCATCTCCATCATCATCTCCGTGATCCACTCCGTCCCCCTCGTAGTTTGAGAGTTGCTATACCCTAGATACTTGTCTTGTGCTACTATTCATGTTTGTGATTGAGTACTTGTCATTATTTGGTGGTGAAGTTATATTTTTAGATTGTGTTGTACCACTTATGCCACTGAATATTATCATGTTTGCACGTTGTGAGTAGTTCCATATGTTCCTGAGGGCATAGGATGAATTGGCAATGATTTATATATAACATGTGTTGGTATTTTGTCAAGAGTTTATCTTTTATGTGATTCTATGATGGTGTTGTGCGAACGTCGACTGCACAACACTTCACCTATATGGGCTCATAGGAGAACACCGTAGTATAATGAATTGAGGGAGACTTGTGAGGACATGTAAACCTAGGACCGAATCATGAAGTTATATTATGAGGGTATTAGTATCGGGGACCTTAGAGTGTAATGCTATGGTGGGACTTTATGTCTTAATAATTCTTGTGCAGTCATTTACTTGGCCACATGATCCATCATAAGGGGTTGTAGTTTATTTATTTAGCTATACCTAATAATAGCTCCGTCCAAAGAAGATTAAAACTTGACAAGATATTCAACGTGTTGTTTAATAAATCTCTATGCCTAGCAATATCCATGCCGCCCTCGGGAACGTTTTCCACATATAAGTTACACATCACTTGAGCTTGTCCTCTTGCCACATAAGAGGATTGGGCTTTCTCTCTTTGAGAGCTTTGACTTGCTACTGTTTATTTTCTGCATTGCAACTATACAAACAAAAATACCAAAAACAATTGCATCTTTTATTGTTTTATTTATCAATCTTACTAACCAATACCTTCAGCTCCTCGTGGGTTCGACAACCTTTTCTAATTGAAAGGTACTATAATTGATCTCCTGCACTTGGGAGTCATCAGTGATTCACTTAAGAGAAACTTGCTGCTGTTCTACAAACCTCTGCACTTGGAGGCCCAACACTGTCTACAAGAATAGAAGCGTGCGTCCTGCCGCGCCGAGGGGTGGCGTGACCCCTCGGGTGCCTCCAGACGCCGCCCTTTCGCCTATATAATGCCTTCGTCCAGAAAACCCTAAATACCCGAGCCTCCATCCACGAAAAGTTCCGTAGCCGCCGCCGTCGTCAACCCTAGTTTGGGAGGGTTCTGAAGCTCCTCCGGCACCCTGTCGGAGAGGGGAATCATCACCGGAGGGCTCTACATCACCATGCCTGCCTCCGGAGTGATGCGTGAGTAGTTCATCCTTGGACTACGGGTCCATAGCAGTAGCTAGATGGTTGTCTCTCCTCCTTGTGCTATCATGTTTAGATCTTGTGAGCTGCCTATCATGATCAAGATCATCTTATTGTAATGCTACATGTTGTGTTTGCTGGGATCCGATGAATATTGATACTATGATCAAGTTGATTATCAATCTATCTTATATGTTATTTATGATCTTGCATGCTTTCCGTTACTAGTAGATGCTTTGGCCAAGTAGATGCTTGTAACTCCAAGAGGGAGTATTTATGCTAGATAGTGGGTTCATGCCTCCGGTAATCTGGGTGAGTGACAGCAACGTCTAAGGTTGTGGATGTGCTGTTGCCACTAGGGGTAAAACAGCAATGCTTTGTCTAAGGATAATTGTATTGTTTACATTATGCACTTTACTTAATGCAATAATCTGTTGCTTGCAACTTAATACCAACGGGGAAGACGGATGTCAACCTGAAGGTGGATTATTAGTCATAGATGCTGTTGGATAACGGTCTATGTATCTTGTTGTAATGCCCAATTGAATATCATAGTAGTCATCTTGTCATATATATGCATTGTCATGCGCTCTCTATTCATCAATTGCCCAGCTGTAATTTGTTTACCCAACATGTTAGTTATCTTTTATGGAGAGACACCACTAGTGAACTGTGGACCCCGGTCCATTCTTTTACACTGATAATACAACCAACTGCAATCATTGTTCCTTTTCATTCTCTGCAATTAAACACTATTTTCCACACCATACGTTTAATCCTTTGTTTACAGCAAGCCGGTGAGATTGACAACCTCACTGTTTCGTTGGGGCAAAGTAGTTTGATTGTGTTGTGTGCAGGTTCCACGTTGGTGATCGAGTAAACGGCGCCACCAACAACCTTCAGAGGTGCCTTTTACTCCTACTGGATCTGACAACCTTGGTATCTTACTGAGGGAAAACTTGCTGCTGCACTGCTTCATACCTTCCTCTTGGGGTCTCCCAACGAACGTGTGCTTTCACGTCATCAAGCAACTTTTTCTGGCGCCGTTGCCGGGGAGTAAGAGGATTTCTGCAAGGGGAGTCTCACGCTTCCAATCTCTTTACTTTGTTTTTGTCTTGCTTAGTTTATTTTTATCTTGTCTTGTTTGCTTTATTTATCAAAAACACAAAAAATTAGTTACTTGCATCTAGTTTATTTTCAGTCTTGTTATCATGTCTAGCCTTGTTACCATAGTACCCCCTGTAGGAGAAGTCATTACTTTTAAACAAAAACACGGGGAACCTTTTAAAAAGGCCTGGGGGAGAATGTTGGAGTTGCATAAGAAAGTGCAACCTAAGATGGATTTGAGGGTTCTCATAAAAAATTTCTACTATGGTTTATTTTCTCTATATCAAAGTTCCCTAGATGCCATGGTAGGGGAAACTTTTTCTGAGTATGATGCAGCAAAAGCTTATAAATTTTGAATGGATTGATGATTTTCCCTATGATAGATGAATCTGTGATATTCACCAAATTAGACAGGATAGAGAAATCAATTGATGAATTAACTTTGAGCAATAATCATAAGGAACAACCCTTAATTGAGTTAAAAAATGATTGGGAACCATTCATTGAGATTAATATTGGTAGTGAGAAGTTTCTTGCCTACTGTGACCTTGGTTCAACAATGTCCATCATGCCCAAAATGGTTTATGATCTATTAAATTATGATAATATGGTTGATTACCCTGTTTTTCATTTTCATGCTGATGGAACAATCACAAAAAGCATAGGGATTATTAATGATGTTAAGGTCACTGTTCAAAATAAGACCATCCCTGTGAATTTCATGATTCTTGCAAAATCTCCTAACCATATTGTTCTAGGGAGGTCCTTTTTAAAGAGTAATGGGGGTTTTATCAATGCGAAGTATGGGTTTATGAAATTCAATACTCCTATTAATCGAAGGTTTTTCTTCCCAATCAAGAAAGATGACCCCACCGAAAGGTTGGGAGATTTCAATGTCTTTGGAAACACTTGATTCTTGCTTTCTGTGCCTAGCTGAAAGGCGTTAAAGAAAAGCGCTTATGGGAGACAACCCATTGTTTTATTTCTGCAATTTTTCTTTTCTTTTTGAGTCAAGGAGCTGTTTACTTCTGTAACAACCCCTTTGTATCTTTACTTTTTCGAATTGTTGTGCCAAGTAGAGCCTCTAATAGAAAGATGATGCTAGATTTGGATTTCTGCGCAGGAACAGATTTTTGCTGTTCACCGTTTCGTTCTTATAAAATTGCCAGAAAATTGAAAAAATCTGCAAATTTTTGTGCGTGATCCTCAGATATGTACGCATCTTTCGTTAGTTTTGAGTTTTTCGATCTGAGCAACGTAAGTGCCTCGAAAAAATTCGTCTTTACGGACTGTTCTGTTTTAGACAGATTCTGTCTTTTATTTTGCATTCTCTCTTTTACTAGTGTTGAGTGGAATTCTTTTTTGGGTGGAAGAGCTTCACATAACATCAGTGGCAGTAGCTAATGTTTAAAAAGTAATGGTCATGTTTGTGTCCTTATAGAACATGTGAGTTTTTGATTGTGCACTAACCCTCTAATGAGAATTACTCTGAGTTTGGTGTGGCGGAAGTTTTCAAGGGTCAAGAGAGGAGGATGATATAATGTGATCAAGAAGAGTGAAGAGCTTAAGCTTGGGGATGCTCCCATGGATCACCCCAGCATATTTCAAGAAGACTCAAGCGTCTAAGCTTGGGGATGCCCAAGGCATCCCCTTCTTCATCAACAACTTATCAGGTCATCTCTAGTGAAACTATATTTTAATTCTTTCACATCATATGTGCTTTACTTGGAGCGTCTGTGTGCTTTTATTTTCGCATTGTTATTTTATTTTCTGAGATCAACTTGTTGGATCCTAGCAATCTTGTTTGGGAGAGAGACACGCTCCGCTTTTTCATTTGAATACTCCTATTCTTCACTTATACTTGTTGAGTATTCTTGTCTAGCTACTGCTATGCTTTTAGCTCCTGTTTTTCATGCATCTCTTGTTCAGAGCTGTTAGTTCTTTTAGAGAAAGTACTCTCTTGCTTCACTTATAATTGTTTGGAGAGTTTGTGTTGAAATAAATTGATTGGTGTTTGGTTGGAACAGAAAATGTTGCATGTGGTAGATGGTATAATGGAAAAGACTTACATATTCTTGTAGATCACTGTCTTGGATAATTTGATACTTGTCAATTGTTTTGAGTTATCAAGTAGTTCATGTTTAAGCTTTTGTATCATGTGGTTAAAACCTATTAGTGAAGAACTACCGTAAAGCTTGTTGAAATTTGGTTTGTATGATTGGTATCTCTAAGGTCTAGATATTTTCTAGTAAAAGGGTTTGGTTAACAAGGAAGACAGTGTAGAGTCTTATAATGCTTGCAATATGTTTTCATATGAGTCTTGTTGTACCGGTTGATATCCTGTGTTTGCTTCAAATAACCTTGCTAGCCTAAACTCTGTACTGAGAGGGAATGCTTCTCGTGCATCCAAAACCTTGAGCCAAAATCCATGCCATTTGTGTCCACCATAACTACCTATATGTGGTATTTCCTTGCCACTCCAAGTAAATTTTTCATGTGCTACCTTTAAACTATTCAAAACTTTTATTACTCCTTTTTGTGTCAATGTTTACCAAGCTCATGAGGACGGGGTGGATGTCTTTATGTCACCTGTCAAACAGACTTTACCACCGGACTAGTGGCATATACATCCGCTTATCCATTAATTTTGCAAAAAGAGCTGGCAAATGGGGTGCCCAGTCCCAATTAATTACAACTTTAACCGCTTAATTCTCTTCACATTTTTGCCCTGATTTATCAGTCAAGCAATGACAAACAGTGAAATATCTGCATGTGTAAACAAAAGAGAAAGAGGGATGATCTGCCTTGCTGGTAGAAATAACGTCCTTCATGGGAGCCGCTCTTAAAAGTCTGGTTGGCAGGGGTCATATTGTACTTTCCATTTTCTGATTCGTTGACAATTAACAAACACCTCTCAAAACTTATATTTTTACTCTCTATATGATTTCAAAAACTTAAAAAGCTCTAGCACATGATTTAATCCCTGCTTCCCTCTGCGAAGGGCCTTTCTTTTACTTTTATGTTGAGTCAGTTTTCCTACTTCTTTCTATCTCAGAAGCAAACACTAGTGTCAACTTTGGTGCAACAATTTTTATATGCTAGTATATTGTACTTATTATATTGCTTTGTGTTGACAAATATCCATGAGATATATATGTTGAAAGTTGAAAGCAATTGCTGAAACTTAAATCTTCCTTTGTGTTGGTTAAATACCTTTTACTTAGAATCTATTGCTTTATGAGTTAACTCTTATGCAAAACTTTTTGATGCTTGTCTCGAAAGTACTATTCATGAAAAGTTTTTGCTTATATGATTCAGTTGTTTGCTCATTATCTATTTGTTAGCAAACTATAGACCATTGACCTGGATCACTTCATTCATAACATGTGCTTTACAATACTATTTGATCAAGATTATGATGGTAGCATGTCACCTCAGAAATTATTTTGTTTTTATCGTTTTACCTACTCGAGGACGAGTAGAACTAAGCTTGGGGATGCTTGATACGTCTCAAACGTATCTATAATTTCTGATGTTCCATGTTGATATTATACCAATTGTTACATGTTTTATATACACTTCATAGCATTTTTATGCATTTTCTGGGACTAACCTATTAACAAGATGCCACAGTGCCAGTTCCTGTTTTCTGCTGTTTTTGTATTCCAGAAAAGCTGTTCTGGAAATATTCTCGGAATTGGACGAAACTTGGACAGAACCTTCTATTTTCCCGACACGTACACGGAGTCCAAAGGAGAGACGGAGGCGACCGAGGAGGCAGCCACGCCAGGGGCCGGCGCGGCCCCACCTCCTGCCGCGCGGGGGGTGGCGTGACCCCCTGGGTGCCTCCAGACGCCGCCCTTTCGCCTATATAATGCCTTCGTCCAGAAAACCCTAAATACCCGAGCCTCCATCCACGAAAAGTTCCGTAGCCGCCGCCGTCGTCAACCCTAGTTCGGGAGGGTTCTGAAGCTCTTCCCGGCACCCTGCCGGAGAGGGGAATCATCACCGGAGGGCTCTACATCACCATGCCTGCCTCCGGAGTGATGCGTGAGTAGTTCATCCTTGGACTACGGGTCCATAGCAGTAGCTAGATGGTTGTCTCTCCTCCTTGTGCTATCATGTTTAGATCTTGTGAGCTGCCTATCATGATCAAGATCATCTTATTGTAATGCTACATGTTGTGTTTGCTGGGATCCGATGAATATTGATACTATGATCAAGTTGATTATCAATCTATCTTATATGTTATTTATGATCTTGCATGCTTTCCGTTACTAGTAGATGCTTGTAACTCCAAGAGGGAGTATTTATGCTAGATAGTGGGTTCATGCCTCCGGTAATCTGGGCGAGTGACAGCAACGTCTAAGGTTGTGGATGTGCTGTTGCCACTAGGGGTAAAACAGCAATGCTTTGTCTAAGGATAATTGTATTGTTTACATTATGCACTTTACTTAATGCAATAATCTGTTGCTTGCAACTTAATACCAACGGGGAACACGGATGTCAACCTGAAGGTGGATTATTAGTCATAGATGTTGTTGGATAACGGTCTATGTATCTTGTTGTAATGCCCAATTGAATATCATAGTAGTCATCTTGTCATATATATGCATTGTCATGCGCTCTCTATTCATCAATTGCCCAGCTGTAATTTGTTTACCCAGCATGTTAGTTATCTTTTATGGAGAGACACCACTAGTGAACTGTGGACCCCGGTCCATTCTTTTACACTGATAATACAACCAACTGCAATCATTGTTCCTTTTCATTCTCTGCAATTAAACACTATTTTCCACACCATACGTTTAATCCTTTGTTTACAGCAAGCCGGTGAGATTGACAACCTCACTGTTTCGTTGGGGCAAAGTAGTTTGATTGTGTTGTGTGCAGGTTCCACGTTGGTGATCGAGTAAACGGCGCCACCAACAACCTTCATAGGTGCCTTTAACTCCTACTGGATCTGACAACCTTGGTATCTTACTGAGGGAAAACTTGCTGCTGTACTGCTTCATACCTTCCTCTTGGGGTCTCCCAACGAACGTGTGCTTTCACGTCATCAAGCAGCCTTCCTCGCGGTGGATTCGGCGCTGGGGCAGTAGGAGTCGGTGTTGCTGGGAGTGTTGTAGTAGCCCACACGGAGCCTGTCGGTCCGTCAAAAGGAGGGGTTGGGATGCTCCGGCTTCTAACTCGTATGCACACCTGATTGTTCGCCACTGGGTTCCACCCAACGAAGTAACCCTGCTGGCACGCCGCCGGGCCGACAAACGCCAGCAAGGTGACCAGAGCGGCAAGCTTGGCAATGGCAGCAGCCATCATCTTCCCTTCTTGCTGAATTTTGAAGCCGGGGACGGGTGTGGCGGCGACGACGCCACGCCTGCTGCTGCGTGGAGACAGGGGCTTCGGGGACCCGCCTGGGCCCGGCCGGGCCTTTTGGAGCTGATCTAGAGGATGGCGGCGACACTGGCCTAAGTGCAGCAAACGTGGCGGCGGAGACTTCACGGGCTCATCTAGGGCCGGCCGGGCCTGTCTGGCCTGGTGTGTCTCTGCTGCCGCGTCCGGTCGGCACCCGCCGGTGGCGGTGGAGGATGTCCTCCAGATGGCTGTGTTGTTGCCGCCCTCCGGCTCCATTGGTGGCCTGGTGTGTTCCTGTCTACTACATCCGGTCAGCTACCGTCTACGGCAGTGGAGGTTGATCCCTCCCGCGTGGATGTGGTACCGTCGCCCTGTCTACTGCGGGTTTTCTCAGTTCGGCCGGCCGTGCAGTGCTTGCCATGGTGATACGACGATGGTGACTTCAATTCCGTGGTGGCGTTTGTTGGTGGGTGGCAAGATGGGTGGAGCGCTTCGGTTTGTCGAGCGATGTGGTTTTTGCGGGGTCGGGAGAAATCCCTGTCATCTTGACACCGACGCGGTGACGCTTCTGAGTGTCGCCCTTCCTTCTTGAAGGGTGTCGGGTGTACCCCTTCCCCACTTCCTGTAGCGTACCGGGGGAAACCCTATGACCAGTCGGGCAGCAGCAACGGCATCGTTTTTTCCTTCTTGGAGGTGTTGTTTGGTACGCGGCGATTCAAAGTGCTAGGATAGTGGTGGGACTTTGCTGGAGAGGACGCAGCGGTTGTGAGTCGCCTTTGTTTTCGTTGATCCGCCAATGTCGGCATTGTTTTCTTCTTGTTTTCCTCTTCCTTTTCTTTTGGGCGTACTTGTGCTGTTTTGCCCAGCAGTGGTCTCAAACTTGTATCGGGTGGTTGCTATATTTATATAGTGGGGCGAAAGCCTATTTCGTCTATCATCTTCCCTTCTTTGCTCGATCGATCGATCTTTCTAGGTAGTGGTGTGTGCTGCTAGAGTAGCTTTCTTGCTAGTACGTTTGGTGTTGTTGTAGAGTTGTGTGCATGGTGACATTTATATATAGGTCCCAGGCGAGAACGAGCCAACACGTACAGCCGCAGACGTGGACGGGTCAAAGCCCATGCAGCAGCTGACCGGTGAATGTTCAAACTTTGAAATTATTATTAATTGTAATGTTTAAAATGTCATCTAGACGGGAGGGAAGTATTGCACCGACGCTAACTGTTCACAAAATGCACATGGCTAGTTTGATCCGGTTGCTGTTGACTGTTCACGCCCTTGAACGTTCGTAAGGTCATATATGACAATTTGTGCTTTGTTCCAAACATGCCGCCGCTATACTTCCTCCATCCAGCAATGAAAAGTGTATTTCATTTTCACATGACAAGGCTTACTTTTTTTTTGAGAATATGGTACTTTATTGATAAACCAACATCATTACAGAGTTCATCCCGAATAAGCTCCGGGATTACACCAACAGACATATTACAAACTAAAGGCTCAGCAGAACGAGCCGGTTTATGAGCTACCACATTTAACTTCCTACTAGAAAATCTGAAGGAACAAGACTCGAAGTCTGTCTTCAGAGCTTTGATGTCACACACGACAGTTTCGAGAAGAGAGCGATCTCGAGATGAAGCCGAGAGCCGCTGTATCAACGAAAGACAGTCCGAGACAAGGATCACCATCTGAAAACCCCGCTCTTTAGCCACCGCCAAAGCACGTCGCGCAGCAATGGCCTCCGCCAACTCTGGCACAGGTAAGCCGGCCATTCCTTCACTGCAGGATAGAAGAAAAGCTCTAGTATGATCCCGGAACACCGCCCCCAGCCCATGCGGCGATCGGAAGGGAAAAGTGCAGCATCAACGTTAATGCATAGGAAACCCACCGGCGGAGGGACCCAACGGCTCACAGTGGCATCCATCACCCTGGCCTAGGTCGCCTTGATCATGAATGCATGAGTAAGGATCATGTCGACATACGCGAGCACTTTGGACGCGACCCGCGGAGGCTGCACTCAGCACACCAATGTTCCTTAGGTCGTTCCGGGCCTCCCACACAGTGGCGGAGCCAGCACTATGGAGTTGGGTTCAGCTCAACCCAACGAAATTTTGTAAATGCTTCGCCCTTGCCCACACATGCCAACAGGTGACAGTCAAGACAGTGGCGCTCGTATCGCTCTCTCGCTGAAGAAAAGCAGAGATCCACTGCTTCATATTCACCTCCACCTGGCCACAGAAACTACAGCGGTCGTCCACCGGGATGATGGCCCGTTGGGAGACAATCATGCATCATGCGCCAGACCACAATCTTCATCTTGTTTGGTGCTTGGATCGCCCAGACGGTCTTCCACAACTTTGTTTCAGCATCATGATCTGAACTA
Source organism: Poa pratensis (assembly GCA_947311845.1). Taxonomy (NCBI): domain Eukaryota; kingdom Viridiplantae; phylum Streptophyta; class Magnoliopsida; order Poales; family Poaceae; genus Poa; species Poa pratensis. Next base: position 25,135,076 of record CAMZMU010000091.1, on the reverse strand, counting down.
GAGCCCCGTCCTGCTGTTGCTCTGTCAGAGAAGAACGAACCAGTTCTGGCTAGGTTATACGCTGATCGGACCGAATAGACCATGCTTGTCATGCACCCAGGACACGAAATCATCACCACCATGTCGACTGATTGGTACACGCAACATGACCTCAGCTAATTCCTCATGAAAAAAGGACATTAAACTCCTCCCATTCTGTGCCATCATCATTCATCAAGAACAGGACTTTAACATTACTCGGGATTGGGGACAGAGGCTCGAAGGTACCAGATACTGATGGGTTCTGGATAGGATACTGGAATCAGTATGTAAGTAAATTAAAATCACATGGTAGAAAAATAGGAACGAAGACTGAATTTTACTCCACATGACTGGTGTTTCGTCATTACAAACCGCTCAGCAATTCATTCAACTATTTAAAGGTAACAGATACTCAAGACCAGGGCATTCACTCAAAAACAAAACTAGTAGCAGCTCTGTAAGAGGGGTAACTAAATGGGATAGATGGAAATGCTTCCAGAACGACCAATCCCAGTAGCAAGAATCCAGCAGCAGCAATCTGAAGGACCGAGAGATTCTATATCTTGTTGAAGGCAACAATGTCACAGGATTGGATGTATTCGTTGTGGGGCGGCTCCTGGAGTACTTCCTCAACCAGAGTGTCAACAGACACGAGATCGTCAATGATTGTCATCATGATCTGCAGCTTCTTGATGCCATAACCAACAGCAACAAGCTTAGCTGCAAGTTTGAGAGCAATGTGTTAGTTTCATGAATCTGTTATATCAGTGCTCTGTAAGAGATTAGATTTTAGAGAAATAGGTTACTTACATGCACCCCAAGTGAGACCTTCATGCTGCACACTGCGGACAGTCTCCTCCAGCTTCTTCATGTCGGTCTCATCATCCCAAGGCTTAATGTCCATGAGAACAGAGGATTTCCCACCTAAATAAGCTTGGCGTTAGAACATGAACCATACCAAAACAAACCAGACAGTGACAATAAAAGCCAGGCTAGATTGTGTGACAGCAAAATAGCATAGCACTCGCACAATTTAATAAGCACATAAAAACACTAACAAAGCTTACTTTCTTTCTTCTTGGCAGGCTTGGCAGCAGCCGCACGCTCGGCTGCTGCTTTCTGGTCCTCCTCGGTCTCGTCACCGAACAGATCCAAGTCATCATCGTCGACATCCTGTAAGAGGGTCAAACACACAACACGATGTCAACATCATTATATTTGTTTCCAGACAAGATCTATGACAGTTCATAAAATAGCAACGGACACAGTATTGTGGCAAACATTCATTCATTATGAATCTCTAATTACTAAAATAACAGCTTTACAATTTCCATCTACCAACATATTAGCTGCATGCAGGACAGCAACTATTTGAGTGTACTAAGTTAACTATGAAGCCTTTGGAAAAAAGAAAAAAAAAAACTCAATTTATGAATATCACCACACAGTAATTGGCATAGCTAAAAAAGCCCTGTACTCCACCGAAGGGATAAGGTACTGCTACAGTAGTCGAGAAAGGCGAAAAGAGGGCGCTCGGGTTTCGCCGGCGGAATCGCCGCTTCCCTCCGTCTCCGGCGCCGGCGTGGCGTCGGGAGACGGGGGGAAGCTGTAGATCTCGTCCGGGCGAGTAGTATGCTACTAGGTTTTCTAGTTTTTGTCCACTATATCGGCGGCATCGAGCTAGAGGCGGTGGCGGCGGTGGTGGTTAATAAGGTTCCCTCCCTTCTCTGGTCCGGCGAGCTCGCCGGGAGGGAGGTGGCTGTTGTGTACCCGGTGGTGCCTCTGTTGACGGTGGCGGTGGCGCCTGTTGGGGTTTTCGTCTCCCCCTCTTCCTGTTCCGGCGTGCTCGTCGGTGAGGTTGTGGAGTTGTGGCGTTGGGCGCGGTCTTCCGTTCGAGCTTCTCTGGCCGGCCGTGGCGGCGAGGGGAGGAGCTGGGGCGGCCGGTGTTCCCGTTTTGTTGCAGGTACTGGTGGTTTCCATCTTCGTTGCTTCTGTTCCAGCGGGCCATGGTGGTGCGAGGTGCAGCGGCTGAAGATGGTGCGATGGTGGTGGTGGTGGGCCTAGGCGGAGTGGAGCCGGCTGGTTGTGTGGCGGAAGCGGGGAGCGGGTGCCGTGGTCGTGCTCTTTCATCGAGTCTCGGTTTCGTCGCCGGCGGCGGACGGTTTCTGCGACCTTTCTACATGTTGGAGCGGCGCGCTCTTCCCGGCGGTTGGAGGTACGGCGGCGCCGCTGCCGTCTAGGTGCTTTGGGGTTCGTCTTGGATCCGTCTGTGTCTTCCTCGTTTGTTCAGGGTGCTTCTTGCACTTTTCGGGGTCCTCTCTGTATTTTCTGTTTCCTTTTGGACCTTTTTGTAAAAGTGTGGTGTGCTTCTGGAATATATGTGTCGGATCCTCCTCAAAAAAAAAAAAAAAAAAAAAAAAAAGTAATTGGCATAGCTATCATGACAAAGGGCTGGAGCAAACCATTGCAGACTCGGCGGCAGGAGCAGCAGCAGGAGCAGAAGCGGATGATGCACTCACACCAGCAGCCTTGCCAGGGAACCTGAAACCAGCAAACAAGCTTAGCAACCATCCATCCATAGGATAATACATCATGCTACTCTGTTAGCAAAATACGCAATCTGTTCGAGCAGCAAGCACTAGAGATCGTACCTTGAAGCAGTAGCCGCAGCGATGGTGTCGTACCAACGGGCAGCATTCGGGAACTCCTTCCCGGGCTTCGTGGGCACCGCCGCGAACACCTTGATGTCGTCCTTGGTGAGCCCATCGCTGCAGAAGCATCACAGACACGACGAATAAGCAACAGCGGCCGCGTCTTCCAAAATCAAATCACCAGATTCGCAAAATTGAGCAGAGATCTCATATCACAAGCATCACCATCGCAACACTGATCAGTTCAAACCTACGTAATCCACTGAATATCACTACGAACTAACAGATCTGATCGGCTACAGAAGTAAGTTAGGCAACTGCGCTCACCCGGAGATGTAGGTCTTGCCGGAGAGGTACGCCTCGAGGGCCTTGAGCCCGTCGGCGGTGTGGAGGTCGGAGAACGTGACGGCCATCGGATCCGGCGAGCTCGGGAGCTTGTCGAATTCGGTAGCGGCGGCGGCGGCGGAGGCTAAAATCCCAAAACCCTAGAGACAGAGAGGAGATCGCGAGGACGCGAGGGCCGCTTATTTATATCTGGCGGCGCCCGCTGGTGGGCCCACCTCCCTCGCGTCCGTGCGATGAGGCATCTACGGTCAGGATATTCCCTGGGAAAGCTACAGAACCATCACGATCGTTCGATCGGATCTCTCGCCCATGGACGGCCGAGATGCGATCGTCTCATTGGATAGAGTCCCTCTTCTCCTTCCTCGTCTTCTCCGGCGAGCTCTCTACTCTCCTGGCTCGACTCGCTCCCATGGTGTCGCTCGCCACCCCGGCCTTCTACTCGCTGGTCACGCAACTTTCCAGCGCCTCGGCCACGAGGGCGCCTTCGCAATGTGGGTGCGCTCCCGGACGCCGTGGAGCGGAGGCGCGGCCTCGGGCGGCGGTGGCGGAAGCGGAGGATTCGCCGAGGTTCAGATGGGATGATCTGGGGACCGACCTGTCGGAGCCCCAGGAGCAGGCGATGCGCGGCCTGTCACCCAAGCTGCCCAACCGCTGCAAGGCGCTGATGCCGCGCATCGTGTCGCTGTCTCCTGACGATGAGAATCTCGGCGTGGTACTCGCGTTCTGGGTGAAGGCCATGAAGCCCAAGAGGTCGGAATGGCTGCTGGTCCTGAAGGAGCTCAAGGCCATGGAGAGCCCCATTCTCGCTCAGGTCAGTGGGCATTTTCTTTCTCGATTTTGTCACGAAATCTTTTGGGGCAAATAGAAATTTCAAGCTGTTCTATGCTGTCAAGGACTTGGGGAATGCTTTGTGTCTTTGTGAGGTAGTACTAGAAGTCTAGAACCACCTAGGGAGTAATCATTTTCATGTTTATGAAGTAATAAAGGTAACTACAGTTGGGGAAAATGCTTATTGAAATGGTCTCTGCCTTGTTGATGTAATCGGTTGAATGAAAACACTGTTGACAGTTTGACACCACCACTGGACGAAATTTGTAAAGTTTGTTCTTGGGGGGTGAACAGGGACTGAATCTTTGCTTACTCATAACCTTTTGCATATATTGATCAGAAACTTCTAGAGTTCTGATCTGTAACCTTTGTTAACCATTGAATTAGAAATGTCTGAACTTGTTATCTGCATACATGATGACTGTTAGCAGTCTGTTCTAAGCGATGTGACCTTACAAAATGGGTTGTTTGTTTGGTAGGTACTAGAATATGCACTGATGGAGGATTCTTTCGAAGCAAATGTGCGCGACTACACTAAATTGATACAAATCTACGGCAAGCAAAACCTGTTGAGAGAAGCTGAGGAAGCATTCCATGCCATGAAAGACAGAGGTCTCCCCTGTGATCAGGTCATGCTGACTGCGCTGGTGGACATGTACAGCAAGGTCGGAGACCTCAACCGCGCAAAGGAAACATTCGAAGAAATCGTGTTTCTAGGCCTACCGCTCGATAAACGAGCATATGGGTCGATGATCATGGCTTACATCAGAGCTGACATGTTAGAACAAGCAGAAGATTTAATCAAGCAAACTGAGGATCAGCAGATCTTCGCTGGGAAAGAGGTTTACAAGGCTTTGCTGAGAGCATACTCGTACAAAGGTGATTCAGAAGGGGCGCAACGAGTTTTCGACGCGGTGCAGTTCGCAGGGACGGTGCCCGACACGAAGCTGTGTGCGCTCCTGGTTAACGCTTACTGCCTCTCCAATAAGATTGATGAGGCCGTCTGTGTAACCCGGAACATGAGAAATGCAGGACTTGAACCATGTGACAGGTGTCTCACCTTGATACTGAGTGCGTACGAGAAGGTCAACGGCTGGAAGGAGCATTGGAGTTTCTGGCAGAGCTTGAAGAGACTGGTTCTGTGATCGGTCAAGAGCCTTCGCAATTGCTCGCAGAGTGGTTTGGGAGGCTCGGGGTGGTTCATGAAGTGGAACAGGTACTGAAGGAAGTGGTGAAGAGTAGCGAGCAGGGTAGCGAGAGGAAACAAGGTGTTTCGGTCCTGGAGGAAAGGACAAAGAGTAGGGTGAGGAAACACGGTGTTTCAGTCCTGAAGGAAGGGACGAAAAGTTGGAAAAGCAAACACAGTAATTCAGTCCAGAAGGAATGGACAAAAGGCAGGAAGAGCAAACACAGTAATTCAGTCCAGAAGGAATGGACAAAAGGCAGGAAGAGCAATCATATTATTTCAAAATCTCTGCAACCCAGTATTTCAGTCCAGAAGGAAGGGCAACTAGCACGAAGAGCAAACACAGTAGTAGTCCATTACCTCTGCACCTGAAGTGATTTTCTAGCTCTAGTGCCATTAGCATTGTTACTGTCGTTATGGCGATATATTGTCAAAAATCACACGATAATCATGAAGAGGCACGATTTTATGTGAGTGGGTGTATGTAGCTGAATGATTTTTGAAGTACGGAGTAAGATTTATCAACAGCAGGCAACAGCAATGTGATCCTATTCCTGCAGAACACGCATCCAAGCTATTCTCAAGTGCCAATCAGAACATATTCCTTCGAGAACAAAAAACCCAAAACACTACACTGCAACAAGTCTACTAACCATATGAATCATGAATACAGAACAGTAAAACAGAACGCCAGCAGAAAAGGCCAATAGCTGAAAGGCTTCCTCATGCTCTTCCATATTATAAATCTCAAATGGATCAGCTTCTCCAGTGAAAGCTTCAATAGTTCGCACCCAATTCCAGTTAGATCCATGGTTGTACATAAATTAGATAGCAGATGTTCAAATTCAATACTTCATGAGGCAGCTCCTCGAGCTTCTCAGTTTCAGATTCAGCTCCTGATACAGCAGTGTTGACAGGCTTATCAAGATGCATGGTGTCACCATCCTTTATTACGTCTGTTAACGGATGTGCCACCATTCTCTTTGGAAAAACTCGCAAGGATTTCAATCCTTCAAAATTACTATGAAAATTCTTTCAACATACAAGCTAGTTGCAAAATGCGGATAATCATTTGTATTCTAAATCTAACTTGCAGCGTAGTAAAAATGTTGACATTCAGCCGCTGCAGCTGCCAAGACTACCCATTTGTAGGTTCAAAAGCTAACGCTATCCGCACTAAACATCAAGTTGAGATACTGAACATCATACACAATGCAACTGCAACTGCTTCGCTACTTGAATCCATCAAGGGCTCAAAGAGTACACACTTATAACAGTCAAGGCACAGTTGGATCCATTGTAGTACAAAAATTCGATACTTGATGATCAGCTTCAACAACCGATACTCAATACCTAGGCAACTACACTACTACTACTCGTCATCAGTTTTGGATTTCTTCTTTTTCTTCTTCCCTTCAGTGCCCGTCTTAGGCTCAACAGACTCAGAAACGTCACGGTTCTTCTTCTTCTTCTTCTTGGGGGTCCCATCTTCGCCATTGGCCATCTCTTCGTCATCATCAAGCTGGTGCTTCTTCTTCTTCTTTTTCTTCTTGTCAGTTTCAGGCTCAGCTTCAGCCGCGCCATTGTCAATGTCCATTGCATCACCATTAGCCTCAGCCTTAGACTTCTTTTTCTTACTTTTCTTGACAGACGCATCACCGCTCTCTTTGCCTGTAAAAGAAATTTTTGTTCATGGTGTCAAGCCAACAATTTAATGTGGATTGGAAAATATAACCTGACACTAATTGACTGAGACTAACGAACAAACAGATTTATCCTTACCGTCATCATCCTCTGTGTTTGTCAAGCCCTCAATAGCAGCTTTCATAACATCAAGGTTCTTACGTGGTGCGACACCCTTGTCATAAAAGTCTAGTCTCTCCTCAACTTGTTCACGCAGCTTCTCACCAAAAATGTTGCTACTCATATCTGGAGTGCATAACCCAATGAGAAAAACAATCAGCAAGCGGAACCAGAATGTGTAACATTTCCAACCAAAGCCCTTCAACTAACCTGAATAGCAGTCGATGCGGGAAGCAATGGAACATTTGTTTGCCAGGTACCGTGCCATTCTTCCCTTGTTCTTGGTTGATGCACGACCAATAAAAGATGAGTGGAATATGAGACCATACTTTGGTGTGTTTCCACGTGTTTTCAGAGCTCTGCAATAAAATTAAGAAATTAATCACAAAATTTCAGAAGCACAAAGGACAGTTTCAAAACTTTCAATACTTAATAAACAGTAAATATGCAAGATTTTAGTAGAAAAACAATTAACAAATGAGAGCATAGTTTGAAAAGAAGGTGTTGCAATACATGAGCAGTCCAAGTATCAAGTACCTGAACAGAGCCTTTTCAGCACCTAGAATCTGGAGAGTGGAGGCAGGACATTTTGCAAGATTTGAAAGACTGCCAGCATGAGAGATCAAGCGAGCTCCAACCATCTCACCAATCAATGAGGTCAGGTTTGGTGCAATATCATTCATCTTTGTCACCAGATACTCGTACAGATTTTTACGGTACTCAGATAGATTCATGACCCTCTGAGCAAACTGTTGGACATTGATCAAATCAACTGGTGAAAGATCCTGGCCTGAAAATACAAAGGAGTTTATGTAAGCCACAATGTCAACACCCTAACTACAGAAGCAACCAATTGTGACATGTTTGTTACCCATAGATGCCTTTGCTGCTTCAACAATTTCCTTTGCCTTGTCTTCATCTCCAATTAGATCAGCTAAAGCTGGAATATCCTTTTCTGACAACTGAGACTTGTCTACAATAAACTTGGAAAGCTTAGCGTAAAGGTAGTTGTCATTCACGATTTTGACCAGCTCAGGAAAATGCCATCCGTACCACTCCCTGCATAATGGTTAACGAACAATTAAATATCTGCACAACCTCCACAATCATATATTACGAAGGTCATAGACGGGCTTGTAGGGGGTGGGGTGGGGGCGTGATGTCTTACATTAGCACATAATTAGATGCTAAGGGAAGTAATAATTACCAAAAAGATATATTATCGGAAGTGTAATGAACAATTGTCAACTAAAACGCTAATAATAATACTTGGATATTATTAATACTTCTGCATAAACATTTGCACCAAAATTAAGGTGATCTAAGTGCTGAGACATGACATGTAATCTGAATCAGCAATTAAATTAAGCAAAAGACAAGGAACAAACCTCACTCTCATGGAAAAGGAATTGACATCCTTATCGAGTGTATCCAACAGAAAGATCGCTTGAATAACCATGTTATCCACACGGTTGACATTGAACTTCACCTTTGCCCTGCTATAGCTATGCCCCAGACCTAGTTGAGCCTTCTCCAGGTCAGATGGCTGCAACCAAATAACCAAAAGGAATAAATGAACAGACAATAATCAAAATAACAATGTTGATAAATCCATGATGCATATTGCAAACAACACAGTTGCAGACCAATGAAGATGCCAGGAATAAAAATGATTCAGACAACCCACTTCAAAGTATAGGCAGACTTACACTACAAAATGTTGTGTCAAGCAACAAGTAATTTCTGCATATGTGCCATCATGCCTATAGTGTGACCAAAGCCATGCAGCATCATACTTTCAAGACATACAGAGTGTAGTTCCACCAGGACTACGCAGAATTCTCCACTGCTAATGGAAACCTCTAATAAGCAAGCGCACACAAGATACCATGTACCCTACTAAGATAAATCTATGATGCATAGTGCAAACAAAACAGTTGCAGACCAATGAAGATGCCAGAAATAAAAGAGCCACCCGCAAATTTTCAGACAACCTACTTCAAAGCATAGGCAGACTTACACTACAGACATCTGTGTCAAGCAACGAGAAGAAAATTCTGCATAGGTGCCATAAGGGTTAAATCAGACTTTTAAGACACACGGTGTCGTTCCACCATGACTACGGGACTTCTCCACTGCTAATGGAAACCTCTAATAAGAGAGCGCACACAAGATGTACCCTACTACAGTCTGCACTGCCTGTTCGTATCAGTTAAGGGACAGTCTCAGGCATACAGCAGAAGTAAACGCAGCAGTAAATCAAATCCGTCACCTTGAGTTGGTCGATGAACTTGTCGAAGTGCAGCCGCACCGCGCGGAGCAGCTCCTGCACGTACTCGTTGGACTGGCAGGGGATGCCGGTGGCCTCGGTGATGTGGGAGCCGACCTTGGGCTCGATGACGCCGACGCTGAACTTGGCCTTCTTCCCCTCCTTGACCTTGGGCAGGTTGAGCTCCAGGAAGTTCCTCAGCTCGTCCGTCATGATCCCTGCGCCACCAACAAATCAGCACCCACCCACCATTCGTTCCTCCCGGGAGACTTGAAGCAAGGGTTTGCAGGGAGGGGGAGAGGAGACGGTACCTTCGGAGATGGCGTTGCACTGGTTGAGGGCGTCGATGGCGGAGGAGAAGGGGGTGAAGCCGGTGAGCTTGACGGCCTTGCTGAACCGCTTGAGGTCGAGCACGGAGGAGCGGACGGCGTCCACGCTCTGCCCGATCTCGTCGATGCCGTAGGCGTGGAAGAGCGCGTACCCTGACGCGGACTCGAAGAGCAGGTAGAGCGCCATCTCGCCGCGCGCGCGCGCTTCGCCGGCGGCGGCTGAGGGGTTTGGGAGGGGAGAGGCGGGGTGAGGGTTAGGGTTTTAGGTAGAGGGGAAGAAGGAACTGCGCTTCGCGGGGGCGTATTTATCGAGCGTTCTCGTTGGCGTCTGGGCCGTTCGATTGGATCAGCGGACAGCGGTCCATAACGAAAACCCTTGTGGTAAGGAGGCATGAACGACGAAATATATCGAACATATGATGAATTTGTGCCGAATTTTAAAACGAATTCGTCGCACGTGATTTCCTTGGTGCAGGCTTTGCACTCGATAAACGAATTTAGCATTCGTAAACTTGTTAACGGTTTCACAAGATTGGAGACATGTCACGTGTACCAAAAGAGAAGGCCTTTACCCACAGGATGCTGTATTCCACAAAGTTGAAATTCACTTTGGCACCGATATGCACCCGGTATTTTAAAAACATATTTCAAATATTGAAAAAATCTGAAATAAAATTTCAAGGATACATCTTCACATTCTACGGGTTCACAAAGTCGTTTCACCGAAAATCAATATTTTTTTTTACTTGTGTAAAAAAGACAAAAAATAGTCTCGTGAAAAGCCTTATTTTAGCACCAAATTTTGTCTTTTTTACACAAAGCACAAAAAATTCAGTTTTCATGAAACGACTTTGTGAACACATATAATGTTAATATCAATGCGCAAACATTTTTTTCAACTTTTTTGACATTTCAAAATATGTCCAAAATGTATTTTAAATAAAGGGTGCATAGGCATCCAGGAGCCAAAACACCACTCTCTTCGACAAAGAGATATTTCAACCTGTATAGCAAATGTTTACCAAGTCAAAATAAAGTATGCCCAAACGCTTAAAAGGTGTTTGGTTATGCTTAATTTTGGCTTTTGACATAAATCAAAAATATATTTAAATATGTGCTTTTAAATTTGGCTTTTGGTTTATACCATCATGCAAACTAAAAGTCAAAACACAAAGGCATGTATTAAGTTTATTTTGTGACTTATAATCCAAAATCAAAAGCCTAGATATAAACCCAACCAAACAGCCTTTAAGATATAAGTTGTCATGTTTTGTGACGCCCCAAAATCGGTACTATGCAGATTTAAGCGATCTAACCAAAATCCGCATAATAACGATCTTAGGTCACCCACCAGACATAACGTGCACGCCGAAACATGCGCGTTATGTGGGTGGAATTGTGATAACATTACAACAGTTCACGAAAGAATCCACAACAACAACAGAATGAGATATGTATATACAGGAACGATTCAAACGAGTCAGGAAACAACTGATACATTACAAAGATCCAAATCACAGCGGAAGCAAAATAGCGTCCGACTACGGACAAGATACAAATTGGACTAAGAGCCCTGAAGATAACCATGGCGTCCATATCCCTGCCCAGGCCAAGCCGGAGGGATACCCAAGCTAACGTCGTCAGACTTCAAACTTGTTGACTGCACATAAAAGTACAGCCCAAAGATGGGTCAGGCACAACCGCCTGGCAAGCAATGCTCAAAAGATACCAACACAAAGACTACCAAAAGTAAGGGAAGGTGGACTGAGCGGCAGCAGCAGCACTAAACAACCTATAGAGACACTCTACAACTTCCGTCTATTGGAGAGGGATAAGAGAGCGTATCGGAACCATCTAGCTTCTAACACCAAACATAACACTTCCAGATTCACCCCCTCAACCAAGTATGAGGAAGCAATCGCGGGAAACTCACGCAGTTGTCAAATTTTAGTTACATCTTATTGTGCAAGTAAGTCTAACTTACTAGTCAAGTTAATTAGAATCATTAGGTGTATGTTGTCTATGATCTTGTTAGCCAGCATCCGATTCAAGTTGTCCATAACCGCGGACTCGGCTTCTCGAAAAGATTTGACCCTGCAGGGATGCACCATGGTTAACCCATACACGTTTGAGAAACCCAGATAAAAGGTAGGGCTTTTCAACACAACTCATTTCCTTCACTACAGCAAGTCCAGGTACCACCCATCTGAGTTTTTACCCGCGTCCCGAGTCCGGCCGATACCTCCAAAGCGGACTCAATCGTTTGCGCCTACGCACTAGGTGGAACAGACCACAGTAGGAAAGTCCAATTCGCGTCGTACCGCACCTATATGCTCTCCCATATCATCGAACCTCTCATCATCAAGTCACGTGCAGCTGCATATGAGCAAATGGAAAACCCAAACTAGTTGTGGCGCCTGGACAAGCTTAAGTTCCGGTCAGAGTCGAGGGGGGTTCCATAGGACCACCCACGAGTGGGAAGTGCGCTCGTACTTGGATAAGAGGACAAGAACTGAGTTCCTAGTGCGACACTCAGCAGAACAAATCACCAACGCATTGGCCTTCCACCGGGTGCCTTATCATTTAGTTCATATCCCACAAACATTATCATTATATTAAGTAAGTGAACCAAACTAGCATACTAAGCAGGTGATACATAAGAATAGAAAGACTTGCGAGAACAAATCTAAGCATGCATCTACGACTCGCAAGGCCAACAGTAAACAAGCAACAGGGTGATAGGATGTGGGGATAAGGCTGTATATGTCTGCGAGGTAAACATGTATAGGATCGTGACACAAGCATCGTAACATAAGGATAGCAATAGATCAACGGCAAGAATGGAAGACAATGTAATCAGGGCCGGTCCTGAGATTTCAGAGACCCGGGCGAGACTAAAATTTAGGGCCCCAAAGTATAAGTACATATATATGTTGAAGAAAAAATCAAACAAGAGAAATGAGACACAAATTTTTACGTGGAAAACCCTTACGGGAAAAAACCACGGACGCACGAAGGCGCAATTTCATTATGATGGAGTAGTATTACAATTTCGTCATACCCTAAAACTTTCTCCTTGCATTTCTAGATGCAAAGTCACCAACGATGGAATCAATATCAATAGCATCCAATAACTTCTTCTCGATGCATAGAGTTGCCAAACCATTTAGCCTCTCCTGTGACATTGTAGATCTTAAATAGTTCTTCAATAACTTTAACTTTGAAAAGCTTCTTTCTGCAGATGCGACAGTCACGGGCATAGTAAATAAGATCCGATAAGCAATATAAATATTAGGATAACAATCTGCTTCTCTGACAAACTGAAAAATCTCCATAGCAGACATTGGCCGATCTGGCAAGGTCAACTGCAAAAGACTTAACTCAGAAATTAGATCATTCAATTCGATATCACATTTACCGGCTAGAGAGAATTTATTTGCAAATATAGTGCAACTGTCTTTAATTTGAGAACCATCCATTGACTTCAAATCAGTTGAACTCATTAAAAATCCAAATATACTTCTGAATTTCTGGAGTTCTTCAAATCTACTTGTCAATGATGTAATTGCCATATCAACCATAACCAAAAAATAGTTAACTTTAAAACCCTCCTCGGCTTGCAAGATTGCTTCCTCACATTCAGATTCATCAAATTGCTTTGTCCTAGAAGTACGACGCTTTACTGGAAATGATGGCTCTACACCCAATTCAGATGCAATTTCCTTCGCACTATTCAAACTAGAAGCAAAACCTTCATTTCTGTAGGTGTGAAAGTAAGTACGTATACCTTCAATTTGTTGCATCGTAGACTCAATGCACATGGATGGTGATTGTAACTTCTTGCTCACTGTGTTTACCGCAAATAAAATATCATGCCAGATAACCATACCAAATATAAATTCAAAACTACCAAGCACTTCATATAATTTTTTTGCATCACTCCTATCCTTGGGTTCAGTATCACGATCTTCACTTAACTCAAGAAGTGCAGACCTTAGATGGGGAGTTTGAAATCTAATTGCTTTGACACTTTTAATCCGACTCTCCCAACGAGTATTGGACAAAGACTTCACCGTTAACCCTTCCACGTGATCAAGCAAAACTTTCCACCTCTTGGTAGACCCAGCAAATAAAACATATATCCGTTGCACAATTCCGAAAAAAGAAACAGCTTTACCACAAGATTTAGCCATATCACAAAGAGTGAGATTAAGACTATGGCACGCACATGGCATATACAATGCCCTTGGATTTTTATCAAGCAACCTCCTTTGCACCCCCTTGTGTTTTCCTTTCATATTAGAGCCATTATCATAACCTTGACCCCTAATGTTATCAATAAGAAGACCATATGACTTGAGGGATTCAGCTAATACATTGAAAATACCTTCACCGGATGTGTCATTCACCACCAAGAACCCAAGAAAGAATTCCTCGATTTTTATTTGAGCATCACACGTATTAACACATTGAACCAAAAAAGTCATTTGCTCTTGGTGACTCACATCAGGGGTACAATCAAGAATAACCGAGAAATATTTGGCCTCTTTAATTACCTTCAGAATAGTGTCTGTAATACTCGAAGCCATAAGAGAAATCAACTCATTCTGAATTTTATAGCTTAGATAGTGATGATGAATCTCTTTGTTTTGAAACCGTCTAAGATGGTCCTGCATAATCAAGTCAAATTCTGCAATCATCTCAACACAAGCTAAGAAATTACCATTAAGATCATTGTAAAGCTGCTCATTGGATCCCCTAAATGCCAAGCTACGTTTACCAAGAAATTTCACAACAGCAACTATTCTTAGCCAAACTTGCCTTAAGCGCTCCTTCTCTTTTGTGATCTGATGTTGTAACTCCTTATCAATCGTTTCATGTTTATTCAGTCTATTTCTCAGTTCGTTCCAAGAGATCATGCTGTTAATATGCTCAACACTAGCTTCATGTTCTTTGAGTCTCTCGGCAATATGCTTCCAATCTCTAAACCCATCATGGCCCAAAGAACTCTTGCAGTTGATAGGATTGAACAACTTACAGCAAAAACAAAACACCCTGTCAACCTTTTTTGAATAAACTAACCATTTGCGATCATGTACCTCTCCATTGCGCATTTCTACAGAGTAATGGTCATACGAAAAATGTCTTCTCTTTGGAGTTAAAGGAAAATCAATATTTTGCTCTCTAATAGGCCCCTTCTCTACTAATGTGTCCCTTGCTTTGTTATCAAGATTACCCCAATTTGCCGGATCATAAATATCCACATGAACTGGTTCCTCATCAAAACTAGCAGATTTCGTAGGAGATGAATTAAATGTGTGCTCATGATCACTCACATTGTTATCATCCGCGTTGGTGTCTTCATTGTCCTCCAGATTAATATTACTTGGTTCGCCTACAAGAACCAACGCCAATGCGTCTGGATTTGTTGAAGTGTTTGGGTTCCTCTTCAAAAATTTATGAAAAGATCCTCTTTGTGAGTCTATCAATTTCTTTTCTTGTTCCTTCCTTTTTCGTTTTGCACTCCCGGACATAGGCTTCTTCATAACGCTGCTACAAACAAAACAACAACTAATTAGAGAAGTAACATGGCCTGCTAGAGATTTGTGGAAGAGCACGAACCTGCCGGCGGCACGTCGCCTTGGACGATCGGGAATACGACAACAAGATGCGGCGGACGAGCGACGACGGAAGCCGCTGGCGGCGACACGGATGGATTCGGCGAGACGGCGACGCGACGCGAGCGCAAGGGCCCTGGCGGCGAGTCGACGACAGAGACGGATGCGATCGGATGCAATCGTACTGCTACGTACGAGAGTCCCACTTGTACCTGGGATGCGATCGGATGCGATCCTTACGTGATAATAACGTGAACAGCCCCACATGTACGCAAGGCCCAATTGCCAAGCATCAGAGCCCACAAGTAATGGCCTCTTACGCTAATTAATTTTTTTTCCTACACAAAACTAACTAACTAAGCCTAGTTACACTAACTTGGGAAGGGCCCCCCAAATTTTTGGACCCGGGGCGGCCGCCCCTCTCGCCCCCCCCCCTAGGACCGGCCCTGAATGTAATGGTAGCAAATGAGCAAAGCTTGCCTGGAAACACCGTAGAGGTAGCAGAACTTGTCGTTGCTCACATCATCTCAACGTCCTATTCGTGAAGACGCAATAAACACTGGAAGGCGCAAAAGATGCAACACTTACTACTACGGCAAAAGATCCAGCATGTTTCAGGAGATGATGCATGACATGGCAAGATGCAACTTAAGCCAAATTAATCGGAACCGAGGTTTCGACAATTAATTATTAGATTCAAATTATTTTTCTACACATCAAATTAAATGTTATTTAGCAAGGCAACAACATGTTATGGATGAGCAACACCAAATTAATTGGAATAGGGACAACCTTTATTTTATTATCCCACACATTCCATATTAAATTATTTAGGTGAATATGCAGAAGACCACTAAGCAACATGCTAGAAGATGCAAACAAGAGTATGGATGACAAATTAATATTCCTTACATTTTTCTGATCAAAATAGACATATAACTTGTATTTATTGGAATTATACAACAGGAGATATTGAATAAACAAGATTTACAAAAATAGAAGAAAAGACAGAGGCAGAGAAAGGAGATGGGCCGGGTCTGGTTGGCGTCGGCGGCGGATAGTAACGAGCCGCACGGGGCGATGGCGGACGCTGCGACGATCTTGGGCTGAGGCCCGTTGGTGGCGCCGGATCTAATCAAAAAGAGGAAAAAAGGTGTATTTGCTCCGGTGGAATTCGAACTCGGGTCGCGTGGGTGCAGTAACAGGTTCGCTGGCACTGGAGTGGATCAGTGCTTGTGTTAAGATTCAGAGGCGAGACTAGATGAAAGGAGGAGGAAAAGTTAACTGAATAAAACAGACAGAAAAGTTCAGACTTGACGGAACGAGCGACGGCGACGAATCAGCAGCGAGCGCTGCAGGTTCCTGGCGTGCTTGGGCGAGATCGAGAGGGTGCAGCGGAGTTCTTGGAGTGTGGGGAGTCGCTCGCGTGTGCCGGAAGCGAGCAGAAAGAGAGGCTCGTGCGCGAGCTTGCAAACACACGGCCATGGCGGACGGAAGAGGTGTTGGAAATAGGCTTGGGTGTCCAGTCGACGATCCCTTCGAGTGTGGAGGAGGAGTCGATAAGTTAGAGAGTGCCGACTTCGGGGACTGTCCCAAGTCGAGGAAGTGTTCGACTCCGGGGCCTGTCCCGAGTCGAAGTAGTTGCCAGGTTCCTCTGGTGCGAGGGCTTTTGTCCTGTAGCCAGTGTCCTGAAGTGATGCGTCAGCATCAAGTACAGAGTAGGTAGCTAGGACGTGCCAGACGTCACCTACAGTGTTTCCTAGTCTGTGACATCGCCAACAGTGGCATGTCAGATAGAGGTATGACCGGTCACATCACAGTGATGTGACAGGATAGTTGACTTAGGCAGCCCGGCTGCATAGCCCCTATTTAGAGGGAGGAATACAATGAGAAAATTGAGGCAAATCATTTCTTTGGCACACACTCCCCTCCCTCTCTCTCATGAGCAAAAGATCTCACGGGCAACAATTGGTATCACAGCCTGAGTTCTTGAGAGATCTCACCGGAGATGGGCGAGGGAAAGGCGCTCATGCCGGCGGAGGTGAAGGAGGCCGCTAGCACGCTGGCAGTCCAGCGGGTTGTGCGGGAGGCCGGTAGTTCGTGGCCGCTGCTCACGTGGTCAAACTACGCGGACTGGGCGTTGCTCATGCAGGTGAATCTTGAGGCACACCGTGTTTGGTCCGCCGTGCACGATGGCACGGAGGAGCGCGAGACGGACCGAGCGGCGCTGGAGTATGTGCTGCTCGCCGTCCCGTCGGAGATGATCTCCACACTGGCGTCGAAGAATACGGCCAAGGAGGCGTGGGAGGCGATCAAGACGGTGCGGGTCGGAGACACCTGTGTCCGGGAGGCGAAGGCGACGGCGCTCAAGAAGCAGTACGAGGCCATCAAGTTCGGCGTCGACGAGAACATCGACGACTTCGCCATGCGACTGTCGTCGCTCGTGTCGCAGCTTGGGGTGCTCGGCGTCACCATCACCGAGCAAGACACAATCCGTAAGTTTCTCTCGGTCATTCCCACGAGGTTCTCGCAGATGGCATGCTCTATCGAGACTCTGCTCGACCTCGACAAGCTCCCCATGGAGGAGCTCATCGGCCGCCTCAAAACGGCCGAGGAGTGACATGAGGCGGAAAAGCCGGAGGCCAAGCAGGCTGGGAAACTACTCCTCACGAAGGAGGAGTGTTTCTCTCGGATGCGCCTGCAGGACGGAGGTGGATCCTCCAGCCAGGCCGGACGCGGCGGCGGCAAGCCGCGCAGTCGCGGCAGGGGCAGCTCGGCTCGCGGAGCCGGGAACCGCGGCGCGTCGAAAGACACGTGCCGCTACTGCGGAGTCGCCGGCCATTGGGCGTGGGACTGCCGCAAGAAGAAGCGCGAGGAAGCACACCTCGTGCGCGCAGAGGGTGCGGAAGCACACCTCGTCCGTAGCGGAGACGACGAAGACGACAGCGCACTCCCCATGATGGAGACCTGCACCATCGATGACGAGGGGTACACTCATCAAATCCCATGGTTAAGGACCTAGGGTTGAGATTATGGGGAGAGAACGTGGTAGTACTGGTAGTTTCGTCGGCTGACAAGTGGAGGCAAAGATTTACCCAGGTTCAGGCCCCTCGGTTGGAGGTAAAGACCCTACTTCTTGCTTGTCTGTTATTGATCGTGTGGGATTATGCGGTTACAAGGTGGCTCCGGCGAGACGTCGATCTCGCTAGGGCTTTGGTGGTTCGAGTATGGCTTGGTCCCTAGATCGGCACCCCTCCCAGCCTTTAAATAGGCTGGGTCTCGGAGTTCGTAACCGACCTAGTTTACACGTAAGGAAAGTCTAAACCGACTATACCTATGTCTAATCTTGGAGGGTACTCCATCTTCTTGGGCCTCTTGTCTTGGGCTTCGAGTAAGCTCTTCGCTATTGGGTCTTAGTCGTCACGTGCACCAGGTACCCTCACGGTAGGGTACCCGAGATGTATACCCTTGTCAGTAGCCCCCGAGTACTTGTCTGACTCGAAGAATCGGGCATTGACTCGTTCGTAAGTGCACGTCATATGCTTTGTATTATGTATATTATAATTAGAATTCCTTTATGAATAGCACATGTTGGCTATGTCGAGTATTTCATCGACTGTGGTTTTTGCTTATGATGATCAAGGGATAATAGCTTAGCAGGCCCGGTACACTCGACGGATCGGGACTGGTTAACTACACATTCGGGTAAAATCTTACTAGCTTTCAATCAAACTCGAGTCCCCGGACTCGAATCTGGAACAAACTGGTCAGATTCGACTAGGCCGCTGAGGTCTTACAGAGTCGATCTGCAGTATAACTTTGAATTTTACCCAACGCGTCCGTCGGGATTTTTCATCATGTCTACTGACACGGAAAGTATAAGGATTGACGTTGCTGGAACGGTCCTTAGCCCAGCTCGAAAGTTCGGCGGGTCTTACCTTTGCACTATGCGTGGAGCATCCGAGGTATTTGCGACGGACGCAACTCGGGAATGTTTCGAGTATGATTTTGTATATGAACTAAGTCGATTCATTTGTCGACTGACCCTTTGACATTATTCTATCGGGTGCGCGACAGCGCTCCCGATGGGAGTAGCCCCCGAGATTGTGCTTTATTGCTTGCAATGGAGGATAATCTCAAAATCTTCTTACCCTGCATATGTTAATCGAAGAATTTTTTTGCCATAATTCTATCGGGTGCGCGATAGCGCTCCCGATGGGAGTAGCCCCCGAGATTGTGCTTTATTACTTGTAATGGAGGATAATCTCAAAATCATTTTGTCTTGAGCATCTTTAGTCGAAGAAATTTTTGATACGCTCCCGATGGGAGTAATATGCCTCAGCCGAAGGAACGGTCGAGTGACCAATTTTGCCTTATCATTGTTTTTTCACACCCGGACCAAACAAGGCAGTCGAGTGACCAATATGCGTTGAGCAGAGTCGAATGTATTTCTGATCAAAGCGCTTCAGATGACGTCAGGGATGACATTTTTTGGCGACTGCGCTGCCTGACACGCGTGGCGTGCGTTATGCTGCGATGGATGGGACGTGACACATAAGTGGGCCCATTTGTGCAGAGCTGACCGAACGACGGTGCAGTTTGGACTTGATTTGACCACTCTGGCCCACTTTTTACGGAGAGGTGATTATGGCTCCTCTTTTTGCGTGCGTAGTGGGCGGAGTGGCCGGCGATGGTTGCCCTTCGCGTTTGCCACGTGTACGGTTTGATTGCGTGCGTAGCGCACGGTTAGGATCTGAATGGCTGTGATTGCCTTTGATTTGTGGTAAATAGGGGAATGGCGCTGGCATTGTTTTTTTACTAGCCATTTGCTCTGCGCGCCGCCCCTGTTCCATCTTCTTCCTTGCGCTCCTGCTCCATTGCTCTTGTGCCCAAGCTCTTGCTGTTCTCTTTAGCCACCACCGCCATGGCGCCAAAGAGGAAAGCTTCTGCCTCCGACGCGCCCACGACTGACGCGGCCGCTCTGAAGGGGAAGAAAACGGCGGCTGGTGCATCTGCGGCCGCCGTCGACCTCAAGAAGAGCGACAACGATTGGATGAAGTCCACGATCAAGGCAGCACATCTCGAGAAGTTCCGCGAGGACGGACTGCTGCCGCCGGCGGACCAGCTTACTGTCCGTGCGCCATCAAAAGAGGTACTCCCCGAGCCTCGTGCAAATGAGCGCATATGTTTTGCGGAGTTTTTGCCTAGGGGTCTGTCTTTTCCCCTCCACGACTTTGTTCGTGGCTTGCTGTTTGCCTACGGGTGCAGATCCATGATCTCACCCCGAACGGCATTATGCACATTGCCTGTTTTATGGTATTGTGCGAGTGCTTCCTAGGAGTTGCTCCCAGCTGGGCCCTTTGGAAGTCTATCTTCATGGTCCGGCCTAACAACCGAGGCGGCCGAACCTATCCAGTTGGAGGCCTTCAGATCCAAGTGCGCAGCGACACCCGATACTTTGCCCTGAAGCCAGTCGACTCGGCGCAAGGGTGGAGGAAAAAGTGGTTTTATGTGCTCGTCGACCAGGAAGGGGTCCCAGCATTTTCGACTGCTGGTATAGCCGCTAGGACGAAAGCCTGGGACCATGAGCTTTCGACTGAAGAACTGGCGGAAGCGGCGCCTCTGCTGGAGACGATTGGAGGACTGCTTAACAGCGTCACTGGTGTGCATCTTATTGCCACCTTTGTGAAGATGCGGGTGTGGCCGCTCCGCGCGCGAGCTCACCCTATGTGGCAGTATGAAGGTTCTCTCGATTCCACCCTTGTAATTAAACTTATGACCATGCAAGTACGCATGCGCTTTTGCTACCTTTGTATGACTTTAATTTCCTCGTTATGCTTCTGCCTGTAAGGCTGTGTGCTGTTATTCGCCTAAGCTTTGTGATAAGTTTCTCATGAAACTTTTATGATGTTTGGAACAGAAACGGCCAGCCGCCACGTCATCCGGCTCATCGCAGCATCGCGCCCCTACTCGATCTCGAGCTCAGGTGGCAAACGATGCCGCAGTGATGCGTTATATGAAGGCTCGAGTCGCAAAACTGGAGCAAGAGTTGGGGAGTGCCTGTAGTGAGCTGGATAGGATGAGGACTAGGCCTGCTCTACCCACTCAGCGAGAGGAGTATGTGCTTGGCGATATGGAGATCGTGAACAGACAACTCGAGTGTAAGCATGACTGCTCTTATCTCAAGAGTTCATAATCTGGCCTTTTTGTTCACCCAACGTGTGTTGTTGTAGGTTTTGTTCTAGATTTCCAGGCGGAGCAGGCTCGTGTAGATGAGCAGTTGAACAATGCAACTAACGAACCCACGACTGGCCGTCAGCACTTTCGCTTGGATAAGCACCGAGCACGCATACTCGCGACTCTGCAGGATCGAGTGTGGCGGAGCACTATGCTTCTTGAGTTATGCAGGTCGGCCTTCAGTCGAATCAACCAGACGCTTATTCCGACTGGGCCGCAACCTCAAGGAATCCACGCGTTGCTCGGGCTTTTCCGGACTGCAGGTTCCATTCGAGACTTTATCACCCAGAAGCTTGTGGATGGAGCCAACGCAACAATGGCATATATCCGAAGTCAACGTCCAAATATGCAGCTACATCCACCCGTGCCTGGATCGTCTTTGTTCCAGTCACATCTTGACGATACAGTCGATCATGCGAGGGTGTTGGTTGAGTGCTATCATGCTCAACTTATGGGCCATGTTCTTCCAGCAAAGGACGAACCGGAAGATTAGGGTTTTTCTGTATAGGGGACAGCCCCCGAGTGTAAATTTTGCCACTTGTACTTAGTACATATTTGTTCACTTGTATGTATGCAGCCCCTGAGTGTATCGAGTGGGGTTTATGAAAAACACTTTATATAGAACATGAATTATACAGCCCCCGAGTGCTCGAGTGAGGCTGTGAATTTTTGCGATGTTTGAAGCTTCAACTCATGGTACTGAGCAACTTTTGGTTTATGTATGATTTGTTACGACCCAGCCCCCGAGTATTCAAGTACGGCTCGGTAT
This sequence comes from Poa pratensis, assembly GCA_947311845.1. Lineage (NCBI taxonomy): Eukaryota > Viridiplantae > Streptophyta > Magnoliopsida > Poales > Poaceae > Poa > Poa pratensis. The sequence continues at coordinate 25,113,020 of CAMZMU010000091.1, read as the reverse complement.
TATGTTTGAAGGAGCGAGAGCTCACGTTTTGAAGTAGTGCAGCCCCCGAGTACTCGGGTGAGGCTAAGGTTGTGCGAGTAGTTTGTGCGAGTAGTAAACAGGGAGAAATATGAGGAATTTATTGACTATATTCCATTTATGAATGTTAGGCTATAGGCCGCCTCATTAAAAACCTTCCAGTTCCCTTAGGTACCCTGGTAAGGAAAAGAGCGCGTCTGAAACCTGCAGCCATCCGACATATGCGCCTATTACATTATGCGACTGAGCAATCTAAGCATAGAAATGGCGCAGCTGCGCAACGTTCCAAGGATTGTGCGAGAGTTCGCCTGTCTTCGCGTGCTTCAGTCTGTATGCTCCACCACCAATGACCTCGGTGATGATGAAGGGTCCTTTCCATGGAGAAGCAAGTTTATGCACCTTCTTTTGCTTCAGTCGAAGTACCAAGTCGCCAACCTCGAAGGATCTAGTACGCAGTCGACGGCTGTGATAGTTGCGGAGGTCTTGCTGGTAGACAGCTGTGCGTGCTAGCGCCGTGTTGCGTGCTTCTTTGAGCAAGTTGACTGAATCATCGAGTGCTTCATCTGCATCGTCTTCGTTGTATGCTTCGACTTTTTGTGCATTGAACCTTACGTCTGATGGTAGGATTTTTGCAAGGTTGTTCGAGTAGAAAACACCGGTAGTTGGGAAGAGACTAAAGCTGATACTAATAAAGATCTTGTAGCCTTTTGGCGTAGTATTTCTGTGAACGCTCCTGAAAGACTTAATAGGGGTAAATTCACTCACATACAGCACCCAGGGTTAAGATATTTTGCCTTGTTCCTTGCGAGAGGATTTCTTGCCAGAGATAACTCTTCTGCTTGCACTGGACCCATGATTTATTTATTTAAATGTGCAAAAGAAAACACACCATGTGAGTATAATTTGGGAGTAATTCTTGCTAGGACTTTGCACTTTGCTGTGAGTAGAAATAATACCGATGAAACTCCTATATATGCTGGTGCTATTGCTACTTTAATATATGAGCACATTAAGGAAGAGAGGGGCTTTGATAACAACATGGGTAGACGTGTAGAAGAGTCTAATTTACTTGATTTTACTTTAACCTGTCGCATGGAAATGAGTGAATGGCATAAGGGTGGTTGCAACTATATTTATAAGAGTCACAATGGACAAAATGTGTCCATTAGGCTCCCTCGTGCTGACCTTTTTGACAGGAACACCGGAAAATGGACCGTGGAAGAAGTGCCACCACAAGAGGAGCCCCAAAACCCGGAGATGCAAAACTATCCATGGGGTTTCCGAGGACCGGAGCAAGGAGGGTACCAAGGTGGTGACCCCTCTTACTATGGAGGAGGGTCATCAAGTGGTGCACCACCTTACTACGACGGAAGTGGAAGTGGAAGTGGTGGATACGACTACCACCCGGGATACTAGCTTGAACTCAAGCTTGGGGGAGTACTTCTCTCCCTTTTCATTCGTTGTTTTATATCACTTTTATCTTGTTATGTTTTAGTTTATTGTTCTGAAAATCTTGAAAACACAAAAAGATTTTATTTGTTTCTCTTGCTTATTTACTTCTGGTCATTTACCTTATGCATCTAAAAATTAAAAAGAACAAAAATATTTTCGTTTTCTTGAATCTAATGCAAAAACGGAGGTGCAGGAATTTCTGATTCTGTTCACTGTTTGATTTTTCATATTTTTTCTGTAACTCCGAATGAGCTAAAATTTTAACCACTGCTGCAACTTTATATGACCTACACACCCGTAAATTATGAAATTATTCTGATGTGTTTAGGTAGGGTAAAAACAGTACTGTATGCAGTAGCATTTTATGGCAGATTTGAGTTTTTATTGCGCAGTTCAAGTTGGGAGAGGAGAACAACAATGATGAGCTGATGTGCATGAAGTGGATGAAAGGTATGACACCTTTGCCGTGCTTATGTGGACTTTTTAATAATAGCAAGTGCGCATGTCATAATTTCTCTAACATCTAGGGAAGTGCTAGCAAATGTTTATCTCCTCCGTGGTTTAGTATGTTATATTATGATGCAAGAGAGATATTATTTAGTGTCAACACTTGGATGTGGATTGAATAACTGTGGTTCTAAACAAAGGTCTACGCATCCCATTGTGCTTGCTAAACTTGCCAACCAAAGTAAAAGATCTTTTCAAATGATAAACATGAAGTCATATGCTTGACAATCTTAGGGTTGAGAGTTAGCCCATATGTGCTGACACATGCAAAGCTTTCAACGTGCTCTTAATTATATTTAGTTGATATCATGTACTTTTGTCTATGGATGCCTATCACGGGTGAAATAAATGTGGAAACTTAGTAAGTTTAAGGAGTTTGTATAAATGGCTAGAGAGATGCTTTGGGCCGCCAATCTAAGCCATGCATCATTCATGGTGGAAATTTACAGCATAACCATAATGTTCATTCTATGATGCACCTCATAATAAAAAGCTATACCCATAGTAAATAAAAGAGTGCTGAGATTGTTCATTGTCTGTTTGTCTTGTTGTTTTGACATGGGCTGGCTTCCATGTCATGAGGCAAGAGGTACCCCTGTAGCAACTCTCAATGACGCTATTAAAATACTTACAATGACCTAAAACTTGAATTTACTCTGTGACCCGAGGTGAGTAACACGTGGTGTAGGTACTCGTATTCACGGGGCATGAGGCTTTCAACCTCTAGTTGGTCAAGCATATGAGTCATAATAGGGAATGTTAAATGATTTGATAAAATTGAGAGCAAGGATGTAAGCACAATGAGTTCACTAGTCAACAAAGTAAAGAATCAAGAGATCTCAAAAATCTTGACATGATTCAATCAATAGCGATGCAAGAACCTTTGTTTTCTTCTACAGTTGGGCAAACTCATCCAAGTGCTGACACTTCATGTTATTTCCTTTGTAACAAATATAAATGCTTTAACACCGGTTAGATGCATCTTTGCCAGCAGTTTGTTATTTGTTATGGAAATTATGTTTTGAATACTTGTTGGTATTAAACGGTGTTGTATATGCAATGCAAAGTTCTTGTCAAAGTCTTTTCATCGCTTCTGCACTACGTTTGAGTTGTTCGAGGACAAACAACGAGCTAAGCTTGGGGGAGTTGATGCACCTAAAATGCATCTACTTTTCCAAGCACTTTGCTTCATAATTTGCTCCGGAATCTTCCCATATTTGAATAAAACTGCTGAATCTGACGCTGTTTTTAGCAAAGTCTCCTTTCTGGTTGTTTTTGCAGGAAATTAAATCGGGGAAAAATACCACGTCATTTTTTATGGAAAAGAAGGACATCGTGCAAAAGACGGACTCGAGGAGGCGCACGAGGCCCAAAAGAGTGGGCCCCACGCGGTCAGATTCCTTGACCGCGTGGGCCCACCTATCTGGGCGTCGGGCACCGCCTCTCCCTCGGTCTTCCGCGTACCCCTTCATATATACGAAAAAGTGGACGCCCTAGGAGGGGGAGTTTTCGCGAAACAGAGCGCCGCCACCACCACGATCTTCGTTTTCGGAGACAGATTGATCCAGGATTTCTCCCCCGGAGGAGGATCCGGAGGCCGTCTTCACCGCCATCTTCACCGCCTTCATCTCCATCGACCATGAGCTCCCTCACCATCACCATGTGTGAGTAGTCCCCTGTAGGCACATGAGGTGGATGGGGATTGGATGAGATTGATCATGTAATGGTACCCGTTGTTCTAGATCCTAGGGGTTTATCTTGAAGATACTTTTGTATTGTGTTGATGCACTTATGCTATGTTTAATGCTTGCTACTAGGGCCCGAGTGGCATGATTTCAGTACTGAACTTATTTTGCCCCATCATATATTTGAGTTTGGTATCTATCTGCAAAGTGTATTACCTGCTATTATGTTGAACCTGCGAACCCTAAAAGTGACAGGTAGGGAAAACAAGGGGAGATGTATTAGTTTGAGGATTCTATGTGTTCATGAAGTGTTAATGCGTTGTTCCGGGCTATTCGAAAGGGTAGACCTTAATTACCTGTAGTTCCAAGTTGGCCCCGGTGAAATGGGCAGGTAGGACAATAGATGTTGTGCAAATTCTCTTGGTTAGTACGCACAACTATTTATGGAACACATACCTACATATATCGGAGTTAGAGATAAGTCCCATTGCTTATATCTTATTATATGATCAATCTTATTCATGCAACACCCCGCTGTCACCTCGTGCCTACGTTTTAAATCCCTGAGTTACACTTTCACTTTTCCGGTGAAAACTGGGAAACCCTTGTTACTACTACTGTTTATTTTGCTTGCTTGAATCACCTTACTGCCATCACTATTACTGCTGCAAGTTTATTGATATACAGGTGTGGTTGAGAGTGACGCCTCAATTGCCAAAGTCTTATTGGTATTCTTGTGTTCCCATCGAGTCGAACTATAAATTTGGGTAATACTTCCCAACGAAGATTTCAGCGATCCCCTATACTTGTGGGCATCTGTCATCCGCTGGGGGCTTGATTGCCTCCAGGTATGCTGCAGCGGTAAAGAGAGCACCCGCAGCTGTTTTGGGTACTGGCACTCCCTCCTCGTCGTATGTCATGAAAGAGTTGCCTAAGTTGCGGGTGAGTGCCGCCCTTTCATCCGGCGAGAGGTGTGACAGCCTTGATCTGGGTCTTGTGTCTGCTCGCCCGGTGGAGCTCAGGGAGAGCTATCTTCTTCGCGCACTCGACAAGCTAGCTTGCTTTTTGCGTTCTTCGAGTGTTCTCTGACCTGCCGCAGTCGAAGTGATTCCTGCCAGTTGAAGTACTGGAAGGTCAACATATCCTCTTGTGTTGCGTCTGCTGGCATCATTGTGCACTCCTTGATGACTTTATCTGCTTTTGCTGCCATCTCAGCAGTGATTGTGAGAGTTGTGACTCCGTCCGACATAGTAACTGTGCACGGGAATTCTGTAGGCCTGCGGCTGGCCGCAGCATCTGATGATTCTGCGGCGATGGCGATGTTGACCTGCTGGGGTATCACCCGAGGGTATATATATGTGTTTTCGAGTCCCGCCATGGACCCGACGTCATCATCAAGACTCATGTCGGAGTCGATATGCCCATCAAGTGGTCCGTCTGGATGGATCTCGCTGTCGATGCCTTCATCGCCTATGCTCATCTCGGTGTTGGCGAAGTCGTTATGATTTTCGAAGTCGAGGTTGTTGTTGGTGCAGATCTCGGAGTCGACGTGGTTGTCGATATGAGTTTCAGATTCGTCGAAGTCGCTGAGGGAGATCCCGCAGTCGAAACTATCCTCGAGTGGGAGATCGAGCTCGGATCATTTATGCGGTATGCTGATTCGGCCTCCTCGCCCTGGAGTTATTCAATGAGCTCGCGCATCTCTCGTGTGGACATGGTTGTTGCAGACGAGCAAGCTTGGAGGATCGACGATGGTATGGACGCAGTTGAGGGATCTGCAGTCGAAGGAGCCGCAACCGTTGTAGCCTCGGGTGCGGAAGTCGCGAGTTGGCGTGGATCCGTCAAGTCCTGCACACCAAGCTTGTTGACGAAAAAATTGAACGAACCAACGGTTAAACCCAAACCTGACTCGAGATCGGAGAAAGACTCCTGGAATTCTGGCGAGTGTGGCTCGAAATCCATCAGAGAATCCGATGCGCTTTTTGCGGGTGAAGCTGGCGTGTTGCCGTTTGTGGAATGAGTCGGCGAGTTGCCGTGTGCCGCCTGAGTCGGCGAGTTCTGGTTTGTTGATGCAGCCGGCGAGTTGCCGTTTGTAGATCCGATCGGCGAGTCGCCGTTTTCCGATGGAACCGAAGAAACCACGAGTCCAGCACTATTCTTTCCCACAGACGGCGCCAATTGACGAGGGGTACACTCATCAAATCCCATGGTTAAGGACCTAGGGTTGAGATTATGGGGAGAGAACGTGGTAGTACTGGTAGTTTCGTCGGCTGACAAGCAGAGGCAAAGATTTACCCAGGTTCAGGCCCCTCGGGTGGAGGTAAAGACCCTACTTCCTGCTTGTCTGTTATTGATCGTGTGGGATTATGCGGTTACAAGGTGGCTCCGGCGATACGTCGATCTCGCTAGGGCTTTGGTGGTTCGAGTATGGCTTGGTCCCTAGATCGGCACCCCTCCCAGCCTTTAAATAGGCTGGGTCTCGGGAGTTCGTAACCGACCTAGTTTACACGTAAGGAAAGTCTAAACCGACTATACCTATGTCTAATCTTGGAGGGTACTCCATCTTCTTGGGCCTCTTGTCTTGGGCTTCGAGTAAGCTCTTCACTATTGGGCCTTAGTCTTCACGTGCACTAGGTACCCTCACGGTAGGGTACCCGAGATGTATACCCTTGTCAATCGCGTCTACCCCACAGCTCCCTGCTTCGACTCACCAGGCGGAGTCGAGCACCTCGGAGGCGGCACCCTTGTCTCGACCGGTGGCAGAGTCAGCGACTCGACCGGTGGCGGAGTCGGAGGGATCGTCGACTCCTCCGAAGGAACTCGCGCCGATCCAGTGGATCGCGGAGTGGGACATGTTGACTCGAGAGGAGTCGACAGAATCGTCGGGTCACAAGGACTCGACTGCCCCAGCTCGGGAGGAGCTGGGCTCGGCGACTCGAGAGGAGTCGGGCGTGTTGGGTCGCAAGGACTCAACAGAATCATCGAGTCAGGAGGACTCGACAGCGTTGGCTCAGAAGAAGCTGACCATGGTGACTCGGGAGGAGTTGACCACCCGGCTCCAGCAGCCGGGAGTGTCGGGTCGTAAGGACCCGACAACCTCGTCGGGTGGAGAGCACCCGACAGCATCGTCGAGTGGAGTGCACTCGACTGTGGTGACTCGAGAGGAGTCAATCACGGTAGCTCGGAAGGAGCTGGCCGACCCGACTCGCAAGGAGCCGGTCCTCCTCATGCTAGAGGAGAAGGCGCAGGTCAACCAGGCGGAAGAGGGGGACGCCAAGATGGGCGTCTGGTATCTCGACTCGGGCGCCACCAATCACATGACTGGTGACCGCGCCGCGTTCGCGGAACTCGACACAAGCGTCACCGGGACTGTCAAGTTCCGTGATGGCTCACGAGTCGATATCTGCGGGCAAGGGACGGTGCTCTTCGTCTGCAAGTCAAGTGAGCATCGGGCCATCACCGGGGTGTACTACATACCCTGGTTGAACACGCAGATCATCAGCCTGGGCCAGTTCGACGAGAACGGCTGCCAGGTCCTGATCGAGGATGGGATCCTTCGAGTGCGTGATAGGGAGCAACTGTTCCTGATCAAGGTCAGGCGAGAGCCGAACCGGATGTACAAGCTGCACGCGCGAGTCGCGCAGCCAGTGTGCCTAGTCGTGGGCACTGGCGACGACCCGGCGTGGACTTGGCATGCGCGTTCGGGCACCTCAACTTCGACAGCTTGCGCCGACTAGCGAAGGGCGAGATGGTGCGTGGCCTCCCTCTGGTGGAGCACGTGAACCAGCTCTGCGACGCCTGCCTAGCAGGGAAGCAGAGGCGAGCCCCGTTCGCAAAGCAAGCAAAGTTCTGGGCGAAGGACCGACTCGAGTTGGTCCACGGCGACCTCTGCGGGCCGATCACCCCGGCCAAACCGAGCGGGAAGAGGTACTTCCTCCTGCTGGTGGATGACCTGTAGCGGTACATGTGGCTCGCCCTTTTCTCGACGAAGGACGAGGCCGCAGCTGCCATCATTCGACTCCAGGCGGGAGTCGAGTCGTAATCTGGCTGCAACCAGCGCACGCTACACACGGATCGCGGAGGCGAATTCACCTCCGGGTCCTTCACAGCATACTGCGCCGAGCTCGGAGTGGAGCTTCACCTGACGGCTCCGTACTCCCCGCAGCAGAACATCGTCGTGGAGCGACGCAACCAGACGATTGTGGGCATGGCCCGCAGTCTGCTGAAGGCCAAGAAGGTACCCGGAGAATTCTGGGGTGAGGCGGTGACAACGGCCGTGTTCATCTTGAACAGGTCACCCACCAAGAGCGTGGACGGCAAGACGCCATTCGAGGCCTGGCATGGCCGTAAGCCGAATGTGAGCTTCCTGCGCACGTTCGGGTGCGTGGTGCAAGTCAGAGAGACGCGCCCCGGGCTGAAGAAGCTCGACGACCAGAGCAGGCCGATGATCTTCGTCGGGTACCAACCTGGGACGAAGGGTTATCGGGCCTATGACCCGGTGACTAACCGCGTGACAATCGCGCGAGATGCCGTGTTCGACGAGAACGCGCGCTGGGACTGGAGTTCGCCGGACGCTCCGGTGAACACCTTCGGAGTCGACACCTTCGCGGTCGAGCACATGGTGTTCGAGCCGCAGCCAACTCCGGGAGACGGGAGTGCAGGTCCTGCACCCGACTCGCCGGCTCCAGACTCACCAACTCCAGGAGTCGGGAGTGCATCCCTAGCTGGTTCTCCAACAACACCGGAGCACCCGACAGCCGAGTCTTCGACTCAGGCTGTCTCTGGCGTCGAGTTCGTCACGCCGCCTTCGAGGTACTCAGGTATGCTCGATGCAGAAGACGACATGAGTTTCGATCACCGGTTCCGCACTTTGCAGAACGTGCTCGAAGTGGGTTCGGCCCTTGAGCCGGACGAGGAGCTCCACTATCTCGCCTCCGAAGAGCCAGGCTCGTTCGGGGAGGCGAAGGCGCATGCCTGCTGGAGGCAGGCGATGCAGGAGGAGCTGGAGGCCATCGAGTCGAACTCGACTTGGCGGCTAGCCACCTTACCACCGGGTCACCGCGCGATCGGCCTGAAGTGGGTGTACAAGGTGAAGAAGGATGCGCACGGCGCAGTCCTTAAGCACAAGGCTCGCCTGGTGGCGAAGGGCTATGTGCAGCGGCACGGGGTTGACTACGACGAGGTCTTCGCACCCGTGGCTCGACTCGAGTCTGTCAGGCTACTGCTAGCCGTGGCGGCGAGTGCGGCGTGGGACGTTCACCACATGGACGTCAAGTCAGCCTTCCTCAACGGCGAGTTGGAGGAAGAGGTGTATGTGCAACAGCCAACTGGCTTCGCTGCAAAGGGGAAGGAGCACCTGGTGCTTCGACTCATCAAGGCGCCTTACGGCCTCAAGCAGGCACCAAGGGCATGGAACACCAAGCTCGACGCATGCCTCGTCAAGCTCGGCTTCGCAAGGTGCGAGTCAGAGCATGGCATGTACGCGCGAGGAGCGACTCCGAGTCGGTGATAACCCACAAGTATAGGGGATCGCAACAGTCTTCGAGGGAAGTAAAACCCAAATTTATTGATTCGACACAAGGGGAGACAAAGAATACTTATAAGCCTTAACAACTGAGTTGTCAATTCAGCTGCACCTGGAAAAGCACTAGTAACAGGGGTGATGTGAAAGCAGCAGTAATATGAGAGCAATAGTAACAGTAACACAACAGCAGTAACACGGAGACAATGGCACCAGAAAATAGTTGATACTACTTCTAATGACATATAGGACCGGAGAGCAATGATGATGACAAATGGACCGGGGTTCCCAGCTATCTACACTAGTGGTAACTCTCCAAACAAATAACAGGTGTTGGGTGAACAAATTACAGTTGGGCAATTGATAATTGTAAGGGCATGACAATGCATGCTTATGATAAGATAAAGTTTATTGCATTAAGTATTGTGCATAATGTAAACAACACATTCATCCTTAGACAAAGCATTGCTGTTTTACCCCTAGTGGCAACAACACATCTACAACCTTAGAACTTGTTGTCACTATCCCAGGTTAAATAGAGGCTGAACCCAACTATCTAGCATAAATACTCCCTCTTGGAGATACAAGTAACTACCTGATCAGGGTAACCACAAGTACCGGAGAGCATGCAAGATCTTAAATAAACAATAGTATGATAATATGATGAACAATCTGATCATAATGTAACAATTCATCGGATCCCAACAAACACAACACCAATTACATCATATGGATCTCAATCATGTAAGGCAGCTCATGAGATCATTGTATTGAAGTACATGGGAGAGAGAGTACCAACTAGCTACAGCCAAGAACCCGTAGTCCATGGGGAACTACTCACAAACCATCATGGAGTCGAAGTGGAGGCGGTGGAGTCGATGGAGATGGCTCCGGGGGTCAATCCCCGTCCCGGCAGGGTGCCAGAACAGGAACTTCTGACCCCCGAAACGAGGTCTCGCGATGGCGACGGCGCTGCGGAAGTCTTTCTGGAGTATTAGATATATATTTAAGCTTTTCGAGTCGGGGGGAATATATAGGCGAAAGGGCGGCGCGAGGGGTAACCGAGTCGGTCAGACCACCTGCTCGCGCCGCCCCCCTTCTGGCCGCGCGAGCCTATGGTTTGGAGGCCGTGGGCCTCCCCATGGCTTGCCCTTCTGGCTCCGTGTGTCCCTCGGAAAAATAGGAGGTTTGGCTTTTGTTTCGTCGAATTCCGAGAATATTGCCCGAACAGCTTTTCTGGAACCAAAAACAGCAGAAAACAGGAACTGGCACTGTGGCATCTTGTTAATAGGTTAGTCCCAGAAAATGTATAATAATGATATATAATGCATATAAAACATGTGACAATGATACATAAAACAAGCATGAAACATCAGAAATTATAGATACGTTGGAGACGTATCAGTCGGCTCTTAGTCGGTGTCTACGTCGACGACTTGGTGATCACGGGCTCGGATTCCAGCGACATCGACAGATTCAAGCTGGAGATGCGGATCCTATTCCAGATGTCCGACCTCGGGTTGCTGAGCTACTACCTCGGCATTGAGGTTCGACAAGGACCCAGCGGGATCGATATCTCGCAGGGTGCCTATGCCCTGAAGCTGCTGGAGAAGGCGAGGATGGGCGGGTGCAACCCCGTCCACGCACCCATGGAGCCGCACTTCAAGCTGTCCAAGTGCAGCACAGCACCCACGACAGATGCTACCGAGTACCGGAGCATAGTCGGGAGCCTCCGGTACTTGGTGCACACGAGGCCGGACCTGACCTTCGCAGTCGGGTTTGTATCATGGTTCATGAAGTCTCCGACTCTGGAGCACCTCCGACTCTGGAGCACCTCGCTGCCGTGAAGCACAACCTACGCTACATCGCCGGGACTCCGCGTCTCGGATGTAGGTATGGGAGGAATGTAGGTACACCGCGCCTGGTCGGCTACAGCGACCTGGCGGGCGACGTCGACTCGCGCAAAAGTATGTCGGGCACCATGTACTTCCTCGGGAGCAGCCCAGTGACCTGGCAGTCACTCAAGCAGAAGGTCGTGGCTCTGTCGAGCTGCGAGTCGGAGTATGTGGCGGCTGCCACATCTGCTTGCCAGGGGATCTGGCTGGCTCGGTTGCTGGCGGAGTTCAGCAACGGCGAAGCAGAGCACGTGGTGCTTAAGGTCGACAACAAATCGGCTATCACGCTCGCCAAGAATCCCGTCTTCCATGAGCGATCAAAGCACATCGACCTGAAGTATCACTTCATTCGAGACTGCGTGGAGGCGAAGAAAGTTGAGCTGGAGTTCGTGCCCACCGAACACCTACTCGCGGACATGCTGACCAAGCCACTTGGACGAGTCCGCCTGGCGGAGCTGCGCACAAGGATCGGCATGGTGGAGGTGTCTCCGGAACTCAAGCCTAGGGAGTGATTGTTGGAAATAGGCTTGTGTGTCCAGTCGACGATCCCTTCGAGTGTGGAGGACGAGTCGATAAGTTAGAGAGTGCCGACTTCGGGGTCTGTCCCAAGTTGAGGAAGTGTTCGACTCTGGGGCCTGTCCCGAGTCGAAGTAGTTGACAGGTTCCTCTAGTGCGAGGGCTTTTGTCCTATAGCTAGTGTCCTGAAGTGATGCGTCAGCATCAAGTACAGAGTAGGTAGCTAGGACGTGCTAGACGTCACCTACAGTGTTTCCTAGTCTGTGACATCGCCAACAGTGGCATGTCAGATAGAGGTATGATCGGTCACATCACAGTGATGTGATAGGATAGTTGACTTACGCAACCCGGCTGCATAGCCCCTATTTAGAGGGAGGAATACAATGAGAAAATTGAGGCAAACCATTTCTTTGGCACACACTCCCCTCTCTCTCTCTCACGAGCAAAAGATCTCACGGGCAACAAGAGGGAGCGGACGAGAACGACAGCGATCGGCACCGGAAAACGATGGGAGGAAGGTGAAATTGGACGGGGCACTCACATCGGGGTTGCTTCTGTAGTCGTACGGCTCGGGGACGAACGGAGGCGGCGAATTGCGGCGGCGGACGATCTCGGCGTTGAGGAAGAAGAACACGAAATTCCTCCGACTCCTGGCGTTCCAGCAAGCTCCACTCGGCGATGACGGCGGGGAAGACGAGGCACAGCTCCTGGTACTCTCGGGCGGGGTCGAGGACGAGCGAGGCAGCGGCGCGGCAAGCTCTAGGAGTTGTCGATCATGGTGGTGGTCGTCGGTGAGCGGAGAAGAAGAAGCGACGGGGAGGAAGAGAAGAGAGTGGTGGCGGCGCTGGGAGGAAGGAGGGGCGGCTAGGGTTTTGGGAGAGGGCGCAGGGGCAGCTTTAGTAGAGGGGGAAAGGCGAAAGGAGGGGGGGCTGGCCGGTGGGCGCCATGGCCACCGTGGCCATGTGCGTGCCTCTTCTTCCTCCGTACGGAGAGGAAGAAAAGCAGTGCTGGGCCTGGTGGGCTGGAGTTGGCCTGCAGTTGGGCCGGCTGGGCTTCAGGGAGGGGATGGCTGAGGGATGGGGACGGGCCAGATTGAGCTGCTTCGGCCTATTTCCGAATTTCCAGATTTTCTCAATTCTAGAAAAAAAAAGAGAGGAGGAGAGAGGGAAAAAGAATTAGGGAAGAGAGAAATAAAATAAGGGCAAGGTTTTACAAAATAATATTTGTATAAACTTTAGTTTTGTATTTGAAATCATTTTGCAAATATTCCCAAATATTTAGTTTGGGGTTTTATTTAAAATAGCAAGAGAGAGAGATGGATTATTATTTGCAAAACAAAATTAGGTTTGCATAAAAAATAATAGTTTGATTTATTTATCAAAAACATGCAAGGTGATAAATGCTTGACGATGTCATGACGATGCAAAAAGAAAAACAAACAAAAAGAAAACTAATTGGGGAAAACTCCCGGGCATTATATGTTTCAAGAGCTGAAAACCGGTACCTTCTCTGTGGAATGATTCTTTTATGAAATGTCTATGAGTAATATAAAAAATTGTGCCCAAAGTAATTCAAGTCAAACAAAACAACACTTCCTCCTCAATTATTTTTCTTAAATATATTGATCACTGTATCTCCGGAGGCAGAAAATGACTTTCTGCAAATATCGCACGTTGTATTAAAGTAACAAGTTTAGTTCTTATGATATTGATGTTTTACATGGAACCTTCTTGTAGCGTAAAAATTACCCGGATAAAGTGAAAATGTACATGCTCTTAGGAGGCATGGGTACGTGTAACCTAATCAGAATTCTTTGAAAAAATTACTAAGACTTTAGTGAATTTAGAGCATGTTCTTGTGGGAGCCAAAACAATGCTCCCACACAACTTGGGTGATAGAATAGTCGGTAAAAAACCCTCCTTAACTTTTCATTGTACTCCATTAACTTAAGTATAAGGTTTTCCATATTATAGATCTTATGTCTGAAACTAACAAATTCAAGGGAATCAGTTTACATTTTTAAGCTATACTTTCACATTTATTTCCAAACGCTTTGAACAATCGTATATAAATACATACTTTGAACTAACAAATTCATGAATTTCCAAGACACTATTCATGCATCTGAAAACCTATGAAATTAAAAACTTTTTGATTAAGCTTGTCGATGGGATTAAAGTTTTGCTCAAGTCGATGAGGTAGGGTTAGATCATTGACCTAAGTGCAATAAATTTCTACATGAATTTTGCTAAATTTCTTACTTTTGAGAACATTTCAAACAACATGAGATTATATCAATCAAAAGTGTATGTACCACAGTTACATCATCGAAATTGATAGTGAGAATAACTTTGTAATTTAAATTCCAAATAAATAATAAGGGAGTTATCATTTACTTTTTTTTCAACACCCTATGAAACTCGTGATATTTATATTTCGGCTTCACACCTTCACAATGGTCATAACCGAATTAGTGGAAGCTCAACGTGAGCGTACATCCATGTGCCTAATACTGCAGCATATGGTACACCGCTATGCAATTCCAAAGTATTGGTAACACCCATTTCTTATTGCCGAAAGAGGCTCAAAGTATTGGAGGGCAATCTTGTCTTGTCGAGATTGTCCCTGATACATCATTACGCTTGATGATTTTTCGAAAAAACTTCTACAAGCTTATGAGGCACTCAAGATGAGGTGTCCAGATAAGTATGAGGCGCTCAAGAAGAAGCGCGTAGAGGAGTATGAACATGCAAAAAAAAACTGAGAACGTATAAATGTAAAATATTCAACACAAAAAAGTTGTGCGCCTCATTGAGACGAAGATTTTTCTTTTTGGATCATCTTAATCGGAGGTCATACGCGAGCACCATAGCAGAACAAACACACGCTTTATTGTTGGCCCTTTGTCGACCCTGCTATTTTTCGAGAGCAAAGCGCAGTCGACGCGCGAATTGTTTGTGGTTTCATGCTACAAGATCCTTTGTCTGAATTAGGCCGGATTTAGGGTTCTTGGCAAGTTTTGACCTTTGCTTGTACGGAAAGACTTGTTGGAAAGGGTTTTGAGTCCTTTTTTTGTACGAGAAGTCTAACCGCATAATATATAGACGAGTTGATTACCGATTGACATGACCAATGAACAAACACATTTTTTTTTCGTGATCTGATACCTTTTTATCCATTTCCATTGTTATCCTACTTATCGTTCTTCATGATGGAAGGTAGTGAAACCACAAGGCTCTAGGGGCAAATTGATTTAGGGCAACCATGGTTGTCGCTCGCACTGACGAGGTCCCTCCAGGGTGTCTGGGGTACCGTAACATGTTCATGTGCAAACAAGACATATGCCAGTGGTAGGGCCTCCCAGAGTAAGAATCTCCTCCCTGGTTGGAAGTATGTCCCCAGTCAGTGTTTATAGGAAAATTTTGATTTTCATTGGAACTTTTAATTTCCTTATTTTCCAAAATTAAACAACCGAAACCCCTCATAAGCCCTCCATTTGTACGTGGATCTCATAGTGCGCATTTCCTTTTCTAAAAAGCCCATTTGATTATGCATTTTCCTCACATAGGGCAATGTTTTGAAGAAGGTCCAACATCTACTCCCAAGATAACATGTGTTCCTCATCAAAAGATCTCTTGAATTTTATATCCCAATAGTGTGACATGATGTCATAATTCTCAACATCTTCCAAGTACTTAAGGTCTCATTGGATGCATTAAACTTGGACCACCTTTCTATTTATTTATTTATTTTGCGGGGCTAGGACCTCCTTTCTAACGGTGGCGGAGCTAGCTATATGGCGAGGTTTGGCAGCCCCATACCTAAATTTTTGCGCTAATACTACTACTAGGTATGTATATGCCCCCCCCCCCCCCGCGTCGCCTCCTCTGGCGGCTCCGGGGGGAAACCCTAAATCCGCCGCCGCCGGGGCGCCTCTGCCCTCTCCCCTGCTCGCCGCTGCCGGAGGGAGGCGCCGACAAAGCCGCGCGCGCCCTAGGATGGTGGCGGCTGGGCGTTGCTTCCCATTTCGCGGCTCTCCCACGACAGGCGACGGTGCCAGGAGCGGCGGTGCGGCGAAGAGCGCGGCGGCGCGGTGCTGGTCGTGGCCGGCGACGCGGAAGGCGACTGCTTGGCTAGGCGTTAGGCTGCCTGGCGGCAGGGCGCTTGGCCGGCGTCGCGGACGGCCGGGCTCAATCTAAGCCGCGGGCGGGCCGAGCGGGCCGCGGCGCCGACAGCACGGGGCGGCACCGAAGGAGGGCGAGGTGCAGGGCGGAGGTTCTGACGCGGCAGGTGGCTCCTGCTGCCGTGCTCCGGCTCGGGCGACGTGGAAGCCGGGGCGGCGGCCCCGGATCGATGCGGCAAGAGGTGCGGCTAGCACGATGGCTCCGGCGGCGGGAGGTGCTGCAGTGGCTACGGCGTGCGGAGGAGCTTGGCGAGCGGCCACGGATGCGGACTCCTTCCTTGCAGTCACCTAAGCTTCGTGGGCGGATCGAACTCCGGGCGAAAGCCTTGCACCGACTCCGGTCGGTGCCGATGATGGCGGCGCCCTCGGGGGTCGTTCTCCTTCTTGTTGGCATCGTCGTGGAGTTTCGACGTCCGGCTCGACGGGGGTGCTCCGATGGTCTCCGGGTGAAAGCCTAAGCTCCGTCGGGGGCGGACGACGGTGACGGACGCGTCACAACCTTGTTGGATGCGTCGTCTTGGAGTCACCGGCTCTCTCGGTGCAACGGGTTCGCGACGGATGGGTAGGCTGGCTATGTGGTCAGGGTGGTGGATGCCGGGGTGGTGGCCCCGGACGGTGGCGGCAAGCCGAGGCATCAGCCTCGGTCCCCCACGCTACGACGGTACTATGAGGCATGACCGTTGTTTAGCATGGGTCTGGGTGGCAACCTGGATGAAGACTGCACGGGCAGAGGATTCATCGACCTAACTGGATCGCCTTCGGGCAATGCGAAGGTTGATCTGGTTGCTACGCCGGGGCGGCGGCCTCGGAACATGGTGGTTTTGGTGGCGACCTGGATGAAGACTGCGTGGGCAGAGGGTTCGTCGACCATGTCTGGATCGCTTTCGGGCAATGCGAAGGTCGATCTGGTTGCTATGCCGGGGCGGCGGCCCCGAAGCGGGTGGTGTGTTTTTGTGGCGTTTGTCGACTTGTGTCATGTGGACGGCGGGTCGCTTCGTCTGTGTATTTTTTTTGTACAGTTTGTATAGTTTTTGGACCCGGTTTGCCTTATAAACTGGTCAATTCTATTCTATCTATTCGAGCGGTGGATATCGACCACCTTGAGCTCAAAAAAGGGTATGTATATGTTTCACAAGTTCAGGTATCAGGTGCGCCTTTTGCCTCCATCAGTGGGACTCGATGCAGCCTGCGAAACGGTATCGTGCCGGACTCCCCTGATGGGCCTGCTGACACTTTGTCGTTGGGCCCGATAGGTGATGCAATTGGGCTGTACGCTCTCTTACGCGACTTGCCTTTGATCTTTGATACGTCTCCAACGTATCCATAATTTTTGCTGTTCCATGCTTATATTATACCATTTGCTACATGTTTTATATACACTTCGTATCACTTTTATGCATTTTCTGGGACTAACCTATTAACAAGATGCCACAGTGCCAGTTCCCTGTTTTCTGCTGTTTTTGGTTTCAGAAAGTTACTTCTGGAAATATTCTCGGAATTGCACGAAACAAAAGGCCAGGTCCCTATTTTTCCAGCACGTACACGGAGTCCGAAGGAGACACGAAGGGGAGCCACGAGGTGGCCAAACCACCAGCAGGCGCGGCAGAGGGCCCCACCGCGCCTGGGTGTGGTTTGGGCCCCTCGGGGGTCCGCCGACATCGCCCCTTCGCCTATTTATTCCCCGAGACGCGAAAACCCTAAAACACCGAGCCTTTCATCCAGAACATATTCGCTGCCGCCGCCGTCATCAACCCTAACTCGGGGGTTCCTGAAGCTCTTCCCGGCACCCTGCCGGAGAGGGGAATCATCACCGGAGGGCTCTACATCGCCATGCCCGCCTCCGGAGTGATGCGTGAGTAGTTCATCCTTGGACTATGGGTCCATAGCAGTAGCTAGATGGTTGTCTTCTCCACTTGTGCCATCATGTTTAGATCTTGGTAGCTGCCTATCATGATCAAGATCATCTTATTGTAATGCTACATGTTGTGTTTGCTGGGATCTGACTTATATTGATACCTATGTGGAGCTGAATATTATATTATCATGTCTATGTCATTTGTGATCTTGCATGCTCTCCGTTACTTGTTGAAGCCTTGGCCACGTGAATACTTGTAACTCCAAGAGGGGGTATTTATGCATGATAGTTGGGTTCAACCTCTATTTAACCTGGGATAGTGACAGCAAGTTCTAAGGTTGTAGATGTGTTGTTGCCACTAGGGATAAAACAGCAATGCTTTATTCAAGGATGAATGTATTGTTTACATTACGCACATTACTTAATGCAATTGTCTGTTGCTTGCAACTTAATACTGGAAGGGGTACGGATGTTAACCGGAAAGTGGACTATTTAGGCATAGATGCATGCTGGATAGCGGTCTATGTACTTTGTCGTAATGCCCAAATGAATCTCATAGTAGACACCACAGCTCACACATGCATGTTATATGCACTTATCAATTGTCAATTGCAAAGCTGTAATTTGTTTACCCAGCATGTTAGTTATCTTATTGGAGAGACACCACTAGTGAACTGTGGACCCCGGTCCATTCATTTACATCTGAAATACAATCTACTGCAATCATTGTTCTCTACTGTTTTATGCAAACAAACATCATTTTCCATTCGATACGTTTAACCCTTTGTTTTCAGCAAGCCGGTGAGATTGACAACCTCACTGTTAAGTTGGGGCAAAGTAATTTGGTTGTGTTGTGCAGGTTCCACGTTGGCATCGGAATCCCTGGTGTTGCGCCGCACTACACTCCTCCACCAACACCTTCGAAGCAAAACTCGTTTTCCTACTGGTCCGATTAAACCTTGGTTTCATACTGAGGGAAAACTTACTGCTGCACTAATCATACCTTCCTCTTGGGGTTCCCAACTGACGTGTGACGTACAAGCATTGTTTCGGGCACTATTGACCTAGAGCCACCAATCTTCGTCACACGATCCTGGCAAGCGACAACTTCCCAGCTCTGATATTCCGGAAACCCTCGTCAAGTTGCGATCGTGCGGAGCGGAGGCGGCAACGAGACCGGAGAGCAGCAGCCAATAACTACAAAACCGCGGCCACCGGCCGCCGAGACGGGGCCAATCAAGAAAGGGTGGGAGAAACAACATCAGTCCAGATCATTTTTTTCGTGTTGATATATTCTATGCAGCTATAAATTCTGTCACCACGGAGTTGGATCATCGCTTTAATGACACAACATCAGAACTGTTGGGTGGCTTTGCTTGTTTTGATCCAAGAGACTCATTCTCTAAGTTTGATGTGGACAAAATTTGTAAGCTTACAGAAATCTATGATGCTGATTTCTCCTCCGATGATCGTAAGCGAATAAAAGTTGATCTGCAATTATTCATTACCCATATGAGAAGACATGATCAGTTTAGAGTATGTTATGATCTTGCAAGCCTAGCCAAAAAGATGTTCGAACTGCAAAGGCATATCATGTTCCCTTTGGTTTATTGCCTTATTGAGTTGGTGATACGTCTCAAACGTATCTATAATTTTTGATGTTCCATCTTGATATTATGCCTATTGTTACATGTTTTATATACACTTCACAACATTTTTACACATTTTCTGGGACTAACCTATTAACAAGATGCCACAGTGCCAGTTCCTGTTTTTTGCTGTTTTTCCGTTTCAGAAAAGCTAGTCGGGGAATATTCTCGGAATTGGACGAAAATCAACGGAGGTCCCTATTTCACCGACACGTCCACGGAGTCCAAAGGGGAGACGGAGAGGCGCCAGAGGGCGGCCACACCATGCCTGGGCGCGGCCCCCCTGCCAAGCGCGCCGAGGGGTGGTGTGGGCCCCTCGGTTGCCCTCCGACGCCGCCCCTTCGCCTATTTATTCCTCCTGCCCTGAAAACCCTAAAGACCCGAAGGATTTCTCCAGAAAAGCTCCGTAGCGCCGCCGCCACCAAAAACCCTAATTCGGGGGACAAAAGTCTATGTTCCGGCACCCTGCCGGGACGGGAAATTGCCTCCGGAGCCATCTTCATCGCCGTTGCTGCCTCCCATGATGAGGAGAGAGTAGTTCTTCATCGAGACTGAGGGCTCATGCCGGTAGCTATGTGGTTTATCTCTCTCTCATGGTATGATCTATTTGTGATCATGAGCATTGTAATCTAGGTTGAACTCATAGATTATGCTACTCAAGTGGTTTTATCAATGTAATCTCCGGAGTCACCTTTGTCCCACGGTGTGAAGGTGACAGTGCGCGTGCCGTGTGTGACTCTTTGGATTAAAAATTATGGGGATACTTGCCATGAGTTGTTATTTGTGTTGGGTGTCACTATAAAATTATGGTGTTTGTTTAGTACTATTTTGGGGCACTCATAGTGACAGCGCGGGGTGCCCTAGATGTGGAATACGGACTTTAAGGCGTGCTTTTATAGCCCTACGCAGTGGATTGGTGTTCGTTATCCAACAGGAGAATGGTTCGGAGTAGCATGTGAAGAGGAAATATTTATGCGTACAATTATGATTAGTACTGTTGAGAGTGTCCACTAGTGAAAGTATGATCCCTAGGCCTTGTTTCCAAGCATTAAAACACCGTTTACTCTCAGTTTTGTCGCATGTTTGCTCGCTGCCATTTTATTTCAGATTGCAATTACCACTTGTAATCATCCATATCACTTGTATTTTAATATCTCTTCGACGAACTAGTGCACTTATACACCTGGCAAGTGTATTGGGTGTGTTGGGGACACAAGAGACTTCTTGTATCTTAATTGCAGGGTTGCTTGAGAGGGATATCTTTGACCTCTATCTCACTGAGTTCGATAAACCTTGAGTTATTCACTTAAGGGAAACTTGCTGCTGTTCTACAAACCTCTGCACTTGGAGGCCCAACACTGTCTACAAGAATAGAAACGTGCGTAGACATCAGTTGGCGCTGCTACTACCGGTGGTGACGACATCTGTTGAAAAGGCATTCTCAGCCATGAAGATTATCAAGACCGAGCTGCGCAACAAGATGTCTGATGGTTGGCTTAATGACTTGATGGTGTGCTACATCGAGCGAGAAATATTCAAAGGACTTGATCTTGCCGAAGTTAAGAAAAAATTTCAGTCAAAAGGTAGAAGATTGCCACACGCAAGTAAAAACAATTATGGGTATGTATTTTATCTTCACAGCATTATATGCGTCTAATATGACACTAGTAGTTACTAATTCATGCATTGTCTATTTTTTTCTATTTTACAGATCATTTGTTCAACTAGTTAAAATTATTGATCGGTTATTCATGTAATTTCCATTTAATGAGGTTTTGTTAGTGCAATACTTAATTTACATTATGAAATTTGATTGTACTTATTGAACACAAAGTGATATTTATTCAGTGTCTTGCATTTTCTTCATTTGGCTCCGCCACACCTCAATATTTTTCCTACCTCCGCCACTGCTTTCTAATGGTGCCCGGACAACCATTGCTGAAAAATATAAAAGATTTCTTTTTTTACATGAAAAAATAAAAGATTTCGCTAAATTCATCCATCGACAGTACGTAACTAGGTATGCAGAACTTGGGAAACCTCTTCAGTTCTGCCATTATGTACAAGCCTTTTTTTTTTTGAGAAACAGATATATGACTCATCTCATCGAACTGGATCTCAAAAGTCAAAACCATGGTGCAATTCCATCTGTTGGTCCTGTTTAGATAAATGGGCTTTTTTTTTAATCTTGGGCCTGAGCCTTTTTCTTTTGGTCCGTAAACCCGAAGACTCTTCTATCCATCGCTTTCCGCTCCGGCACCGAGGGCACGGACGGCGAGCATGGCGGCGGTGCCAGAGGAAGCCCTGAAGCCCTTTGAGCAGAGAGCTTCCGATGCGGAGGTTTGTGCCAAACCACACCCCACCCCCCCCCCCCCCCCCCCCCGCGTCTCTCTCTCGACCATCTGTGCTCTGCCGGGAGGTAGCCCTGTTTCAGAAGCGGCTCCTGTGCTAAGATCATCGATTATCATCACGAAAATAGAGTATAGCAGATCCGAATTCGTTGGGCGTGCCCAGCTTTATTTGGAGCAGATTCAAATCAGTTAGGAGTAGCGAAACCTCAGCATCTTTTAGATTACTGGTACTTGCCTGCGAGAATTACGATCCATGAGACCACCGGCTCCAGTTTAAGTTGTACAAAACCCAAATAAGTGTTCCTGAAGTTCGGATTTTACTTGTCTGCAGCCTATGCATCTGCTGAATTATCATGCTGATTCTTGGGTCAGTGAGGGTAGGACGTTCACGACATCTAGAGTTCTGAATTTTAATGTGTCAGATGGGTGATAATCTAATTCCACGAATTCACAGATGGAGATCTGCTGCTTTGCACGACACCGTGGTCGCAAAATGCCTAACCTAATTAACTTGTCATGTTGCTCTGTTATCTGCCTCCTGCTACGATATGTGGATAACAATGCTTATCTGTACTTTGAGCCATGGGGCATGCTAGGGTTCTTTTGTTGACACTTGACAGTCAAAAACGAATCAGTGCATAGACCGGCCACATTGCAGTGCCAAACTTATCGGAGCTGGTTTGTGTGCGTGAGCGTTATGTTGTCCTTGATTTGGAGCAAATTCAAATTCGTCTTGATGAGCGAGCAACTAACTGTGCCAGCAAGATTTTAGATGCCTGTTATCTGCTTGTGTAGCTGTATGCAGAAATATGATCCAGCAGACCACCGGCGTAATTGAATGTTTGGCATGGTTGGTATAATGCTATAACATATAATTTTCGATCTGTTATAGGAGAGACAATCTAGTTCGGCAGTCTCCATACATTTAAAAACTGTGGTCGCCTAATTCAAGTAATTTTTGGCATGTTGTTCATTACCTGTACCAATGGCTATGCTATACGGATAAATACTGTTGTTAGCTGTCCTGGAGTGATGCTGTCTGTTTTGTTTCTCTATCGACGGTGAACAACTCAAAGTGAGTTGATGTATTGACCAGCTACATGGAATGCAATGACACACTTATCATGCTTAGTTGGAGTGGTTGCATGAATGCCTTAATAGAGACATGTGTCGTATGAATGCTTTCTGTCAATTTTATGATGAGATCCTTCATTTTGCAGACACGGTTAGCAAAGTTGGAGGCCCTGCTGATGAGCAAAGGTAATCAAATATGATTTGGGTATTTCAGAGGAGCATGTTTGTGAAAGAGATGCCTCACTCCTTCCTTATGCGATTCATTAGATGGCAGTGGATCCGAGGCGAGTTCATATGCCATGAAAGATCTCCAGTCAAAGCTTGACACAGTCAGTGCAGAATGCCTTGCTGACAAGGAGAAGGTATCTGATTTCCTGAAACTGTCACCACCATAGAACTGTTTCATCCTAATACTAACCACATCTCTTATCGAACCTTGCAGATCAGGAAGCTAACCATGGAGAATGAGAAGCTCCAGTATCGCATCTCCCATCTTATCCGGGCAGTGAAAGAGGCGGACTCAAAACTGGAGTCTCTCTCATAAGTCAGATTCAATGCTAGTTTTGTTTATTTTAAGAGAGAGAGAGAGCCGTGGGTGGGTGACCTTGCAGTCCTGTCATGTGCTCTATTCTGACATCCTACTTGTGAACCTAAGCTTGAACTGTTGTCCTGAGCTTGATGAAATGGGTATGGTACGTGTAAGCTAAGTAATGTATCGTTGATCAGGTAAATTAGAGATGTGAAAATACTCGTCTTTCACCTATCTCCTTATTTAAACAGTTTGTGTCTATCTTGAACAACGTGTGTGCGCTCTGTTTTTGCTGTCGTGATGAACGTTGAAACAGCTTTTTGCTATCGCTGCAAGTTTCGCTGAACTTCAGCAGAGTTGATATATTTGCAACGGGTTGAGGCGGATATGCAGGGTTCCCAGTAATGTTAGGGCAATCGTGCTCCTCTCGGCTGAAAGTGCAGCAGATTTTTCATCATGCTATTTACTCATGCATTATTCATCATGCATCCTGAGGATAGCTGGCATGTTTCATCATGCTATTTACTCATGCATTCTAGGTTGATGGCGAAATTATTAAGCACGGGAGACGCCAGCCAGCTGCAGCAGCACAGCCTATTTCTGTCCATCAACGTAAGCACGGTTTCCTCCTACCTGGTGAAAGACTACTGGTGTGGTAGAGTGGTAGTACTCTGATAATACAGTTGATAGCTGGGTGTGTCGGATCTGAATCTCATCTTGCATTTGCACTATTCACTCTTCTGCCACTCCACTTATCAGGAGTAACCATTCTAAAAAAAACTTATCAGGAGTAACCACTATACGACCTAACCGACAGCAAAACAAAAAACGAAAAGGTAACCGCACCAAATCTCATTGCATTGCCACTGGATCAACTAATTAGTGGATGACAACCGGAGTTCCAAAAGCAACTCTGCATAAAGCTCTTCATGGCCAGTTATATATATTCTCATATACAGACTGAAAAGTTCATTTTGATCGCCTGGTGTATTTTCATCGCTCATCCTTTTGCTCGTGCTCCTGGACGAGTTAACCGGATCCCCTTTCCAGCAGCATGCTTCCTCGCAAACTCTGCAATCAAACCTAGGGATAAATCGGCGCGAATATGCCAGGACAGAAGATGTCCAATGAGTTCAGTATCACCTACCCGTCATGGTGACCGCGAGAACAAGAAGCGGCTTTAGCTTCGCCTGCCGCACCGCCAAGCAGGCTACCGGTTGAAATTTCTGTTTCTGAAGCTCTGACAGTGGACGCACTAGCAGTTCCAGGTTTCAGCTCTGGAGACAACGGGAACTCAAGCCGCGGCTTGCATGCCATGAGGCACATGAGCAGGCTGGCCGGCCTCAGCCTGCCGCCGACGGAGCCGGCCGTTGCAGCAGTCCTTTCATCCTCCTCCTGCATCAGACTTCGCCTCCTGCCGGCCGCTTCCGCCCTTATCAGGGACTGCAAGGTCCCACTCCGATGCTTGGGATGGGGCTCGTCGACGAGTTCTGGCCTTTCCTGGGTTACCATTGATGAATCCTGTCTCTGTTGCAGCTTCTCATTGTCCCCTCTCGCTTTCTCGTCTGTTTGTGTGGCCGCCTCCTGTGATGCCGCGGGGTTGCTGAGGCCGGGCGAGCTTGCGCCGGAGGAAGGAGTGCTTGTTTTGGTGGACGAACAGCTTGAGGAGGAGCCTGAATGTGGCATCCTGCATCGCTCGTCGTAACCGATGGTGGAAGCAGATGCTGTGGATAGTAGTATCTGCTGGGGAGCTGGCGGTGGCACATTTTCCTTCATGGCTGAAACAACAGCAACAGCAGGAGGCGACTCTTGTTGTCGAGTTGGCTCGGGAAGCTCAACCTTTGCACTGCTTGCACTAGTACTGTTCTGCTGGTGATCTGAAGCAGTATCTACTTAGCTTATAAGAGGTGGTTCTAGGAAGGAACAGAATGCAGCTGCTCGTAGTTAGCCGAATTAATTGATACCTGGTGTCAACTGGTCGAGTTGGATCTCGGAGCCCTTGAGGACGTACTCCGCGCCTTGTGCGGGCACCAGCAGATCATCCTCAGACAGATCGTGCCACACAAACCCACTCCTGTATCTCCTGCATGGCATCGTTGCATCGTCAACACGATGTTGGGTAAACGATGGATCTTGAGAAGACAACTCAATCCATTGGTATGTGCTCAAACCTTTTGCAGGACCAGGAATACTTGGCTGCCATGCCCTTCCCTCTCAGGGCATCGAGTCGGCTAAGCACATCTGAACAAAATCGCAACTATGGTAAGGTGTCACTACAACAATCACCAGCAATACCGATCAGGCGCCAGTGGCAACTAACCTCGCAGGTAGAGACCTTGTGGAGAGGCCAGGGACACCTCCATGAAGTGCGGATGCTCCAGCTCATGGTTGCGGCGCAGGTAGTACACCACCGCCACCCTCGTCGCCCCTAGTTCGTGCCTCTTGGTTGCCGGCGTCTCCGGCTCCACCCTGGAAGGCCTGGTGCGTATCCCGGCTGGGCTGGCACGCCGTCTTGCCCTCCCCTCCATTGTGTGCTGCTTCTGGATGGGTTATCAGGTATTGTTGTGCTTCCTCTTCACTCTGGGTTCAGAAGAGCACGAGAGCCCTTTTGTACAGGGTGAGTGCTGTGCACGGTCAGGGTAGAGGAGTGCTGGGTAAGAAAGACATACGGGAAAGAGATCCACATGGGGCACATGTAGGATGGGCAGAGTACAGTTGGACTTGCTTGTTCCGCCTGCTGGGTGTTGCACATGAGATTTGGTTGGTTTTACTTTTACTCCATGCAATGCATTGCAGTCGTGCAGACACCTTTCTCCTTTCCTGAGCTTTGCTTTGCCTTTGCATCTCCATCTCCAGCTTTTTCTACATGCCGATGCGGCTCTGGCCCCCTTGATTCCCCTGATCTGGAGTTCTGGACGTGATACAATACAAGTAAAAAAGATCTTTATATACTCAGCACTATTACAGTTATGTTTAAATTTTCAAGCAAGAAGTTGAGTTCAAATTTTCAAGGAAGATAGACATTTGGATGCACAGAGTACACAATGTATCAGGCACCCGAGTCTGGAGATTGGGAGAGCAAAGCTGAGATATATCCTAGATTTATCCTGGTATAAATGAGCAACTCTACAGTAATAAAAAAAGCTAAACTGTTACCTGCCAGTATCCCAAATTTACCCCTGATCCTAGCACACCTGCAAAGCTATCAGGTGCTAACCACTCCAGCAGACATGAGCGACTTAGATGACAGCCTTTACATCATGATGTTCTGCAAAGAGAAGTTTAGTGAGAAGGACTTGCTGTATTTGGTGTAACCCCTTTCAGTACTCCTAAAAGGGCAGAATTATTGTTGGTTATCTCACTTTATCTTTTAGCTGAATGGAATGTCAACTAAGAAACATGTTTAGTCAACCTAATGCATATCTGCCATAATATCACAGCAACAATGCCGTTGAAGCTATTTCTTAATTTCCATCTTTTGTTAGACCCTCACATGCTTGAAGATCTCTGATGAGAGTTGCAGCTGAGCTATAAAGATTTGGATAAATAACTACATATATTTCAGATAAATTTGATGTCCAAGGAATATGGCTGTTTCATTAAGCAATAAGTTTACCAAATTTATAGTTTTTAAGAATTTGGGAGATGCCATGCAGCAAAGTAGGACCTATTATATTTAGCTACGAACAAACATGTTTATCTCAAATACTGTACCATCTGGAGCATATTGCTATATTGCAGTTATCTCTTCTCTGCCATATCTACTCTATCGAGGAGATAGTGAAAAAAATAATAATATAAGCTAGCGATAATGTAAACTGTGCTTGCTGGGGCTAGCATAGCTCAAACCTGGAAAGAACATCAAACATTCAGATGAAGTCTTGATCAGAGAAGGTTTTCCATTGATAGAAAGATACTCCATCCGTATCAAAATTTAAGATGTTTTAGCTTTTTTTGGTCCACGCGTATCTAGACTTGTTTTAGTGCAAGGTTCACATGAATCTTGCATTTAAACATGTCTAGGTACATATGGAACAAAAAAGCCTATAACATCTTACATTTTTTATACGGAGGGAGTAGAACAGAATGCATGTCAATATGTCACGATGTGTACTTTCAGTCAGACCACAACAGAAATGTTCCTTGGAAATGTCTGTTGCTTACCTGGACTACGAGTCAAGCAGCAATGTTGCATTGATTAAGACGATTTTTTTCTGATTAAAGATTACTGTTATATTTCAATTTTCAAAACCCTTAAGTAATCAAGGAAGACAATATATTGTTATAACTACCACCAAATGCTCCTAGGGAGATCCATAATCCATAAAAAACAGGACTCACATTGGTATTGTACTTCTGTGCTTCACGTAAAGAATAAATGGACAGAACACCAATCTTGGACCACTCATAACTACCATATGCTGAAATGCACCGGTGGAACACAGTCATGAAAATAACAAAATAGCCTAAAGGATATGATTTGAAATAGTACAACATTTCCTTACAGGAAATGGGCAGCTATCACTAATTCTAAGAAACTCTTAGCAGCACGAAGCTATAAATGATAGTTGCCAAAAAATTCTTGAGTGATACTGACTGAATCAGCCATAAGCGAACCTGACAATACAATTAAGACATGAATGTACTTCCAGGCGTCACTTAAAGAATATATGCCAAGAACACTTACGCAGATGATAAAGCTATAAAGGATGGACCAGTCATAATTATCATATGTTGAAATGCACCGGACAAACACAAAGGTCATGTAAAGAACTAAATAGCCAAAAGGATATGATAATGTGAATTAGTACAGTATTTCCTTACAAGAAATGAGCAGCGACTACTAGTGCTGGTTACGAAAATTCTCCTCAAACTAAATTAATAATGGCTGAATCATCTATAGGCGAGGTGAGCCTAACAACAAAATTCAGACACGATCTATACAAGACTCACTTGAGAAAAGCATGCCGCGTTCTCCCGAAACATCCTATCTGGGAGAAGAAATAAGCGGTGCACCTGCACCCTCCTCTTCCCCTCGAGGAAGACTTCCTTGTCAACCAGCTCATGCATGAACCTATCAAACTCCACAGGAACTCCGCCATTGAGCATCTTCATCTCCAAGAACAACTTGCTGTCTTTCCAGAGCCCCTGAAACTGATCCAGGTAATGCAGGTTGTTGTGATTCGCCTTGAGCGCCTCCACCAAGATCATGCTGAGTTGCTGACCCCCTCCCACGCAAGATACATCTGCCTCCCAACGTCGACACTGTCCTCGATTTTCCATTTTAGGTCCTCGGCATTGACATTGGCATGGACCAAACCGAAGTCCAGTTGCATACCCGAGATGATCGCATCGACAATGCTCATCAGGCTTGCGCCAAGCGTACCACACTACCACACGGTGTGTTCTCACACAGCGGCACCAATAATTCCCCGGCTGGCCGGCTCGACGTCCGCAAACTTCCTGACGACGAGGGTGTCCTTGGACTTGGAGAACTTTGTGGGGGCAACCCTGGTGTTGTCGACAAGGCGGAGCGTGAGCTGGCCCTGCGCTCCCCACCTGTCCCAGAACGGCCTCTCCTCGACGATGCCGGCCACGGACGAGGAGTGGAGGAGGAACGGCCTCTCCTCCGGCATGCCGGCGGCGGCGTAGGCGGCAGCGAGGAGGGTGCGGTTCAGTGGTTGAGGTAGCGCGTCTCGGTGAGGACGCACAGGAGGTTGCGCGTGTAGTGCGGCATGGGCTTGCAGCGGTCGAAGCTGCCGTGGTAGGCGACGGCGGCGAACTGCGCTCGGAGAACAGCGGCTGCGGTAGTGCCGTTGGAGGCGTCCGGGCGGAGGTTGCGGGCGTTGGCGCCGATGGAGAGCACGGAGCAGGTGCGGGGGTCCCGCGCGACGACGAAGCGGCGGTAGTCCTTGGTGTGGGAGGCGGAGGAGTTGGAGCGGGCGGGCCAGGCCATGTGGCAGGAGGCGGAGGGCGGGTCGACAGGGACGGGGCGGCCGAAGCGGACGAAATGGACGGCGGGGAAGGCGTCGGTGGCGTGGCGGGGGTCGGCGCAGTCGAGTCGGCGACTGGGGAAGGAGCGGCCGGCTGGGCCATGGCGACGGACGGCGGCGAGATCTGGTTCGGTTCGGGTTCTGCCGGTTGCGCAAGCCCATGCCACACCGAAACTGTGAAGTGTCTGTCCGGCCCATCATAAAAAATTTCCCTTATCTAAAAAATAAAAATAAATCCCGATAAAATCCTATTATGAAATTTGAATCATAAGTTCGATTCCAACCCTGATTTTGTAAGCGTAAACTGCACCCGGGATTGTAGTATTTTATTTGCGAGGGCGGCGCCTTCGGCCGATCCAGTGCCAATTTTGCTTGGCGCCGAGTTGCACAACGTCGACGCCAACGTCCTTAACGTTGAGCCCAGCGACAAGATTTGAAAATAGTTTTGCCGGGAGGTCAGATTTGGTATTATTTCGGCTGAGAGGCCATTTTAAGGAAAAAATATGAGGTTTTAAATTTATTTGTAAGTTTTATCATCTGAAAACAAAATAATTGGCAAGATTTGCGTCACGGGAGTTCCTATCCGGTCCGCATAATAGCAACTATAGCAGTGTTCTACTACTATTACAGTCCCCTGGAGTAAAAAACCATCCTAACACTCGAAAGCAAAAAACACCTCTCGAGCATAGGGAGACGCTCGAGCAGAGAGGCCTTTGGTCTAGTTAGTGTTTATGAACTTTAGTGGGCTCTGTGGTCCGATTCATGCGGTTCACGAGCAAAGCCACGGGATTCATGGAACGGGAGAAGCACGGGAGGCCCATGACACCCTTTTTTTTTGAAACAAGGCAAATTTTGCCTTATATTGATATAGAGGAGCAAAATACAGAGGGGCCTAAGCCTAAGCCATCAGAAAAGGGAAAAAAGATCAAACTGTAAGATTAACTGATAATTTCCGCGAGGTTTTTCGCACCGGTGAAGATCCGGTTCTTGCTCTCATATTTAATCTTCTGTATAAACGGATGACATTGAGGAGACGTCATTGAAAACTCTTGCGTTTCTTAATTTCTTCCAAATCTCCCAGGATATCAGTGTGATTGCGGTTTAAACTCCATGGGGTGAAGATGATGGCGTGGCCGCCAAGGCCTGCAGTATTGCAGCACCGTCGGCCCACCTGAGCCAAGGTTCACGAGGAGGTCCGGGCAGGGAAGCCAAGAGGAGCCGCCATCCAAATTCGCTTGGAGTACCGACATTCAAACTGGAGGTGTCTAACATTTTCGGGTTGGCATGAACGCACTGCGTCGTCGACGTGGATGACACGATGAAAGTACGAGTCCAAAACCGGATACATATGTACGACCGATCACAATTGGCAATATCTAGATGTCCAGCTTTCACAATAATGCGGGGTAAACTGACATACTCCATAATTTCTAATTATTAGAAGATCGTTAATTAATTTGGCCAGCATCTTCCTTGATCAGCTTCCTCGTGGAACAGGCGGTGAAGTCGGAGATAATAGTGCGGAGCTCGTCTAAGAAATCTCCTCTGCGCTTAACCTCTTGTGAAAGTCTATCAAGAATGGTTGAATCACTGAGGACACCAATATGGTTACTTTATACAAACCAAGTATGCACCGACACGATGTCAAGACAGTACATTTTGTTTGGACATAATACAAGATGGTATGCTATATAAAGTCTTCGTGGATATGGTCAACTCAAAAACAGTTTGATAAAAAATCTACAACTGGCTCTTACAAATAAGAGCAACTTGTTTGTGTTTCCTAAGTTATCATCTGTTACTAGCTTTTGCTAGCCGCAAAAATATTTTAGTACCTTGGATTTAGTTCAATACTTTTTATTTACAAATGTAGAATATGTTCCTTAATTTATTAGTAATATTATCTTATTTTAATTTAGAGTTCAACCATCTACCTGTGGAAGAAAGTTCATAAAGTCCCTGTGCAGTGCTTCAAAATAGATCACAACAAAATTAGTAGTAGAGGGTAGAATCACACCCACTAGTCGTTGTATCTTGCGAAAGGAACTTAATCATACATAGTTTATATATAATATACAAGAATGTGTAAAATCATGGTATATGTAATTGGCTATCTGTATTAGACTTGGCTTACTCTGCAATTGGTATATTTTCTTGACTTGATCTTACTTTGCAAGTGGCTACATTTTCTAAAGAATGTACTTTCATGACTTTGTCTGACAGTTGGCTACTTTATGTAGATCAACTTGCGGCATCAACACGATGACAACACAATACATTTAGTGTGGTCATAACACAAGATGGTAAGCTATATAAAGTCTTCTGTTTTATAGTCAACTAAAGAAATTTGTGTCTGATAAAAAAAATCTACAGTTGGCCCATACAAATAAGGGAAACTTGTTTGTGTTGCCTAAGTCATCATTTACTAGTAGCCTGTTGCTCAAGTGGATGTTTTTAAGGCCTTATTTCCGAGACTGGCAGCTTGGTCTCTCCCAATTAACCCTTTTCAAGTGCGCTGCATTCCTCGGCCCAAGCCGTCCTACGCATTCCTCGGCCGGAGCGCTCATTGCATACACAGGTGTCGTGTGTATATTACATTGTAAGATTCCTGCTTCTTCTGTTCCCGTTCTCTTACTCTTCGAAGAATTCTCTCATGAACATACACGCACATGTGTATCAGGAACTGAAGACTGCTTGCGAATTCATTCTCTATTCTGTTTCCTTTTTGAGTTTATCCGTTTTTCTCGTATCTATTCTACATGCGACTTCAACCATTTAAATTAACCCGCAACCCAATTGTTTTTGAGTTTATCCTTTTCTGCTTAGCAGTAAAGCGACATTGTTTGATTACCTTGATATTTTCTTTTAAGGAAGGCCTCCAACGACATCGCTTGTTCTCTTCCCGTGTTTCTCCAGCACCTCCGCCTGTTAGGGAATTCAAGCACCACCTAAATGAGAAAAATAGCTGTCTATTTGGGATGGACAAGACCTTGGTGAGCCGGAAAACCTTAGCCACAAGCAGTGTTGATGCTGTTATCGCCACCACCGGTGAAGATCCTAACTCCATGCTAGCTATCAGCGAAATAGATCAGTTTCTGTCCCAGGTTGACAAGTTACTGCAAAATGTGCCAACTACGGGTGAACGACTAAGCAGAATAGCTAAGCTTTTCCCTCCTGGTCATGGTCCATGTGTCGAAGCCGTCCAGGAAACTACAAATTGTGATGTTGATGTGCTACAAAACCTGAAGCTCGCCATCTTCAATATCCAGGATAGCTTTGTGAACTTAGGCAAGAAACAAGATGAAATATGCAGGGAGTTTGAAAATGAGGCTAACTTGATAGAAAGACAAATGAACCAGCAAGAAGATGTTGCCGCTTTAGCTGATGATGAGGAAGTTAATGGTGTGGAAGCATCAGGACATGCGAGAATGGCTAACTTTACGGTAATAGTATGTTCCTCTTTATGTTTTAAATGCAACTCCATAATTCCTTGCAATATATCTAGGGTGTCAAGTGCCATCCCAGTTGCATCCCGCATCTATTTCTTTTGAAGATTTCTAGTTATCTTAATATTTTATTGTACCTTCGGAACTTCTATATCATGTAAACTGAAATCTTGTATGCTGACGTTAGTCAACTCTTGTGTGATTTAAATTGAACTTACGTTTACCTGAACTTAACTTCCAATATATGTTTTTTGCTCACCTTATTATTTTTCTTTTTCGGGATGGCCCGACATTTCTTATCCTCTGCTGTGTATGTCCAGAACCTCAGCCTAACTGATAAGAATAGCACTCCGGTTGGGATGCACAAGCCCTTGGTGAGTAGCAGTGTTGCCACTGTGCTGTCCACGAGCAGTGAACCTCCTACCTATAAGTCGGGTATCAACGAAATCAATCAACTTATGTCCATGGTTGATTGGTTAGCACAAGAAGTGCCAACTACGGGTGAACGACTAAGCAGGATATCCGGCCTTTTCCCTCCTGGTCATGGTCCATGTGTCAAAGCCGTCGAGGAAGCTTCAAATTATGATGTTGATGAGCTAAACAACCTAAAGATGGCCATCATCAATGTCCGGGATATCTTTGTGAACTTTGGTGATAGACAAGATGAAATCTGCGTAGAGTTTGAAAAAAAGGCCGTCTTGATAGAAAGACAAATGAACAAGCAAGACGATGTTGCTGTTGAGGAAGTTAAAGGTGTACGATACAGCAGAGCGGCTAATCATATGGTAATAATATGTTCTTCTCTGTGTTTTAAAAGTATCTCCAAAATTATTTGTAATATATCTTGGGTGCCAAATGCCACCCCACTTGCATCATATATCTCTATGTACTACCGGATTTATCTATGGAGAACTTTCTTACTTACGTTCAGATTAGAACTTCCTTGCATTAGCTAGTGGATTTTATTGGTGTGGTTCTGAATTGTGTACTTTCTCCCTTCTGATCATTGTGCTTCTACTTTGATGTCTGTGGCCCGCAGGAAGAAGCCAATGATATAGATGAGTCTTTCTTCCAAGAGAATGATTCTGAGGCTGATGAACAAGGTTCACCTGAATCTCCACCAAGGGACTACAGCGATGATGAGGCTAGTGAGGAGGATGTTTCTAATGACAACATCAATGATGTGAACTAGGCGGCCACTCTCGCTGATAAGGATTTTGCGGCTACAAATCAAGATGGAGTTGTGGCGAATGTTGGTGCTTGATCTGTGTTGGAATTTCTATCTTGTTTTCTGTTTTTCTGGTTTGTAATAAGTAGCCCTGCTACTTGTGTAGGCTAGGGGTTCAGTGGTAGCAGGTTTTTGCCCGTAGGGCTGCTCGAGAACGAGCAGTCACAGCGGGTTTCCTGTTAGTGCCCCGACTAGCTACATCCTTTATTTTCCTATCTTTGGATATGTATTGAACTACTCAAGTGTATGTAAGAACTTACTTACTTGCTGAGACAAATGCCAATGATAAAAATTTCCTCTTATCTTGCATGATTTGTTCCGTCAATAGTCTACTTCAAGTGTGTGTGGCTTTTCCGTTGAATGGAACAACATAATCTTCGCGTGTGTCTATCAATACTTGTACGACTCAGAAGAAGAGAATGGATGGACAATTGCCACTCCTCAAGAATTTTCCTCTGCGAATTATGGTTTCGAGCCAGCGCCTGACAATGTTTTCTCACGTTACCTATTCTTCCCTTCTAACAAAAATTGCTACACAACTTGCCTGCTAGTATCAGGAGAAAATTGCAAAAAACCACCACAATTGGTGGTCAAGCTACAAAAGACCACCGGTTTCCACCGAATTCGCAAATCGCCACCAGTTGACACCGTAACAAAAAATCACCACTTCTACTGTAACCTCGTTTTACCCGAGTTGACGCTGTTTCTGACCGGTATGGCCCACTGTCAGGCATAACGTGGCGCAGGCTACATTTGCACAAAAGTCCTCGACAAAATTTTTCTCTGTGCAAGTGGCCATCGTCGCCGTGGCCGGGGCGGTGGTGCCGGTGCCGGCGCCGGTGCCGGCGCCGGTGCCGAGGGAGATACTGTCGTGGGGGATCCGACCGCTTTTTCCTTTTCCACGGGGAGACGCGGCTTCATCTGTGGGGACGGGGCTTGGTGGTTTCGCCGGAGTCGGAAGAACTGGACGAGAAGTTGGTGACGGCGAGGGGGCCCTTGAGGCGCACGGCGGCGTCGTGGTAGACGGCCGCGGCCTCCTCGGCGGTGTCGAAGGTGCCTAGCCAGAGCCGCTTCCGCAGGCTCGGGTCGCGGATCTCCGCGGCGTACTTGCCCCACGGCCGCCGCCGCACGCCGCGGAACCGCCGCCCGCTGGCCTTGGCCACCTGACACCGCGCCGTCCACGGCGACGGCGAGGCGGCGTTCACGACGTCGATGCTGATGAACTCCCGCACGCGCCGCCTGCCGCGCAGCTCGGACTCCTCCTCGCCGCCCGAGGACTCGGACTCGGTGGCGTCGGCGTCCACGAAGAAGACGCGGACGCGCTTCGGACGGGGAGTGATGGCGCAGACGCGGCGGCTCCAGCCGGCGGCTATGGAATCGGCAGGAGACATCGTCATCCCCACACCAGTAGTACTAATGAGACCTCGGCAGAAATCTCATCCAAGAAACCCCGGCCGGCCACGGGCGCAGTCGCCGGAGCGAGCGCCGGCCGGCCATGGGCGCGGGGCGCGGGAGCGGTCGCCTGCCGGCCACGGCGACGATGGCAGCACGACGACGATGGCCACTTGCACAGAGAAAATTTTTGTCGAGGACTTTTGTGCAAATGTAGCCTGCGCCACGTCATGCCTGACAGTGGGCCATACCGGTCAGAAACAGCGTCAACTCGGGTAAAACGAGGTTACAGTAGAAGTGGTGGTTTTTTGTTACGGTGTCAACGAATAGTGGTGGCGATTTGCGAATTCGGTAGAAACCGGTGGTCTTTTGTAGCTTGACCATCAATTGTGGTGGTTTTTTGCAATTTTCTCTAGTATCGGTGGCTTTGGTCCTTTAGAGCGAGTCCAATGGACCGTCCACACTCATTTGTCCCTGCCCTAAGAGAGCTCCTAATTTCATTACCAGAGCCATATGAAAATTATTTTCTTTGAGCAAGATTGTAGCAAAGTGAAGAACCAAACGCACTACTAGAAAATTAACATTACACCGAGATATTAATACATACAAATGCCTGATGTAAACATGTGTTTTTCGATCGGTCCATCTCTTAATCGGAACTTTTGGTTTTCACATCGAGGGGAAGAACCATTCTGACCTGGAATGTTTCACTGAACCGAGTGAAACTAGGCTTGCCTTTCGGCTTAACATATCATACACACAGGGGGTGTTTGTTTGGGCTTTTGGCTTTGGCTTTTGGAAGCCAAAAAGCACCTATTTAGGTGATTTTGGCTTTTGACTTTTGGAAGCCAAAAGATCCAAATCTTATGGCTTCCAAAAGTCAAAAGCCAAAAAGCACCTATTTAGCTGCTTTTTGGCTTCCAAAAGCTAAAACCAAAAGCCCAAACAAACACACCCACAGTAGGTAGGAATGCAGTTAGAGAGCCTTTTACAATCAGAGCACTTGCACAGAGCGGCGGAAGCCAGCATATCTACCTATATCAAAGCTCACCTCTTTAGCCTTCCCCAGGTTGTGCCACGCCAGCGAGTACTGTTCACATGAACAGTACTCGCACTTCTACAGTAATTTTTTTTGAATTTTTTTAGAAATTTTTTTCAAAAAATTGAAATATTTCTATAAATGCCCATACCAGTCGGAAAAATATAGAAGTACATCAAAATGATCAGAAAAAATAAATGCTAACTATTTATGTCGCATGAACAGTACTCACACTTCTACAGTACTTTTTTTGAATTTTTTTAAACTTTTTTTTTTTAGAAAAAATTTCAGAAAATTGAAATATTCCTATAAATACTCATGCCCGTCGGAAAAATATGGAAAGTACATCAAAATGATCAGAAAAAATAAATGCTAACTATTTATGGTAAAAAACAAACATGGTTAAATATTTTGAATTGGTAAATATTTGGACAAAAAAAACAAATGCACTTCCTCTAATTACGTGGAGTTAAATTTATTAAATGCTCACATAATGCACTTCCTCTAATTATGAACTTAAATTGAACATTTCGGCTTTTTTTTCCTTCCTGTTTTGTTTTTCTGTTTTTCCAAAACTTTTGTAACTTTTGAAATACAACTCCAAATCAATTTAGACCAGTTCCCAAAAAATTGTAAAAAAACAAAATAGTCATTTCAACTACTTTGATACCTTTTCAAAAATATTTTAAATCTTACAAATTTTAAATAATAAATAAAGACTCATCTGACACCTTCACGTCATTTTATAAAACATGGATTTCATAATTTTGTTCTGAACTCAAATAAAATCTAGAAAAATAATATCAGTAATATCATTCAGAATGACAAACCCAATTAAAAAAATTTGGGTACAAAACATCTCATTCAAATAGAGTTTGGTAAATCATTTACATACAACTACCCACTTATATCATGGGCTTTAAAAAATCAAAATAAGAATACCAAAAATGTGAATATTGAGACATAGTTGTTTCATCCATATTTTCCAAATAAATATAATTGAATCAGAAAGCAAAATTTATAATAGAGCATGCTTTACAAAATTTAAAACACTTTATAGATATTGTTTTAGGATATTTAAACAATTTCCAGTAACTACTAAATGCTGCAAAATCAGAACCTCTAACTACATCCACCAACAAAATATGAAAAATATATCAAAATGATCACAAAAATAAATACTGCCTATTTACAGCATATGATCAAATTAGAATTTTGGACATTTTCAACTTCAAAATCTATACCCATATCAAAGTTTCCTCCAAATCTGACCATTTTACAAATGTAAAACGAAATCGAATCTGGAAAACTTTCCAAATTGAATAGGTTTCAGAATCTGAACCATTTTTAACCACAAGCTTTCTTTCCATTTCAATAATTTCCAAATCTACACACTTCTAAAATGTGGACATTTCCCAAATTTCAATTTCGCCAAAAAAAAACACGGCGTACAAATATGAATATTTTAAAATTTTAGATGCCTTTCAAATCTAACCCTTCTACTAACGTGAAAAGAATTCAAATCTAAATAACTTTCCAATTTGAATAACTTTCGAAATCTAAACAATTTCCAAGCGTACGCTCTCTTTGCATTCCAACAATTCTCATATCTACACAATTTTAAAATATCGACACTTTCAAATTCGAATTTTACCACAACGGGTGCGGCGTGTCGCCGCACCGAATTCCACTAGTCACTTCATAATGACGGTCGTTGCCAAGAAGAAACACGCGGTTCCCTCCTCTCGAGCCAGCTACTGTGAATGCTCTCGAGCCAGTAGTGCCAACAAAGAGGACTTGGTTGCCCAAGTCTTTCACCTCCGACCACCGGCACTTATCCCAGTCTGCCTCGAATACACGCAAGGACATGGTGTGCTGATCAGTCTTGTTTCCAAGGTTTAAGGGAGGTAAGCTCCACCGCACCAATAGTAGCTTTTTCTTGTCGGATGATATGACCAGGTGGTAGTTTGCAATCGGGCAGACCGCTGCATCTGGCGATTCTTTGATCATGTGCTCGCCGTAACCTAGAGGGACGTCTCATCTCCGTCAACGACCTCATGGGCGAATAGATGCCCCCTCCATCCGACGGCGTAGATCTTGCCGCAATGAACTTCTATGTCCTTGTACATACAGTCCTCATTGGCGTGGCCTGGCAATCCGGACATTGCGTCCGGATCTGACCACCTCGCCGCGCCCATCCGGAACCATGCAAAGTTGGTAGGTGAAGCCGTGGATGTGTGGGCTTTGAACATGGTGACAACAAGATGGGGTGACAGGATAATTATCTTTTTCACCTGTGACATCATCAGCAACATCATCAACGGTTGCCGGTCGGCGCGCCGATCCTTGTACCGGCAGGGGACCTCGACGGCCGGCATGGACGGGGAGAACACCAGAACGGGTCGCAGATGAAGCATTGGCCGGAGCCCTCATGCTTGCTGACGAGGTAGCTGCCGAAGGAAGCATCAACGGCATAGCCGTGGATGGGCTTGGCGAATTGGCGCACCTCGCCGTCGGAGATGCTCTGGTACGCGCCGCCCCCAAGGTTGATATATGGGAAGGCCGGCGGCAGTACCGTGCGGTGGAGTTGCGCGACGAGGCGCCACTCACGGCAGACGGCGGCATCGATTTTTTTTTTCAAAAAATAAAATCCGACCTGAAACTCTATCTGGCAAAATTCTCAATATAACAATAAGCAAAAAATCTCTAACATTCATAAATTGTGCACAAACACGATCTCTCTTCTCTCTTTAGTAAAGCAAACTACTCCCTCCGTATCAAAATATAAGTCACATGAATCTTGCAACTAAAACATGTCTATGTTTGGTAAGTAGGAAGAGTGACTTATATTTTGATACGGAGGGAGTACAACATTATTAGCGGAGGCGTTGTTTTGGTAGACTTCTATTATAGAAAATGTATTTTAGGAAAATTCAAAATCTAAAGAAACGGGTGTACATCAAACATTTTGTGTTTGTACACAAACTTTCGAATAAAGACATTTTTTGGCATGTGTAAAAAAGAAAAAAAAATCGCCGCTCTAAATAGTATTTTTCACATTTTTTTTTGTCTTGTTCACAAGGCACCAAAAAAGTAATTTTCCATGAAACTTTGTATGCGAACACAGAATGTCCGGATGTACACCCGAGATATTGTGACAAGACTTTTTTGTCTTTCACACAAGGCATAAAAAATGTATTTTCTGTAAGACTTTGTGTGCAAACATAGTACACCGGAAAATTTGTTCGGGAATTTTAACATTTTAAATGCGTTTTTACGATAAGAGTATATCCGCTATGAGCCAAAATGAATTCCGCCTGTATTATTGTCTTACAATTCATTCATCTAGCAATGAATTATTGATTGGATATGTGTTTATTTGTTGTAGGATCTTGCATATCAACTCAAAGAGGTTGTGCACTTCCAACCAATCTGTGAAGGTTATGTCATTAGATGGTACTATCATATAAATTTTACCACTAGAAATATTGATGACTATGGCGTCAATATCTATTCTTTGTTGATGTCTTATATACAA
Source organism: Poa pratensis (assembly GCA_947311845.1). Lineage (NCBI taxonomy): Eukaryota > Viridiplantae > Streptophyta > Magnoliopsida > Poales > Poaceae > Poa > Poa pratensis. The sequence continues at coordinate 25,073,149 of CAMZMU010000091.1, read as the reverse complement.
ATGGAAACGTGAGGAATTGACGCCTAGTTGTACGCATGCTTGACCTATTAACAATGGATTATATGTTCTTACCGTAAATGAAGTTTTTTTGTTATTGTATGGGTAAAGCTATCATGTGAGATAGTTTTATGAAAAGGCTCTCCATAAGAAAATACGACATAAAAAAATACATATGCGAACACGAGGGAATTGGGAAATAAGAAAGTGTAGAAAAATGTTCGAGGACACACTTAGATCGACATTTTGGATTTATAAAAAAACAATTAGAATTTGTGAATGTGTGAAGACAAAAAAATGTTGGAAGTCATACCATTAGTAAAATCTACAAAAATGACCTCTCGTCAGGAAAAAATTCCGGCCAAATGTTCAACGACATACAAAAAAAAAAAGGTATGCAACACCTTGCAAATCGAACTTTTTTCGAAAAAATAAAAATCCGAACTGAAACTCTATCCGGCTAAATGCTCAGTGTAATAATAAACAAAAATCTCTATGGTGGCATACAATTTTGATAATGGATTTAATTGTAGAGGGGAATAAAACCCACACAACAATGATAGTAAGCTTTCCAGTTAATCAAAAGCAAACCACTTAAAGGGAACAAGTACAGCGGTAGCTTGAATGCAGCGCTGCTGCTTTCGTAAAAAAAAAAGCATTTTGCATATGCATGGCCAGACTAAAGGGAGAGAGAAAAAAGAAGGATCTGCAAATAAATAAAGGCTACCTTTGTTCATTTGTCCGGTTGTTGGAAAAGACTCCACATGACAATACACGATGGAGAGTTGAAAGTAAGAAGGAGAAGTGTACAAGAGGCCAGGCATCGAAGGGTACATTGATCAATCGACAATTCGACATGCATGCCACTGATTCCCATGAGTATATCCTGGTTGGAGTCTTGGAGATGCCATGGCCATTTGCCAAAGTTGAAAAAGGGAATGAGGTGGATATCCCAGGGATGATGCCCCATCGGCTCTCGATCACAACCAACTTTCTCCATCACTTTGCCCTGTACAAAAGGCAGCATCAGTGCATCACACTCACACACACCGCCGCTCCAAACCACATACATGGCTGCCTGCTGGCCGGCCGGCCGGCGTGCCATGACCACCATGTGATCTCGATCATGCTTCGCGGCGGAGGCGCGTTGCCGAGATGGACAGATAAGGCGGTGGCCGGCCGGGGCCAACTCTGAGGGAAACACTGGCGTATATGCTGATGCAGGAGCTAGCAAGCAGGCGCATGGTTGCTTGCTGGTTTTCCTCCCCTGCCTGCGATACAGGGCAATTTCGAACCTTTGGCAAATCCTCTACGGTCGACATCAAGATTCAAGAGAAGAAAATTCCTTCGTTCCCCGATGGATCCATGGACTAGCTTGTTCTTAGGTTATACTCCTACTGTATCTGAGAATTAATTGACGGCGACGATGTAGGGAATAAAATGATGTGAGTTCGTTCTTAGCTCTCCCTCTCTTTTGTTACTTCCCATGAACTGCAATGCGTTTGTTTTTTCCAATGGCATTATGCTTGGTCTGGTGCCCAGCCCATCAAAATAATCCGTGTGGAGATTAACTGAAGAATCGTCGATCAATATGTTACGGTATTTACTAACACTGCTGGGAGAGCTAAGACTCCCGAGAGGATGCTTGAGTAAAGTAGAAAATATGTACGTATGATGTATGTACATACTTGTATTTTAGTTGTTTAAGAAGGTTTTAATTTCTTTTTTATACAAGCCACAAAAAATGTCGTATTTTCATGAAACAACTTTGTGAACACATATCATGTTAAGATCTATGCACGAACATTTTTCTTCAATTTTTTTGACATTTCAAAATATGCGCAAAATGCATTTTAAATAAAGGGTGCATATGAATCCGGGAGCCAAAACACCACTCCCTTAACTGACACCTACTTACTCCATTACAAATTATAAAATGTTTTGATCATTTTAATGTGAACTAAATACATACTGAAATGAGTGAATCGACACATTGAAATACGTCTAGATACATATGAATCAAGAAAAATCTAAAAAGACTTATATTTAACAACGGAGGAAGTATTGTCCAGCGATTCGGTCTTATGCCGAATGTTGTAACCCAAACTATAATCCTAAATTTTTATATAGGGAAAATCACGATGGTGTCGCTACTTATCACAGAAATTCAGACTATGCCATTATATTTTTTTTTGAATTAGAAAAAGGCACTAACTCGATCGACTTCGTTATGTCTACACCACTGGACGAAATTGACATCGGCCCTGTTAGGTTTGACCAACTTGTCGTCTCTTTGAGACATGTGGGTTACATCTCATCCAGTTCAACATAGGTGAAACAAATGGTTTTAGCAATCCTATGTATCTATCTATACCTCTTATAAATCAAAACTCACTAGGAGGTCATTTAAGTTGGCTATCTCAACATGCAGCCTAGCATCAGCATCAACAAATCTCAGCCATCTGATTCTCATCTTCATCTGTCCATTTGTGTTGTCCCTATATTCAGAGCTGGCAATCCATACAAAGCTGTCACGTACAAGCTATTTGATCTTAATTAATCGGATTGTGTGATGTTCCATTGCATGCAACTGAAGTTAGTGGTGTCAATTAGGGTAGGAACCGTGCCCTCTACCTGGGCCGGGTTACGTGTTAATATAGGTGTGGAAAAACCCCACACGTGGTATTACAGAAGGATACGTATCGAGGTAGAGTACTACTCTATACTCGTACGTATATTTGTATTACATGGTTTAACACTCCCCCTTAATCTAAACCTCGAGAGAGGTTGAGATTACGCCTAAACTCATCTAAATCTTTAACACCTAAGACTTTAGTAAAGCCATCTGCAACTTGGTCTTTTGTGGAAATGAACTTGATGTCTAGTAACTTGTCAGCCACTCGTTCTCGCACAAAATGATAGTCAATCTCTATATGCTTTGTCCTAGCATGAAAGACAGGATTTGCAGAAAGATATGTAGCACCTAGATTATCACACCACAAACATGGACGTTGACGAAGAGATATTCCCAACTCTTTGATCAAAGCTTCAACCCAAATCAATTCAGCTGTAGCATTGGCCAAGGCTTTGTATTCTGCTTCAGTACTGGAACGAGATACTGTTGCCTGTTTTCTAGCACTCCACGAGATCAGATTTGGACCAAGGAATATAGCAAAACCACCAGTGGAACGTCTGTCATCAAGACATCCTGCCCAGTCCGCATCTGAAAATGCACTAAGAAGGGTAGACGAGGATCTCTGAAATGTGAGTCCTACCTTGAGTGTACCTTTGATATACCGTAATATACGTTTAACTGCTGTCCAATGAGTAGTTGTGGGTGCATGAAGATACTGGCATACTTTATTCACAGAAAAGGACAAATCAGGTCTCGTAAGTGTCAAATACTGAAGTGCACCAACAATACTCCTATAGTTTGTACTATCATCAGAACCAAGTGGAGTGCCATCTGTCAACGATAACTTATCTGTGCTGGACAAGGGAGTAGGACAAGTAGTGCAATGTATCATGCCGACCTTATTAAGCAAATCTGAAGCATATTTCTCCTGTGTCAAAACAAGTCCACTAGGGCATCTCTTTACCTCAATACCCAAAAAGAAATGCAAGTCACCAAGATCCTTGAGTGCAAAGTGTGTGCCCAAAGTTTGAAGTAGCACCGAAGTGGCCTCAGCAGAGGAACTAGCCACAATAATATCATCAACATATACCAAAATAAATATGGTAATACCTGACTTGCTGTAGAGGAATAATGATGTATCAGCCTTGGAAGGTATGAAACCAAGGTCTTGTAACTTTGAGCTCAACCGGGAGTACCAAGCACGAGGAGCTTGTTTTAATCCATAAAGAGACTTGTCCAATTTACAAATGTGATGCGGAAAGCGAGGATCTTCAAACCCAGGAGGTTGTTTCATATAGACTTCTTCCTCCAGAACGCCATGAAGAAACGCGTTCTTGACGTCTAGCTGTCTTAGGCTCCACCCTTGAGACACAGAAATAGCAAGAACAAGACGAACAGTGGCAGCTTTAACAACAGGACTAAACGTATCCTCATAATCAATACCATACCTTTGCTTAAAACCCTTTGCAACAAGACGTGCCTTGTACCGTTCTACTGTTCCATCAGCATGTTTCTTGATGCGATAAACCCATTTGCAGTCAATCAAATTTTTGTTGGAGCTAGGGGGCACAAGATGCCACGTTTTGTTGTCCATGAGAGCTTTGTATTCTTCATCCATTGCTTGCTTCCACTTTTCATCTCCAAGTGCTTCAGCCAATTTGGTGGGTTCTCCTGTAGAGGTAAACAGTGCACCTTTTCCATAACGAATAGTGCCGTCAGTCCATATTTTAGGTTGTCGTATACCTCGTTTAAGTCGGGTTTGAATTTGAGTTGACGCTGGTGCATCTGGAGACACAGGATGGCCGGCCACAGAGGATCCAGTGGCAGGGGACCCAGGAGCAGGACTGGCGCTGTCATTTTCTTCATCGGCAGAGGAAGCTTCCTCCGCGTCTGCTTCTTCACGTGTACCTTCAGGAGAGGACCTTGGCCCGTCGTGATCTGCATGTGGGCGGGGCCCAGGCGAGGAAGAGCGCGCTCCGCGCGCATGCACCCCGCGCGCGTCGTCGCCAGCATGTGAGCTGGGCCCTTGTCTGCTCCCCCTGTCGGCCACGGTGCGGTCCCGCACGGACGTGGCGGAGGAAGAGTGGCCGGGTGAGGTTTCAGCAGCCGAGGACGATCCACTCGACGGATCAGAGGCAGATGTGCTGCCAGAAGAATGTTCTGCTGCAGAGGAATATGTCTCGATTGACGTGCCAGGTGAGTTTTGCTCCTGTTCTTCATTTCCTGCACCGTTTTGGTTGAAATTTTCTGCAGAATCTGCAGAAATATTACTGGGAACTGGAGCAGGGTCATCTGTATGCCGTAAATAATCAGTCACAGGGACAATATGCATATGATCATTAACATGTATACCCTCATTATGTGATGCTGTGGATGTTAAAGAAGTGGGTAATAATAATATTTCTGCACGAAGCTGAGCACCAGCGTTTGGATGAAGTGACTGAAATGGGAAGATGTTCTCATCAAAGACAACATCACGAGAGATATAGACGCGCCCAGTGGCGACATCAAGACACTTCACACCCTTGTGTAGAGGGCTATAGCCCAAAAAGACACATCGTTTTGATCTAAAGGAGAGCTTGCGTTTATTATATGGACGAAGGTTGGGCCAACACGCACAACCAAAAACACGAAGAGCATCATAGTTTGGTTTCACATGAAGAAGCTTTTCAACGGGAGACTCAAGTTTGAGAACTTTTGTGGGAAGAAGGTTAATAAGAAATGTGGCCGTAAGAAAGGCTTCATCCCAAAATTTTAATGGCATGGATGCATTGGCAAGTAAAGCAAGGCCAACTTCAACAATATGTCTATGCTTACGCTCAGCGGAACCATTTTGTTGATGAGCATGAGGACATGATACATGATGAGTAATGCCCACTTTTTGAAAGAAACCATGGAGTTTTTCATATTCACCACCCCAATCAGTTTGCATAGTAATTATTTTGCGGCCAAATTTTCGTTCAACAAGTTGTTGGAAGTTAAGAAAAACTTGATACACATCACATCTCTTTTTGAGCAAATAAATCCAAGTAAACTTGCTATAATCATCAATAAAGCTTACATAATACTGGTGTTTGCCAACAGAGGCTGGAGCGGGGCCCCATACATCAGAAAAGACCTGTTCTAAAGGAACAGTGGACACACTAGTAGAAGTGGGATAGGGTAGCTGATGACTTTTTGCTTGTTGGCATGGATCACACACATATGGATTTATTTCTGGAGAGTACGAGAGATTATTCTTCCTAAGAACTTGTTGAACAATAAAAGATGAAGGATGCCCTAGACGACGATGCCAGGTGGATGACGACGGCTTGATGGTGATGAATGCATGCTTGGGAGACTTGGCGGCAATGGGCACAAGAGGATATAGACCGCCATGACAAGGACCTCTAAACAGGATTTGCTTGGTTTCCTGATCCTTGATCAAAAAGAAAAAAGGGTGAAATTCAACAAAGGCATTATTGTCTAGAGCAATTTTATGAGCGGATAACAGATTTTTGGTAGCACTAGGAACATGCAATATATTGCGTAATTGTAAAGAACTATGAGGGGTATGCAATGTTGAATGACCAATATGCTGTATTGTCATACTTGTGCCACTAGCATTGTGGACTTGATCACGTCCCTTGTAGTTGTCTCGAGTGTGCAGCTTGTTTAATTCTCCAGTGATGTGATCCGTGGCCCCAGTGTCAACGTACCAGTTGGTGTCAACACCATATGCACCTCTCTCATAACGGGAGTCATCCTCATCATCATCATCGCGATCAGCATAGCGCCACCAACACTCACTAGCAGGATGGCCATATTTCTTGCAGATTTGACAGGTGGTATCAACAAAACGTGTTGGAGTCCTTCCACGGCCACGGCCACCTCTGGTTGCACCACGGGTATCACGGCGGTACTCCCACCATCACGGCGGTACTGACCACCACCATCACGGCGCTGCACATCACGATCATCACGCCGGTAATTATCACGGTGGTACTGTCCACCACCACGGTTATCACGATACTGACCACCACCACGTTCATCACGGTACTGTCCACCACGGTCATCACGGCGATCGCGAAACTGATCACCAGCATCACGGTATCCACCACCATCATGGCGGTCTCGGTACTGGCCACCTCCATCACGATACTGTCCACTTCCAACACGAGCAGCAGCATTGGCAGAGGACTGAAAAACGGTGTTGCTTGGCCCAGATTCAGAAATTATGGTCTGACGGTAATCATATGCTTGAAGCTGAGAGCACATATCAGTCAACGTAGTACTAGGAACAGCATTAATAGAAGCAACAAAAGGTGTATACTCAATTCCCTCTAGGCCAGCAAGGATGTACCCTTTTAATTCATCATCATCTACTGTTTTTCCAGCGGCAGCAAGTTCAGACACGAAGCCCTTCATCTTGGAGATGAATTGTGTCGCTGTCAGATCTTGTTTCTTGGTGTTGGTCAGCGCACCTCTCAGCATATTGACACGGGCACGAGACTGGGAGGAAAACAAGGCCTCGATAACTGACCATACCTCATGTGCGTGCTCAAGGCCGACCACTTGCGCAAGGAGATCGGGATCCAGGGACTTGACGAGGTAGCTCAGAACGGCTTGATCTCGGGCGAGCCAGACGGCATAGGCCTGACTCGGAACTGTCATCTTCTTCTTCTCTTCATCTTCAACCTCCTCAGTTTTGGGCGGGGCGAGATCGGAGCCGTCCAGCAGCCCCATGACCTGTGCGCCGCGAAGCGCCGGAAGAACCTGGGTCTTCCAGAACAGATGGTTTTCTCGGGACAGCTTCTCCGTCGGGGGTGCGCCCAGAGCAGCCGTGACGCTCGCCGCAGCAGACGACGCAGAAGCCATCAGATCGATCTTGATCGGGGTTTTTGGTGTTTGGGTTGTTTGGTTGTGGGAGGGAGTCACGGCGGTGGATCACGGCCGGAGTTGGTCTTCAGTGTTTGGTTTTTCGGGTGTTTGAGGGTCCTGCACACGGCGATCGCCGGCGGGAGTTTTCTTCACGAGCGAGGAGCGGCGATCCGATCTAGACGTCGGGAGGCCAGCTCTGATACCATGTCAATTAGGGTAGGAACCGTGCCCTCTACCTGGGCCGGGTTACGTGTTAATATAGGTGTGGAAAAACCCCACACGTGGTATTACAGAAGGATACGTATCGAGGTAGAGTACTACTCTATACTCGTACGTATATTTGTATTACATGGTTTAACAAGTGGGAGGCAGCTGACACCTTCCGTAGTGGATCTTTATTATACGTCTCTGAGTCTATTCAGATTTGGAAAAGCAATAACACCTCTCTCTCTCTCTCTCTGAAAACCTTTGAGTTTTCGTCTTCCTGATCATCTCACGCGTACATCCTCTGGCCAATTTGGTACAGTTGCCTCTTTCTAGACTCTGGACAGCCATAGCAACTTCTATGCTAGCTTAGAATTTCCTTATGTTAGTCATTCTCGCGAGCATTTTCTGGTAGAGATTGTGGCTTCGACGGCAATGTTGTCGATTGCACCCATGGATCGATGCCACTATCAGTGTCTACATACTTATATCCATTTCTAGAGATATATTTGAATCCATTTTGTATAAACATTAATTTGAACAAAAATCAAGAATTTTTTAGTTCCTAGGATATCGTGTGTGGTTGTTACTTTTTACTCTGCAGGGCTAGAGGCAACATGAAACATGGCCTGTGAACTATATGCTTGCCTGCAGCTAGCATCTCATACAAGCTGTTATCCTCAGAATTCTTAGTTTTTTTTTCAAAATATTACTAACTGATTTCATTCTCTGTCGTAGTTTTTATGTCACCGCATCAGCTTAGATTATTAACGGTTCTCTGCATAGTTCGATAGTGATACTCTCTGTAGGTGTAAATTATTGTTGAGACAATGCAAATTAATACAAGTGCTCTATTGGTTTATATATTAAAGTGCAAATGTGTGTATCTTAGAGCATCTTTAGCAGAGTCCTTAAAACCCGAAACCTCAAACACGTTTTAAGGTTCGCGGAACTCGCGTTTTTTTGCTCGAAAACGAGGCGCGACATAGCAGAACCCGTAAAGCAGAACCTTAATCTGTTTTAAGGTTCTGCTTTACGGGTTCTGCTCTGCCGCGGTATTCCCCAACCTGTAAACCTAAAAACATAAGTACTCAAAATATGTCAAATTGTTCAGAATTTTGACACTAGTTTAGCAAATAATACAGTTTGACGAATCTAAAGTCGGCAATTAACATAGTTTTGAATCCATGTGGCCAAAAACTTGCATCCACCCGCATCATTCAAATGACCTAGACCTAGACATCACCACCACCACATCCATGAACCCCATCACCACCACCACCACCACCATCAACACTGCCACCACCACCACCATCAACACTGCCACCACCACCACCACCACCACCACCACTTGTTCTGATCAAGGCTTGCTTCCTTCGATGCAAGATCTCCCCGATGTCATGCCACTCCAACGTGAGTTCATCCATTTCACCTCAGTTCATCCAACACCGTGTAGTTCACACCGCGTTGTTTACCGTTGACGCATCAACCTCCTCAACCTCATCGTCGTCGCCGACACCACCATCAACGCCACCATCGGCCTCGTCGTATCCGAAATCGCCGAGTGGGGTGTCAATGTCAACCGTCGCGTTATTCATGGCGTTCATGAATGATTGGGATGCATCAAAAAGAGGGATGCTACAAATTGGAGCAACAATTTTGTTTCACTACCTATAAACGCGAGGGGCGACGGAAAAGAGGGGAAATTTTTGTACCTAATGATGTCCGCGCCGTTCACGGGTGCGGCGGATGGAGGAGCCATGGGGGCAGACGGAGAAGCCATGGCGGTGGCCACGCCGGCCCTAACCTTCCGCGCGGCCACCCTCTTCTTCGGAGGTGCGGACGGATCAGCGGCCGTCGGGACCTTTGTGGCCTTCTGGGCCTTTGCCACGCCGGCGGTTCCGAGTCGCCTGCGCTTGTTGCCGGTCAAATCGACCGACGGGACGGGAGCGGCGGACTCTATCCGCCCCGCTGGATCTGCCGATGAGGCTGCCACGACAGGGACGGAGACCAGGGACGGATCCGAGGTGCTCATGGCGGCGCTCGGGGCGAGGACGCGGTTGGCCGGAGTCGGGGAAGAGGATTCGGCGGCGGCGGCGGGAGGAGAGTGGTTGTTGGCGGGCTGAATGTTCCCTCCCGCCAACGCAATGAAAAGATAAGGTTCATCCTACGGGTCGGCGGCCAAAACCTAGCTTTCACGGTTCCGCGGGCCAATTTGCCGGGTCCCCTCAAAATCGTTTAAGGGTCCGCGGCGTTTAAGGGTTCTGCTATGTCCGTTTTTAAATTTTCAAAACCGTATCCGACGGTTATTTTGAGGTTCCGCGGCTTTTGAGGGCTCTGCTAGAGATGCTCTTAGATCTGGAAGCCAAACGAAACACACCTACATCAGGAAAATATTACATGAAATTAATTTTGCCGAAATTAAATCAAGACCGTTTAGTTATAGTTCATCTTTAACTTAAGCCGGTGCACTTCTTATGCATGGTGACTCTTTTGATGTCCTATCAAGAGATTTTTTTAGGGGGAATCGCTGCGGCTTTATTAGATACCAGACAAATCAAAGTTCAGAGCGTTTTCAACACAATCAGGGTACAAAATAAACCAAGTTTTGCATAATTCTATTCAGCAGCCTTCCTTAGCAAAGACGTATGCAATGCCATTCGCAGAACGCCGTGCCCATCTGACTCGATAGTTGCCGAACTCACGCAACGCCGTGCCCAGAAGGATAAGATCATGGCTCTCTCGAGATGCGGGTCGGAGTACATGGCTGCTGCCACGACTGCTTGCCAGGGATCTGGCTGACTCGGTTGTTTGCCGAGTTCAGCAACAGCGAAGCCGAGCAGGTGATGCTCAATGTCTTACGCAAGAGTTTAGAGCACATCGAGTTGAAGTATCACTTCATTCGAAACTGTGTGGAGGTGAAGAAGCTCGAGCTAGAGTTCCTGCCCATCGAACGCCAACTCGCCGGCATGCTGACCAAGCCACCTGGACGAGTCCGCCTCGCGGATCTGCGCTCAAGTATCAGCATGGTGAAGGTGTCGCGGGAACACAAGCCTAGGGAGTGATCGTTGGAATAGGCATGTGTTCGTGGCTGGGTTGTCGGGAAAGTCGGGTTGCTCGGCAAGCCGGGTTGTCTGACAAAGTCGGGTTGTTCCGATTTGGGGGAGTGTCCGCATGTCAGGGTTGAGGTCGCCCAGCTTCAGGAGACTGTTTTCGGGTAGTGGTAGTAATGGCCGGCTCGTTAGGAGCCGGCGCTCAGGAGCCGGGAGGATAGTTTGTACTAGGGTGTTTGTCCATGGGCAGTTATGCAACAGAGTATGTGTCATCACCTACAGTGTTTCTGAATCCGTGACATCACAATCCTTTTAAGTCAAGCCGGATTTCTGCTAGGCATGTGCGTCGGCTGGTCTCGCGTGCTGTAATAATCTGAACACATGTAAGACATGTGGTTTTCGTTTTGATGAATGGAACTGGGGGGTGCCCTATTTTCTAAAAAAAGTCAAGCCGGATTTGACAAGAGAGTTGACTTAAAATTTACATGGTTCTCGGCATTAGAGGGTTCTCCTCCTATACAAGCAGGGGCAATAGAGGAGAAACTTGAATCAAACCACATAAACTCTTTGACACACACTCCCCTTTCTTCGTCTCTCTCTCTCACTCTCTCACCCGAACAGGACAACGCTAACCACCAATCCGTCATGGATTTCGGCCCGGGCTCAGTCGCGCCGAACATGTCGACGAAGGAATTGGCGAGCGAGATTAGCAAGGAGGATGTCGCCGGACAGAGCAAGATGACGGCAAGCGCAGTCGTTGCAATCGCCGTCGGCGCATTGGTGGACACTGTGACAGCGCTCGCAGTGGCGCGGAAACTCTAGCGCAGGTTTGTGCGTTCGGGCATCTTCCCGGCGGCGGTGCCTGAGCCGGACCAGCCGGTGCACGAGGAGCAAAGCGGGGGCGGAGTGGAAAGTGGCATCTCGTCTGCAGGTGCCGTGGCCGGATCGTCAGGCGACCAGAGGGAATCGACGTCCTCCTGCTCCTACCCCTTCACCGACGGCGTCCCGAGCTCCGCCTCCATGACAGGCGAGCCGTCGATGAGTAATTAATTAGATGTATGTGCCGGCCATCGGTGGCAGTACTTGTTTAATTCAGTTGTTGCAGCTCAGTAGATAGCAGTGGCGGAGCTTGGGACAAGTGCCTGGGGGGCAAATGGGCTAAACGTGCATATTGGGCCAGATTGGGGGGCAAACAGGCCAAAAACTAATCATTTTGTGCGAAAATGGGTCAAATAATACTGGTTTTTTTTGCTCAAATCTTCTTGGGCTGGGCCCCCCCCCCCCCCCCCCCCCCGACTTACACATAGCTTCGCCCGTGCTAGATAGCCCGTTTGCCGTTTGCGCCGCTGGTGCAGGTGGCGAAGTCGAGAAAAAACTTAAGTCATCAGTTAAGTTTATTTTACTGCATTACATGTCTCTTCGTTTCAAAGTCGCCTGATTCTGTGTTAGGTCAATGCGGCCATTTCATGGCCTACCCAGTCAATTAATCCATACCCTAGTATATGCAAGGAACTAAGGATATATCCTTTATTCTTATTGAGATTAATCAACTACCATGCATTTTGCCGGCTAATCGCTTTTTTCGATAACCTCTTTGTTCTTTGACTGTTGTGGATTTTTGTAAGAAGACATAGAGAGATTTATGGGTTTTCAATCTTTGACGATATTTCAAATCATAAAAGCAGCTCATCTTATTAGCGACCCTTCCATAATAATACAATTTTTTTTTGCATAGAGACATATGATCTTCAACCTGTGGTTAACTTTAATGTTTTATTTCCATTACAAAATAAAGTGGGAAGAAATAACATAAGCAATACAACCTCTACGCATACTCTTTAAGCTCGATTGCATATGGATACCAACATGGAAATGCTGAAGCTGGTTGTATGAAACGTCAGCTATAGTCTAACATGTATACCATATGTGTTGCTAATTAACATATTCATCTGAAAAAACCTAAATTGGTTCGTACCGTATTTAAACAGGTTCATAATTCAAGCTGGATAGAGGAACATTATGCTTACCCCCCAGGTATAGGCTGAGATTTGTGGTAGCAAGTACAGCTGATTTTATTGTGCCTATGTATTGTCAGCCCAGCAGAAAAAATAAATAAAAAGACTATGGGCTAATGGGCTGTGCAGCTTCAGATCGATCCATCGACCAGTCGCGATCGGTATATTGCCGAATTTTTCATCTGCTATATCTAGCAGCAACGGAATCCACGCACCAAAAATGTAGCGGCGACAAAAAATACAGGAAAGATACATAGAATGGAGCAGAATACAAAAGTCATCTCAAACATTTATATCAGGTCCCTTAACTTAAGAGGCCCTTGTGCACCAGTGACCGACTACATATCAAAACCCAGTGCGAAGTTCAGATATCCCCATAATGACACACAAGTACAATTCCTGGCCATGCAAGCCGAGGAAGCCAATCTTGGCTTGCTGCTACGTACATCTTTACTTGAACATGGAAATGTCAAAGACGCGGGCAGAATTATCCGAGGAGGCAGAGACGATGGAGTTGCCATCGACAGAGACGGCGAGTGACTGCACGGCGTCCCTGTGCCCACTGAACGTGCGAGCCAGATCCCCGGAGAGGCTGTCCCAGATGCGCACTGTGCCGTCGATGCATCCCGACGCTACGTATTTCGATGAACCCAGCCACGCCAGGCATGTCACACCCTCCTGCATATCGAACAGCACCAATAACAGTAAGTTCATGGAGGCATAAAAAGACGAGAGAACCAAAAAGGTCGATTGATTCTACACCCACATCATGCTCGCAAGTAGATCTAATTGCTTGATGAGCAAGGTCCCAGATAATGAGAGTCTGATCAATGCTCCCTGTAGCCACCCAGTTGTACCTGCAGACAACAGGGGCAAAGCTAGCTAGGTCAGTGGGAAGGCAATGTGCATGGTGCAGCCCGTTTACCATACAGAGTTGCAGACTCCAATGGTCAAAGAACAAATCACGAAAAAGTACCTCGGTGAGATGCCAATGCACTCGACGGAATTAGTGTGGCCAACTAATGAACCGACAAACTGCAAAAACAACCAACACATGTTACACACAAATCATATCTTAGCTGCAAAACCATGACCACATGTTTCTAGAAGTTTAAAAACTACCAGAGTACATGTGACTTTGCTAAGAAAACAAAATCCTGCAGTATGTCTGAGGAACAAAACTGCAGAAATTGCTACAAGCAAAAATAAGGTAATCGGCAATTAAATTATTTTTACATGATCTAACATGCAAACAATAGTTAGAACCACAAATTGCATCAAATACTTTTCATTCTATGCCAACTTGGATGAGAATGATTCAAAGCTCATTCAGAATGGATGGGAGTGATTCATCAACCTTTCTGTTAAAATAATAGTGCAAAATCATGACATATACCTACCTGGCCTGAGTTTACATTCACAATGTGCACGGAATTATCCTGAGAGCCGCTAATAATTGATTGGGAGTCCCATGTAATAGCTAAACATGTCAATCCTTGAGTATGATAGCCATGACCTAGATTGAGGTAAAAGTTCGGACATTAAAGTTCAGGGTTGACAGAGACCACACAAGAACAACCATATGAATATATGGTAATTACAGCATAGAAAATGATTTTTATTTACCCCGAACAACATGTCTGCATTGTGCACTTTTAGGGTCCCATATCCTCAATGTTCCATCGTCTGATCCGCTACAAATAAGCTTCCCTTCATAAGGAAACATGAGAATTAGCTAAAAATGGGTATGCAACATCAGGGATCTAAACTTCTAAGTAAGCAGGAAAAAGGATCTGAGATGTTAAAGCAGCATAGAAGAATTAACTTAGAACAAAGTTAGTAGCAGAAATATAAAATACACCATATGTTTCTCTGAAATCTGAACTGATATGAAGAAGCTCTGTGTTGATAAATAAAAACAGATTGTCACATACAGGTGAAAAATTTCATGCGCCGCGTTCCAAAAAACAGGACCCGATAAAGTACAGACTGGGGTGATATATTTTATACCATGTTAGGAGGCAGCTTAATGACGTTAACATGCATAAACTTTAATAACACTCGAGGAAATTGCTCAGTACCATCAGGGGTAAAGTCACCACATGTCACTGTGCTACTGTGGCCAGCAAATGTATTCAGAAAGGCATTGTGGTCGGCATTCCACATCCATACATTACAGTCTTCTGATCCTGCAATTATCAAGTGACCTCGCGGATGCCATTTAAGCCACTACAAAACCAAAAACATATAATTAATCATCGAGTAACTATATACAGTTCTAGAGCGGGAAACAAGGATTCAGCTAAACGAATGAAAGCGACCAGCATCATATCACCTCAAAGCCTGATTCAGAGCCCTCAAGTGTCCCCTGAAGTGTTCGTGTAGCTGTATTCCACACATTTATCTGTCCATCCATACTTCCACAAGCCACCAATTTCCCATCTGAACTGAAAGCCGCAGTGCATACAGTATCTTTATGTCCTGTATAGTCAACAGATATTATGTAAGCCTGAGAGACAATTCCAGGGGTGTATCAACAAATTATGGTACATAAGTCGATACAACAGGAACAGAAATATACAGATTTGCCAAAAAAGAAAAACCAATGAAAGCGACTTGCTTGCAATATATGAGTAATACTTTTATGAGTCATAGATAGAAGAACAAAGTAATCTTGTAAAGGTGATAGAATAGAGAAAGTCACGAAAAAAATTACATACAAGAATCAAGTACGTTAATCCCAATTAGACTACAGAAGATGAGTCAACCATACCAGGCAGCTCCTGAACATCCTCTGCTGATCCAATCCTCCAAAGAAACCCTCTGTCATCTTTACCTCCAGTAACAACAAGTGATGCGTCTACAGGACTGCACGCAGCAGCAAAGACCTCATCTGTACCCAAGATATCAGTTATTAACATAATTATTTTTCAATGCAAAGATACTCTGAGACTGTAGTAACTGACAACTGGCAAGCAATCAATCATAGTCACGAAACGTATTAAGTTAATTTGTTCAGCAAGATCTTGCCTGTATGCCCATGAAATGCATATGTTGAATCATCATCAACCTCATCTGAAACAACAGAAATGAAAGGAAATTTGAATTACTAGCACATTATAATCTGACGGAGTAAAGAAGTTCAGGTTGTCTGGAGTGTACTGCATGTAATATAAACAACCAAATAACTGGTAGCATGGTCCCAAGGTTTATCAGAAATAAAATTAAAAGGTAGGCCTAGAAGAAGAGCCATGCCTGAGCTCATTTATAAGGAGATTCAGTGTAAGAGGCAATATTCAGTCATCAGTACTAAAAGACGGTATCTTATTCCGGTGATCATCGCTCTCCAATAAGAACAGATGCAAATGCAATATGCAAACCTTCTAAACAGCACCACTATACTAAAACAGATGAATCATGAAGAAAATCATATGGTGAATCAAGTTGTGGTTCACTGTATAATTCTTCTAGACAAAAAAGTAGCATGTAACTGATATCGGCTAGGGTAGCCAGGAAAAAGGCACATACCCATCATGTCTTCTTCCTGCTCATCATCATCGTCGTCTTGGTCGGGGCGATCTGAGCAAGACAAAAAAAGTAAGCACGAAGCAAGCCGAATCAAGGAGAGACTGCTAGTCGTTGCTGTACAGGACGAGGGTACTTGTACAGGTAGTACTGACTACTGACCTTCCTCGTCGAGGGGTATCTCGTTGATGATGTCCTCGTCATCGATGAAGACCTCCTCGCCGTCGGAGCCTTCGCCGGGTCCCTCGCCTGTAACACTCATGACCTCCGCCGCTGGTGTCTCCGGGGTCTTGGTTGCTGTAAGCGCAGCCGGAGAGGAGGAAACCCTGCGAGAAGAGGAGATCACCAAAGTTCGTTAAAATCGCGCGGTTGATTGCTCAGAGCTAAGGGACAGCTACGTAAGAGGCGCCTCCCATGGAAGGGAGGTTCGGCTGGGGAGACCCACCGGTGGCTGGCCGGCTGCGGGTTTGTGGCGGAGCGGAAGAAACGGGAGGCGGCGGGGGAGAGAAGGAGGTAGGGGCGTGGCTGAGCTTACCGACGGAGTGGAGTTGAGGGCGACGGCGGCGGGGGGTATGGAAGGGAGAGGAGAGGGCAGCGGCGGCGGTGCTGTGGGAGGGAGAGCGCAGGGCGGCGCTGTGGGCTGTGGCTGGGAGAGAGAGAAGAAAGAGAGAGGTTAGGGTGGGCTGTGGGAGGGAAAACTGCGAAGCCTACGCGTACCGGTCCCTTTCTGTGCATTGGATTCGGCCCATGCTTGGCTTTGGCTGCTCGCCACTGTTTTTCACGCGCTATTTTTTCCCATGTTTTTCGTGATGCTCTGCTTTTGGCGATTTTGCTCACTTTTGTCAGGCCATGTACAATGGAATGATGTCAGCCTTCTCTTAGCATTGACACGTAGGATAATTATCTAGGTGGCGGAGAGAGAATTAAGAAAGAGAAGGTTGTCTTCCCTTAGCTAAGAGATGATCTCTTACGAAATAAGAGAAGTCTAATTTCACCATTGTACCATTTGTCTTCTCTTAGAACTACAATTTCCTACTAAAATTTAATTAATTCACATTAATTGTTAGGGATGACAATAAGAGATAACGCATTGTATAAGTAATAATTTTGCCTTCTCTAAATGACGTGGACGGCTAAGAGAAGGCACGCATTCTCTACCATTGTACATGCCCTCATATTTCCTGTGCGCCAAGTACATAGGGGTACTACAGGGACATGTCTTCATAGCACTAAAAATGGAAAAGAAACAAAAAAAAGTACAAAATTCTACAATGTTCCTTTTAAAATTTGTAATTGTCTATGAAAATGTATAATGAGAAAAGTCCATTAGCTAATTGGTTTTTGATAGTATTTATTTTGCATGGGAAAATGCTCACAGGTTTGGCAAGAATTAACTGATATAGTATGCTTTTTTAAATAAATCCTGAAATTATATCTACTATGTACTAAACTTTCTAAATCAGATCAGTGGCAGAAAAATATATTTTGTGTCACAAAAATAATTGAAGCATATTATAAATAAATTTCATAATTTAAAAATGTTATGTTCATGTGTCACAAAAAATTGATTACCCATATAGTAAATTAAATACAAAAAAGCTGCTCATATTTGAAAAAAAAACCATCATTAAAGTAATCTTTTGCAGTGAAAAACACAATTTAGTCTTAGAATACGAGGACTTAACCCCGCCGCG
The DNA here is from genome assembly GCA_947311845.1 of Poa pratensis. Classification (NCBI taxonomy): domain Eukaryota; kingdom Viridiplantae; phylum Streptophyta; class Magnoliopsida; order Poales; family Poaceae; genus Poa; species Poa pratensis. The sequence goes on along the minus strand of CAMZMU010000091.1, from coordinate 25,055,166 downwards.
CACTAAAATATGCAAATTTTAGTTACAATGTAATTCACCAAACTTGGAAATGCAATTGTACCGTAAACTGTTACTCCCTCCGTTCCAAAATATAACACTTTCTAGCCTATCTGGCTTTGTCATGTTTCATATGTATGTAGACATATTATAATATGTTGATTTACTCATTTATGAACGAAACAGTACAAAAGTCTAGAAATACTACAAATTTTTATGTTTAGAAACGGAGGGAGTACGACTTAACCCAGTTGGCAAGCCGAGAACCAGCATGTTGTTACCTTGGAGCTTTATTAATCTAAAGCCGGACATTCTGCCTGTTATCCAGAAAAACAACATGTGGTTTGGCATATATGATAATGTGTTTGGTTGGGGCTCAAATATCATTCTTGACGTCTTGTGCATCCCATTGAATCGAATTGTTCTTTTTCCTAAAACATACATCTATCCTTTTAGTAAACGTACTCCCATCGATAGCAAAGTGCGAGTAATGACCATCAGACTCCAAACTCAATCGTGTTTTTGTGAGTGCATATATGTGGCCGTGGCGTACAACTGTACAACCTCAATCTCGGAAACTAAAAGTCCTTGGACTTTTGTGACGACAAGCATTCAGCCAAGGTGGCAAACTTTAGAGTTGCCAAGGCCCCTGCCAATACCTTTGGCAATTCCATCCCATCGTCCTCGTGGTGCCGGTGGCGCCACCACCAGTACATGGGAGCGAATATCTTCGTCATCCAGACTCTCCGGATACACCATTGAATTGCCTCCGACAGAGGTTGCGTTTTGGACGATCATCTCTGACATGCCTGCCATGTAGAATCCGCAAGCCATCGAAGGAGGAGAGAACTCCTCAAGGCGCAAGTCCGCCGTGCCCACTAACGAAGACGATGGCGTGTGGAGCGGACACGGGTTAAAATGAACAGTACCATCGATATAGATGCTTGGAGCCGATATGTGAGGCGAAGGAGCGTAGGTGCGCAGGATTGTTCCCACTGGAGGGCTCCTGTGCCGCATTTTGCCGGAGCCTCCGCCATATGCCAAGTGGCAGCACCACACCGATATAGTCTTGTCGATTTGTTCTTTTTCCTAAAAGAATCATACGGAGTATATCCTTATAGGATATAAACGTACTCCATCGACAGCAAAGTGTGAGTAATGACTATGAGACTCCAAACTCAATCTTGTTTTCGTGAGTCCATATATATGTGGCCGTGGCGCACAACTGTACATCCTCCATGTCGGTGCTTAAAAAAACAAGCCTCTGACCCGGCTGCGTTAACCCGAGCCAAACACGACACTGATGGCTCCTTGCCAGTGTACGTGTTAATTACCTGTGCCGTTGTCACGGACCCTGCAACTTCAACCGGGCGCTCGTCGGCACCTTCCAGAAACCTACGTGTCATCCTTCCTGGCCCCGCCCTTCCGCCCCTGGCCGCTCTTATCCCCACGTACCCACGGTCACTGACAGGGATGACCCACCTGACAGGGGCCTACCTGTCTGCCAAACGCAACTGTCACTATACTCCACCTCCCTCCCGTGCACGCAAGGCACCCGGGCGGGCCGAAAGCGACGGGGGGTGTGACTGCGTGAGCTTTTAAAACAACCGGCCTCACCGCCGCACTAACCACCGCCGCCTGCCGTTGCCCAGCCGCGCCGGAGGGAAAACCTCGGGAGGACTGACTGACTGCGCGGATCCATAGGCTAGGGTTTGGCTGGGTTTACGGGTTGCGGGGCCGAAAGCGAAGGGGATAGAGAGGTTGGTGGTGTTTGTGGGGGAGCAGAGGTTGGGGATTTGGATGGTCGCGGCGGCGCGGCGCGGGAGTAGTAGTAGCGGCTCCTCCTCCCCTTCCCCTTCCCCATGGGCAGGGCCTTCAGGGACTCGCTGAAGCTGCTCGAGGCCGACATCCAGCACGCCAACTCGCTGTGAGCCCACCTCCCCTCCTCTGTATCTCTTCCTTCCTCCTGCCCAAATATACAAGTCGCTGTTGTCTGAGTTTTAATTTGACCTGTTCGTGTTTCCCAATGCGTTGATTTTGGACCGCTCCTTGCGTTGATCCTGGTCTGCAGTGGGATAGGCCGAGAGGCCGATGGGGGTAGAATTGAGCCGTGGAATGCTGCTGTGGTGTAGGCGCAAGTGTGATGGATATCACGTTTTGGGTTGAGAAGCGATTAATCCGTTGAGGTCTCCCTGGGTGGATATTAGTCGGTTGAAGTATCATTTACTCTTCTCACCTTGGCTGATTGCTTGATTAATTTGACTAATTGTATGCGTATGTTTCCGCTTCTGAGTTTTGACACCTTGGATGGGATCTCCCCCCAGGTTTATTGATCAAATTTTGATTGCTGATGCACATATAGCTTATATTTAGATTGGTGTGAGTCACTACAAGATGGTGCTGGTAGCTTGTTTGATTGACACATGTCGACAGCTTTACTGCTTTATGGCCAAACTCATATTCGTTGTGCCCTGAAGCACTACAATATAGGGGTAGCACTTTTTTAGCTCATCATGGAACCCTTCTTGTTGGTGTAACATGCAATTCTTCTCGAGTGACAAAGTGGTCGGTGGCTTCTTCATCATTGTCATCATGGATTTTTCCGAAATTGTTGTCCACAGTGTGCGCTACACGGGGAGTGCTGATATCATTCGTGGCCAACTAGCTTGTCAGCATGAATTTAGTTATGGTTCGGCAGTTCAGGCTTTCCTTACTAGCCTAGTTAGATGGGCATTATCACATTAGTTGCTCCGAATGAATTCACCATTAAGGGCCCTCTTTAGCTTTACAACCCTGTCAGGAAATCAAGAGCCGGGAACTTGTGTACAAGATTTAATTTTCAGAATTTAACTGTAGTGGTGTTTTCGAATATTGACTAATGACCATAGAGTCTGCTAACTGTAGTTACAGCCAAGGTACAGAAGCATATCCTTTCAGCCGTATTTCTATACCTCGCATTATGACACTGAAATGAATTTCACCAGCATGCCAGGCAGTTTATTTTGGGAGAACCAGCACGAGCACTGTCCAAAATTTTATAGCACGGAAAGATTACCAACATATATATGCAAAACAGACTAAAGGCTACTGGAAAGGCCAGTAGTCCTGAATGCATTAACACCATTTCTGCTGCTGAATTCTAAAATTCAACTCTGACCTGTTATTTTCTGACAAACTTTTTAAGTGTCAATGAAGTTCTGAATGATCTTGTTTCACAGTGTCCTTAGTTTGTACTGCGAACTATGATTCTGTTACAGCATATACCCTTACCTCACCTGAACAGAGTCGTGAAATTTTGTGTAATTGAGAGTTTAGTTTATTTATTCTCTTGTGCCTTAAGAATGCATTGCTCATTTTTTGGTAAAATTTGCAGTGCTTCTGAATTTAGAAGAGAATATGATGGTGCCTGTCTTCAGATGAGGATGTCATACTGTCCGGCTGCACACCTTTTCCTTTTTCTTGTGCAGTGGACAGACTGCAACCTTGCTGGTGCACTTGGGCTGTTGAGGATTCTCATTTACAAGGTTGTTGGCACTCTGGTATCACTGTCATGTTTTCTTTCTCCTATTCCTTTTTGTCCAGTTAGAGCTACGACTAACTTTATGGTAATCTTAAATATGCAGGTTTATGCTGACGGGACGACCACCATGGCAACTCATGAAAGAAAAGCAAGCATTAGGGAATTTTATGGTAAATAGTTTAATATTGCTCCCTGCAATTGTTTCGCACCTTTATCTTCTTTAACTGGTTTGTCCATTCGTCATATTTTTCTTTATGTTTGGCAGCTGTTATCTATCCCTCTCTAGCGCAATTACATGAAGGAATTAATGAAGTGGAGGACAAGAAACAAAAAGCGATTTGTATAGAGAGGTATAGAAGACGAGACGAGGATCACAAAAGGGTGATCTCAGAGATTGATGATAATATAGAGGAAGAATGTGGCATATGTATGGAGATGAACGGCAAAGTTGTCCTTCCAACTTGTAACCATGCTATGTGCATAAAGTGCTACCGTGACTGGTACATATCCGCCCTCTTCTCTCTGTATTGTCGAGCAAGTATCAGGCAACATTTTGCTTTTCTCATTCTGACGATAGAACAGTACTGCATGGTTAATATGAAATATAGGTCAGCAGTATAATGAACACATGAGAATGTATTTAACCACCATGAGAAAATGCTTGGATTCATATGTAAGCTGGTCGTGTTGTTAACTTGTAAAGTTATTACGAACAAACTGAAAATAAACACCAGGATCTTCATCGGGCTACCTACTAGGAAACAATTGGGCCCCTTTGTGCTTGCATGAACTCACTGTTGCTTGCGAGGAATCATTTATCCTCATGAAATATTTCTCCTAAAGCATGATCCCAAGGGCCAATGAATTCTTTACCTTGCTAACTGCTGTGGTCAGCTTGACTTATGCCTCTGTCATGCTATTAGGTCATGTTTTATTAGCTTGCTCATTGGTCTTCGTAGGAGGGTAGGTGGGCATCTAACTGTAGTAGATCCCCATCCCAAGTCACCTAAATGAATAGCTATTTGATTTGAGCTGTCATGTTTGCTCCTTCAATTTCATTATTCTGCATGAAATGGACATAGTCTTAGAATTTGGTATATAACATAGAAACCAGGATTAAATTGAACATGGAATGTTTCAATGCACTGTACATCGCTCCACCCAGAACATTGGCCTTCCTTTTTTTTATGTCCATTGCCATTAAATAAGATTTTCAGGAATGAATCTTATAGACATGTATAACTCCGCCTATGTTGTCTCAACATAGCCGGTCCCAAGCCCGGATAAAGGAGGAGGGTTGTGATAGGCTTGGCAAGCCAACGGAAAAAACCCAGCCACTCTTATGGAGATGAAACCCAAAAGAACTTCGTTGGGGCGTAACCCTCTTAGCGACGCGCCATATCGGAACCCGGGTGTGGTGTCAAATGGGCAAGGGCCGGGCCGCCACCCCCTTGGTGGCGCGCCGTATCTTGATCTGGATACGGTGATAAGTGAGCAAGGATCGGGTCGTCGCATCCTTAGTGGCGCGCTGCATCGACGCCCGGGTGTAGTGAAAAATGAGCAAGGGTCTTCGCATTTGACTCGACGAGTGCGGAGGGTAAGGAAGTTAGCCGAGCCTAGGAGGATCCGCTTAGGTAGCTGGAACGTAGGTTCCCTGACGGGCAAGTTACGGGAGTTAGTTGATACGGCGATAAGGAGGCGTGTTGATGTCCTATGTGTCCAAGAGACCAAATGGAAGGGACAGAAGGCGAAGGAGGTGGAGGATACCGGCTTTAAGCTGTGGTACACGGGGACAACCTCAAACAAAAATGGGGTAGGCATCTTGATCAACAAGAGCCTCAAGGATGGAGTAGTGGACGTCAAGAGGCAAGGAGACCGGATTATCCTAGTCAAGCTGGTTGTTGGGGACTTGGTTCTCAATGTTATCAGCGCGTATGCCCCGCAAGTAGGCCACAACGAGAGCACCAAGAGAGAGTTCTGGGAAGGTCTCGAGGACTTGGTTAGGAGAGTACCTACTGGTGAGAAGCTCTTCATAGGAGGAGACCTCAATGGTCATGTGGGTACATCTAACACAGGTTTTGAAGGGGTGCATGGGGGCTTTGGCTATGGCATCAGGAACCAAGAAGGGGAGGATGTCTTAAGCTTCGCCCTAGCCTACGACATGGTCGTAGCTAACACCCTCTTTAGAAAGAGAGAATCCCACCTAGTGACTTTCAGTAGTGGCCAACACTCTAGCCAGATCGATTTTGTCCTCTCTCGAAGAGAAGATAGACGCGCTTGCCTTGATTGTAAGGCAATACCTGGAGAGAGTGTTGTCCATCAACATAAGCTGGTGGTGGCTGACTTCCGTTTTTGGATTCGTGTCCAGCGGGATAAGCGCCCAAAAGTTGCTAGAACAAAGTGGTGGAAGTTAAAGGGAGAGGCAGCTCAAGCTTTTAAGGAGAGGGTTTTTAAGGAGGGCCCTTGGGAGGAAGGAGGCGATGCAAACAGTATGTGGATGAGGATGGCGACTTGCATTCGGAAGATTGCATTAGAGGAGTTTGGGGTGACCAGGGGAAGTAGAAGGGATGCTAAGGATACCTGGTGGTGGAACGTTGAGGTCCAGAAGGCTATTAAGGAGAAGAAGGATTGTTTCAGACGCCTACACCTGGACAGGAGCGCAACCAACATGGAGATATACAAGGGGGCAAAGAAGGCTGCAAAGCGAGCGGTGAGCGAGGCAAGGGGTCGGGCGTATGAGGACCTCTACCAGCGTCTAAACACGAAGGAAGGCGAAAGAGACATCTATAAGATGGCGAAGACGAGAGAAAGGAAGATGAGGGATGTCAACCAAGTCAAATGCATAAAGGACGGAGCGGATCAACTCCTCGTGAAGGACGAAGATATCAAGCGTAGATGGCGAGAGTACTTCGACGACCTGTTCAATGGAGAGAATGAGAGCTCTACCATTGAGCTAGACGATTCCTCCGATGATACCAGCCGACGCTTTGTGCGGCGTATCCAGGAGGCTGAGGTTAGGGAGACTTTGAAGAGGATGAAAGGAGGCAAGGCAATGGGCCCTGATGGTATCCCCATCGAGGTGTGGAGAGGCCTTGGAGACATAGCGATAGTATGGCTAACTAAACTTTTCAACCTCATTTTTCGGTCAAACAAGATGCCCGAAGAATGGAGGCGGAGTACATTAGTGCCAATCTTCAAGAACAAGGGGGATGTTCAAAGTTGCACTAATTACCGTGGAATCAAGTTGATGAGCCATACAATGAAGCTATGGGAGAGAGTCATTGAGCACCGTTTAAGAAGATTGACAAGCGTGACCAAAAATCAATTTGGTTTCATGCCTGGGAGGTCTACCATGGAAGCCATCTTCTTGGTACGACAACTTATGGAGAGATACAGGGAGAAGAAGAAGGATCTTCATATGGTGTTCATTGACTTGGAGAAGGTGTATGATAAGATACCACGGAATGTCATGTGGTGGGCCTTGGAGAAACACAAAGTCCCAACAAAGTACATTACCCTCATTAAGGATATGTATGATAATGTTGTGACAAGTGTTCGAACAAGTGATGGCGACACCGATGACTTTCCAATTAAAATAGGACTGCACCAGGGGTCAGCTTTGAGCCCTTATCTCTTTACTTTGGTGATGGATGAGGTCACAGGGGATATACAAGGAGATATCCCATGGTGTATGCTCTTTGCGGATGATGTGGTGCTAATTGATGATAGTCGGGCGGGGGTTAATAGAAAGTTAGAGCTGTGGAGGCGAACTCTAGAATCGAAAGGTTTTAGGCTTAGTAGAACCAAAACTGAGTACATGAGGTGCAGTTTCAGTACTACTAGGCACGAGGAGGAAGAGGTTAGGCTTGATGGACAGGTGGTACCTGAGAAAGACACCTTCCGATATTTGGGGTCTATGCTCCAGAAGGATGGTGATATCGATGAAGATGTGAGTCATCGAATCAAAGCTGGTTGGATGAAGTGGCGCCAAGCTTCTGGCGTCCTCTGTGATAGGAAAGTGCCACAAAAGCTAAAAGGCAAGTTCTATAGGACGGCGATTCGACCTGCGATGTTGTATGGCGCAGAATGTTGGCCGACCAAGAGACGACATATCCAACAGTTAGGTGTAGCGGAGATGCGCATGTTGAGATGGATATGTGGCCACACAAGAAAGGACCGGGTTAGGAATGATGATATACGTGAGAGAGTTGGGGTAGCACCAATTGAAGAGAAGGTTGTCCAACACCGTCTAAGATGGTTTGGTCATATAGAACGTAGGCCTCCGGAAGCGCCATTGCATACCGGACGGATAAAGCGGGATGAGAATGTTAAGAGGGGTCGTGGTAGGCCAAACTTGACATGGGAGGAGTCTGTTAAGAGAGATCTGAAGGATTGGAATATCACCAAAGAACTAGCCATGGATAGGGCTGCGTGGAAGTTAGCTATCCATGTGCCAGAACCATGACCTAGTTTCGAGATCTTATGGGTTTCAACTCTAGCCTACCCCAACTTGTTTGGGAAAAAAGGCTTTGTTGTTGTTGTTGTTGTTGTAATCTTATAGACATGTATAATAAGATTAATTTAACCTTATTGGAGAAAAGGCATACTGGTTTTAGCAAAGCTGGGGATGGCCAAAGGTTTGGATATACGAGTTCAGGACAGAATAAGATACCAAATTCATCTAAGGTGGACTTTCTTAGCTCAGACCGAAGGATGGCCACTGGATACTCTGACCCGGTTTTCGTTGATTATGTCATGTCATCTCCTGCTTGCACTTGGATTTGGATTTTTTTTCCAGACTCAGAAGCAACACCTGTCCTTGAGGAAGTCAAGCGGTGTGCAAAATGACAAGATTTGATGTGAAGTCATTTCTTGCCATGATTTTTTTCCCGGAATTAGTTACGCCTTCTTTTCTATATAAGAGATTCAAACTCACTTCTGGGTACCCTGGCAGATGGTAATGCGATAATGATTGGGTAGAAATCCTGATTATGGTTTTATCTGATATACTGCAACCGTAGTAGCCTGAGCATTCATTCGTATACCAACTTAGATGGTCTCTGGGTAGATGTTTTTACTTGAAATATGGATGAACATAAAAGAAATATACTTAATATTATTTCATTCTGAATCTGCCGGCCTGGCACAAAGTTTGTCTATTGGTGTCACGGTCCGACAGTCAACTTTCTACATGATGCATTCAGTTTCTTCCAATATATATTATGTTGTTCTAAGCGTGGTCTCCTTGCAGGAGATCAAGATCACAGTCCTGTCCATTCTGCCGTGACAGCCTCAGGAGGGTAAACTCTGCCGACCTCTGGATATACACAGATAACCGAGACATAGTCGACATGGCGACGGTTCGAAGAGAGAACCTGAGGCGTCTCTACATGTACATAGACAAGTTACCGACAGTCATCCCTGAATCCGTTTTCGAGGTGTATGATTCCCACGTAAAGTGACCTGGTGCTCTTGCTGGTTGTTCAGCGGTATGCTGCTACTAGTGTTGTAGACATTTGTGGAGCCCTGGGCGCCTGGTGCCGTGAGCTTATGGATGCTCCGAGCACCTCGTCGGGGAGGCTCCGTATGTAAGTGAGGTATATATGTAAATTATTGTCAGCTGTATCCATCCACACGGCCTCTGTGATGTGTCATTAGGGGAGTCTGACGCCTTTAGCATGTAAGTAATGAATCATTGACTCACATTTTTCCCATGGGGGGGATGCAATTCTGTAAGCATATGTTCAGTAATGAATCATCCTTTTTGATGAATTTTCATTCGATCGAGTCTGGAAAGTTTTCCGTGCCACAGTTGCGCCAAGTTTCTGCATTGCAAATAATACTGGAGGGTTGCTCCTCAAGACCTGAAGCTGCGGTACATGCGCTGCAGCGCTGGTGGTTTTCGTGCCTTCAGCCTGTATCCAGGCCGCATATTCCAGTCTCTCCCTCCCTACTGATAAATCTGAATGTCAGCCATTTGGCGTAACGCAGTTATGCAGGTGTCTGAATAACCTTGTGCATTTGCTTTGCTATTCTAACATCCGAATTCCATCCGACGCAACACCGCACGCATGTATGTGACTGCGATCCAGCAGCAGTGATGACACCAAGAATCTGCCATATTGCTTGAAGCACAATTGCCACTGAGATGCGGTGGTGCTCGATGTCGAGAAGCCAGGTAATCCGGTGGTTGCTCCGTGCGTGTTTCTTTGCAAAATTCCAGCTTCTCTCTGAACTTTCGTTCGTCGCTGCCAAATCATCTGTACTTAATCTACCAAACCCATCTAGGAAAAGCAACTACAAATCGTGTCCCATATTGTTTTATGCAAAGCACAACCTAATAAGTTTTTAATAGCAGTTGTGCTACAAACTGTGTCTCTGCTCGGTAGGGCCAAGAAATCCAACGATGAATAAATTACAAGAGCCACTATACAAGGGCTGAAGCATAGAAACCAGGGAAGCGTTACAAAAATAGATGAGACATTGGACACTTAAAAGAGCCTAAGAAAAAGAACAATGCAGAGTATATGTTCAAAGACTCAGTTCCAGGAAAGAATTCAGAAATGGGCACAAATTAAGTCCACATTTTCTACTGCCAAAAGTAAAGCACCGCTTTGCATTGCTAAGAAGTAATACAACGCAAGAACAAGTGCAGACGACACAGACAAAACATAGCATCAAATACAATACATGGAGAACTAGGTTGATGCGATATCCGAATTAAGACAGCAAAGTCAATTGTTCCATTCAATAAAATGAAGACACGACAGCTTAGTTAGCACATAGTTCAAATGCGCACCATGATGTCTTGTTTCTTTGAGCACTAATACATAACAGTAGTCCCCTTCGCCTGACAAGCATTGAATTCATGCAACCACACAACAATTAGGGCTTCTTGATCATAACTTTATATGAATCAACAAAGAAGATAGCGAGCTCATTCTTGATGTTGCAGCCCACGAGGATACTGACAGTTAAGCTGCTAAGAAGCACCATGTCACTCAACAATCGTCAGATGAAAGGAAACCCGTTCACAACATAATCTTTTAGTGTCGGAAAGAAGGCATGGGGAACAAGAGTTTGTTTGAGCCGAAGTTGATTAGAACCAAGTAATATGTGGTTGAAACTGGTAACCAACTTGCCATCCATGTCTATCTGAAGTAGCCACTGGCCAAATTTGAGCAGAACGAGAACATCACCATCCCAAGACGAGACCACACTCCATCGACTGTGGAACCTTCCAAACTGCACCGTGAGATCTGCAACAGGCAATTGAATCCGGTATATGAAGGCCCATGCCTCGCTCTCATAGTCTTGCATCATCCAGATATCAATGGTTGCCACTGCTTCATTAAAGCTTGACATGCCGAGCATTCGATCCATCTCAAACAGGTTACCTTTGCCACCAACAGCTGGGGCACGCATCTACGAGAATGACTCGGTTGTGGTGTTGAAAACTGTTATCATGCTGCTTGCCCTCTCATGCTGCTGCAGCTGCTCTACGTGCCAATGCAGGTTACCATGGAACAGGACAGAGAAGGATTCGTATACCATGTCGTTCTCCGCATCGAGGCACCTTATGCGCCTCGGGGGCCGGCCGGAGCCCAATGTGAAGACGTAGGAGCCATCTTGATATTCAGGGCTATAGCTTGACTTCCGAGAAATAGTCGGTACTCGCCGGTAGGGCTGTGAGGGTACATCCCCCAGAGTGGGAAGCCATCAATCTGATGCAGGCGAGCATACTGACGAGTTGCTGGGTTGCAGATGAAGAAGCCCAAGTTCCTGTAGCGGCCGCAGAGGACGAGGAGGCCGTCGCAGGAGGCCTTGAGACTGAAGTCGGAGTGGCCAAGTCGCGCGAGGGACTGGAGCTGGTCGACGGCGGCCCGGTGGTCGAAGGGGATGACGTCTAGGTAAACGATGTCGCCGCTGACGGAGGTATATAGGAGGGGGAGGGAGGGCTGGCGGCCGTGATGAGCGAGGAGGAAGTCGCGGGTGGAGGTGGCGTGGCGCCAGGCGCGGCACACGGCGCGACAGCGGAGGAGGGATTTAGGGGGCAGGCGGACGAGGATCTCCCAGACGGCGATCTCATCTGGGAGGCCTCGGTGGAAAGACACCCGTTCTGCTACACCTGCGGCTTCCGCCATGGTCGCCGGATGGGAGCTCTCGATTCCGTCCCAGGAGCAGAGCAAGAGGAGTGGTGTTGGTGTTGTGCTAGTGACGGCGGCGGCGGAGAGAAAATTGCACATAACACTAACCTTTGGTGCAAAAGTTGCACAAATCACAGAAATCAAACAACTTTTGCAGCTAGCCCCATTTCTTCGTCTAATAAGTTGCATATAGCCCAAAACGGTGATTTAGAGCCTTAACACGTATCTTACATGTGGGGTCATGACCATTATACCATGTGCCATAATTATACGACAATCCACATCATCTATATTATTTAAATGGCTGAATCTAATATATGGCTAAAATTTAACAAGACAATTATAGTTTACACAAAAGCCGTAATCCAGGTTTGACACATTTAATTTGGAGTACTCTCAACGGATAACATATAAGACGTCACGTAAATAATAATCACGTACGCGGACACATTTCTTTTTTGCAGTTCCATTTAATCTGTCTTAGACTCCCATGCTTTTCCCTCAAAAAAGAGAAAAACTCCCATGTTGGATACAGACGTGAAAAGCGTGTCAACATACTACTCCGTACTTAATACAATATATAACTGGGTCCGTTAAGAAAAAGAAAGCCGAAATAAAATAGGGAGAGGGATGTACGTACTTAATACTATATACGGTAGTACATGTAAGGAAAAAATTCGTGGCCAAAACACATATACATATACGATGTTTGGTATTGTTTTTATTTTATGTCATACCATAGTCGACTCTTTTTAAATTATCATATAATTATGATATACGGTATAAAATACTGTATAATGATCATGGCCCACATGTCAGATACTTGTTAAGCTTTTCAATCAATGTTTTGGGCTAGATGCAACTTATTAGATGAAAAACTGGGGCTAGCTGCAAAAGGTGTTTGATTTCTGTGTTATGTGCAACACTTGCACCAAAGGCTGGTGTTCTGTGCAATTTGCTCGGCGGCGGAGGGTAGGTCAGGTCTTTCTCCTTGAACGGGCTGGGCCTTTGTGATGGGCTGGTGTTGACTGTCAACAAGCGAGTTCACGTAAATGAAACAAAGATTGTGGCTGATTGTATAATTGTATTGAAAAACTGAAGCATGTCAAATAATCTAGTTTGATTCTGGTCAAAACAACTTCAGCCGGCTAACATGTCAAAATCATATGACTGAAAATGAAATGTAACATAAACCGTTTGATCCAAGTCAAGTTGAGGTCATATTAAAAGATTATTAATCTGCACAGGAAAATAATAATAGTATAAGACTGCAGATTTCATCCTTGGTCAAACTCTGAACATTTTAATCAGAAGTTAGTTGCATAAGCTACAAGGTGACTTCACTAAACTACTGAGACAAAAAAAATCTGTCACGACAACAGTACTCCATGTATACAATATTTCAACCAGCTTGATCATGTCCACAAGACCACAACACTCGTGAAGAAAACAAGAACAGATCACAGCAACCTTCTACCCATGAGGGGTCTTCTTCTGATGACATGACACCAAACCATGGCATCATTCGCATCTTCTCTGCAAAATTCGAGCTTCTCTCTGAACTTTCTTCAGTCGCAGCCGAATCATTCGCAGACTTCAGTCGTTGGGTGAGGACAACCTGCCATCGCCACGCCTGACGTCTCAGAGCACAATCGCCACAGAGATACGGTGCTGGCACGGCCGCCTCGGGGCTGCCATCGCCACACTCTTCGCCGCCGCACTGGCTTTGCGGTCGCCGGCGCCGCCGCCGCGGTTTGCGTTGGCCGGGGGATGAGACGCACGGACCGAGCCTGTTCGGCACGCCGGCAGCGCGTGACTCCCGCCGATTTCAGGAGTGCGTGCAGAGGCATATGCGAGTCGATGCGTCCCCTACAATGCGCTCGCCGGCGATGACTTGTTCTTAAGTAGCTTGTTTAGAACCTTAGATTGTTCGTGTAGTGCCTGATTTTGGATGTGGTTAGATGATCTATTACGTGGATGTGATTGTTATGATTCATGCTTACCATTATTCTTTAGTAGCTTGCGGATGGTTAATTGTTTGTTCATGGTTACCGTCTCAACCTATTGTAGAACATTGTGGCGCCTATCTCTCCCGATCTGTATGATATCGAGAATGCAGTCTTGATTCCACTGGTACCTAAGAATGCACTCCCTTACATCATGGTGTGTGAAAAAACTGTTCAACTTCAAGCACGGTTATGTGGGATGTCACGAGGAGGGAAGGAACCCATAAAACTGGTGTGTGTGTGTGTGTGGGGGGGGGGGGGGGGATTTACCTATATAGTGGCGGTGGATCTGGGGAGGGGGTTAAACTAGAACCCGAGTGCGTCAAAACGTGAACTGAGCCCCAATCCAGGTTGACGGAACAACGATTCCCCTTCCAAAGCTACGTGGCGCACATTGGGCTTAATCTAGCCATTTCTCCGGTCAGGTCGGGCCTATAGAAGCCTAGCGCTGAAATACAGTCCCCAGCCCGGCCTGACTACGGGCCACAGAAATTGGCCCCAAGCCCGGTCCTAGCCCAAAAAGCCTGACTAGGCCTGACCGCAGCTAAATTCCTGTTTTCCGTAAGCCCGCCCCGACACGTCTATCGGGCCTAAAAATCACGCCCGAGCTCGGCCCGGTGTGCAAATCGCTTGGTCCCACTCAGCCCGAGATTTTCGGGCCGGGTCGGGCTGTCCTACCCATGGCCAGGTATGCTTGGAGTCACCCCCACAAACCCCCCCCCCCCCCCACGCTGAGATGAGCCACAAACCGCTTAGCCCCTTAGACAGCCCAAGTCGGCCCAGAAACACCCATGTGGCCCACCACAGTTGACAAGGATATACATCTCGGGTACCCTACCATAAGGATACCTGGTGCACGTGTCGACTAAAGCCCAACTATCAAGAGCCTAACATGAAGCCCATGACGAAAGGCCCAACAAGATGGAGTACCCTCCAAGATTAGACATAGGCATAGTCGGTTTATACTTTCTTACATGTAAACAGGTCGGTTACGGACTCCCGAGACCCAGCCTCTTTAAAGGCTGGGAGGGCCGTCGATCTGGACAAGCCATACTCGAACCACCAAAGCTCTAGCGAGATCGACATCTCGCCGGAGCTCCCCTGTAATCGCATAATCCACACATCAATACCAGACAAGCAGGAAGTAGGGTCTTTACCTCCACCCGAGGGGCCTGAACCTGGGTAAATCTTTGCCTCTGCTTGTCAGCCGACGAAACTACCAGTACTACCACGTTCTCTCCCCATAATCTCAACCCTAGGTCCTTAACCATGGGATTTGATGAGGGTACACCTCGTCAATTGGCGCCGTCTGTGGGAAAGAATAGTGCTGGACTCGCGGTTTCTTCGGTTCCATCGGAAAACGGCGACTCGCCGATCGGATCTACAAACGGCAACTCGCCGGCTGCATCGACAAACCAGAACTCGCCGACTCAGGCGGCACACGGCAACTCGCCGGCTCACTCGACAAACGGCAACACGCCAGCTTCACCCGCAAAAAGCGCATCGGATCCTCTGATGGATTTCGAGCCACACTCGCCAGGATTCCAGGAGGCCTTCTCCGATCTCGAGTCAGGTTTGGGTTTAACCGTTGGTTCGTTCAATTTTTTCGTCAACAAGCTTGGTGTGCAGGACTTGACGGATCCACGCCAACTCGCGACTTCGCACCCGAGGCTCCATCGGTTGCGGCTCCTTCGACTGCGGATCCCTCAACTGTGTCCATACCATCGTCGACCCTCCAAGCTTGTTCGTCTGCAACAACCATGTCCACACGAGAGATGCGCGAGCTCATTGAAGAACTCCAGGGCGAGGAGGCCGAATCAGCATATCGCACAAACGATCCCGAGCTGGATCTCCCACTCGAGGATAGTTTCGACTGCGGGATCTCCCTCAGCGACTTCGACGAACCTGAAACTCATATCGACAACCACGTCGACTCCGAGATCTGCGCCAACAACAACCTCGACTTCGAGATTCATAACAACCTCGCCGACGCCGAGATGGCATAGGCGACGAAGGCGTCGACTGCGAGATCCGTCCAGACGACCACTCGATGAACATACGGCTCAGACATGAGCCTCGATGAAGATGTCGAGTCCATGACGGGACTCGAAAGTACATACACATACCCTCGGGTCATACCCCAGCAGGTCTACGTTGCCATCGCCGCAGAAACATCAGACACTGCGGCCAGTCGCAGGCCTACAGAATTCCCGTGCACAGTTACTATGCCGGACGGAGTCACAACTCTCACAATCACTGCTGAGATGGCAGCAAAAGCAGATAAAGTCATCAAGGAGTGCACAATGATGCCAGCAGACGCAACACAAGAAGAGATGTTGACCTTCCAGTACTTCAACTGGCAGGAGTCACTTCGACTGAAGCAGATAAGAGCAACACTCGAAGAACGCAAAAAGCAAGCTAGCTTGTCGAGTGCGCGCAGAAGACAGCTCTCCCTGAGCTCCACCGGGCGAGCAGACACAAGACCCAGATCAAGGTTGTCACACCTCTCGCCAGGCGAGAAGGCGGCACTCACCCGCAACTTAGGCAACTCCTTCATGACATACGACGAGGAAGGACTGCCGGTGCCCAAAACAGCAGCAGGTGCTCTCTACACCGCTGCAGCATACCTGGAGGCAATCAAGCCCCCAGCGGATGACCCCAATGCAAAACTACACCGCCAACAGATCAAATCACTCGCCTTAGCTGCAAAGGCCATACGCCAATTCCAAGAACTCCAGGTGGGAGTCGAGACCGTGCCCTAGTCGACGCGCCTCGGGAAGAGCATAATCACAGTGGTCGTCGCCACCACTCGAAGGAAAGAAGCGGCTCGCGAAGGCGCAGGTCCAGGAGCAGATCACGCAGATCTTACAGTAGCGACTCATACTCTGATCGAGAGCCTGAGCCACATGGAGCTCTGTGCTTCACTCGACGCGTCCGCGAGACACGGATGCCCAAAGGATTCAAACTCACATCCGAACAGCCCAAGTACACGGGTCGACAGGAACCTTCCGGGTGGCTGGAAGATTACAGGCTGGCTGTTGCGTGCCAGCGGGCACAAACACTACAGCCATGCAGTACATACGACTCATGCTCGAAGGCACAGCCGCGACTGGCTCAAGGCCCTACCTCCATCAACATACGACTCGTGGGATCACTTCCGCAGGGATTTCGTCAAAAACTTCGAGCCTCTATGTGAGCGCCCGAAAACATTCGAGGAGCTGCGGGCCTGCGTTCACGTTCAGACGAAACGTTGAGGTCATACATCAGACGATGGACTGAGATACGTAACTCAGTTGGAGTGGTTTCAGAAGATATGGCCATGGATGCTTTCGTCATGGGCCTCGCCAGGCGAGACTTCAAAGAAGCACTTGGCCGCCAAAAGCCAAAATCTGTAGCCACCTCTTGCAGATCGCGACTGAGTGGGCAGATGGAGAGATATGGCACGCACCACACGCGGGTCCTCACCCCGTGACAAACATGAGAATAGCAGTCGAAGCCACAGAGACTCGTACAGAGACGACCGAAGGCGCAAACGTTCAAAACGTCACTACGACGATGACAGACCCGAATTCATGGCGGCTGGGTTCTCCACACCCCGCAATGATCAGGACAGAAGCGACCGACGGTCGGAAGATCGGCGAGACAGTCGAGATGATCGGCGAGACAGTCGAGATGATCGTCGAGACAGCCGAGACACGGCCAACGCAGTGATAGCTACAAGAGGAAGGACTGGCGCAAGTCACGGGCACAATCTGAGCGATCATTCGAAGAAAAGATGGACGCTGATTGCAGATTCCACCTGTACAAGGGGGACGACGGAAAACTGCGATCCAATCACTCGATGAGAAACTGCAGGGAGTTCGACCAAATGGCGACTGATTACGTAAATCGCAGAAAGGCAGCAGCCGCACAAGCACCTGCACCCGTGCCTCAGCCAAACAACGTGCCTGTTCTGATGGCACCACCTCCACCACCACAGCCTGCCCCAGGCGGAAATCTCGCGGGTGCCATACAGCCCGTACCTCGGGTGGACGAACCACAGTACCCTCCGCCCCAAGGGCAGATGTACATGATACAGAAAGGTCGACCTTCCAACAGGGAGCAAAAACTTCGCACTCGACAAGTAAACATGGCGGTCATGTCACCTCCTGCGGTAACAGAATACTTGAAGGGATCCGAACTACAATAAGCTTCAGCAAAGAGGACCACCCTCCATCGGTTGTTCGACCAGGGCACTCTGCTCTGGTACTCGACGCGCAAATTGGAGGCTACGCCATGTCCAAGGTCTTCATGGATGGTGGGAGCGGCATAAACATCATCTTCGCAGATACGCTCCGCAAAATGAACAGGTCAGTCGAAAACCTGCCAAGATCTTCAAATACCTTCCACGGTATCGTTCCAGGGAAAGCAATAAGCCCAGAGGCACCATACAACTCGACGTGACGTTCGGGGACAAGCACCACTTCAGGACAGAGTCGATTGAGTTCGAAGTGGTCGACTGGAAGTCACAATACCATGCTATACTTGGACGCCCGACGTTCGCTCGATTCATGGCGGTGCCACATTACGCATACCTCCAGCTGAAGATGCCTGGACCAAAAGGAGTAATCACAGTCAAGGGGAACTTCCAAAAGTCTGACTCTTGCGACCGAGAATTCAGCAAAATCTCTGAGATGTTTGGCATGGAAGCAACACTCGCTGATCTAGCGGTCTCCAACGATCGAACACTTATGCCAGAGCACAAAAAGGTGGCAGTCGACAGAGCATTCAGTGCCACCAACGACACAAGATCGCATCAGGTGCACCCGACTGACCCGACCAAGACAGTCAATGTCTCGTCGAGTCTGCCTATCGCATAGGAAAGCGCGCTCGTCGAATTCCTCCGTGAGAACTGGGATATATTTGCATGGTGTCCAGCAGACATGCCAGGTATTCCCAGGGAATTCGCCGAGCACTCTCTCCAGCTACTTCCAGGTGCTAAACCAGTCAAACAAACAATGCGCCGCATATCCGGCCCAAAAAGAACTGCAGTCGAAGCCGAAGTCGACAGGCTACTCGCAGCAGGATTCATCAGAGAGATCAAGAAATCACAATGGGTGGCCAACCCCGTACTCGTAGAGAAGAAGCACACAGATATCCTTCGGATGTGCGTAGATTTTACAGCACTCAATAAGTGTTGTCCAAAGGATCACTTTCCACTACCTCGAATCGACCAGATCGTCGACTCCACCGCCGGGTGCGCTCGCTTGTCCTTCCTGGATGCTTACTCGGGTTACCACCAGATAAGGATGAAGGAAGAGGATGAAGAAAAACGGCGTTCATAACCCCACTCGGGGTCTACTGCTACACCACAATGCCTTTCGGGCTCAAGAACGCAGGCGCAACCTATCAGCGCATGATGCAAGATTGCCTCAAGAAGCAGATTGGGCGAAACGTCCAGGTCTATGTAGATGACATCGTCATCACCACAAGAGAGGAAAACACACTACTCGATGACTTGCGAGAGACATTCGCAAACCTCAAACGCTTCCACATCAAGCTCAACCCGAAGAAGTGCACGTTCGGCGTGCCAGCCGGGCAACTCCTCGGGTATCTAGTCTCAGCTCGAGGAATCGAGGCGGACCCGGAGAAAATACAGGCCATCTTGACGATGCAAAGGCCTTCAAAGCTCCACGACGTGCAAAAGTTGGCGGGTAGAGTAGCAGCACTCAGTCGATTCATCAGCAAGCTAGGCGAAAAAGCACTCCCGTTCTATCGACTGATGAAGAAGGCAGATAATTCGAGTGGACGCCAGAAGCCGAAGCAGCCTTCACGGACCTCAAGCGAGTCCTCACAAGCCCTCCAATCCTCGTAGCACCAAGGGAACGCGAGCCACTATACCTATATGTCTCTGCAACTAACAGGGTGGTGAGCACTGTTCTAGTGGTCGAACGCAGAGAGGAGGGACACGCCCAAAGCATACAACGTCCAGTCTATTACTTGAGTGAAGTGCTCTCCACATCAAAGCAGCGGTACCCGCACTATCAGAAGCTGGCATACGCCGTGTTCATGTCCTCAAGGAAGCTGACGCATTACTTCTCCGAGCACCCGATCACTGTAATCAGCACTTCAGGGATCGGGGACATCCTCACAAACCCCAATGCAACTGGGCGAGTAGCAAAATGGCTCATCGAGCTAGCACCAAGAGACATCAAGTATGATTACCCGAAGGCCATCAAAGCACAAGTTTTACCCGACTTCCACACCGAGTGGATTGAAGCTCAGCTCCCAGGAGCACCAGATGTGTCCAATTCCTGGACTATGTACTTTGATGGCTCGAAGAAAAACGAAGGCGCAGGCGCAGGTGTCATCCTCATATCACCAAAAGGCGACAAGCTCCGCTACATCCTGCAAATGGGATTCGAGTTCCCATCCAATAACGAAGCAGAATATGAGGCTCTGATCCATGGCATGAGGATGGCAAAGCACTCGGGTGCACTCGACTGATGATCTACGGCGACTCGAATCTGGTGGTGCAGCAAACAATGAAGGCTTGTGACGCAATCGCAGATAACATGATCGCCTACCGTGACCTGTACAACATCATGGAGGGCAGCTTCGAAGGCTGCGAGTTGCGGCACATAGGGCGTGAGAGCAATGAAGAAGCAGATAAGTTAGCCAACATTGGTGCGACCAAAGCACCAGTGCCACCTGGTGTCTTCTTCGAGCGCATCGAGCACAGATCAATCAAAAAGAAGCGGGCAACTCCTGCATCAGCCGCACCAGCCAAGAGCAAAACACCTAGCACAGAGGACCCACCAGTCGAGGTACTCCTCATCGAGCCAACTTGGACTCAACCCTTCCTCGCATACATACTCCGCGGCGAGGTACCCGAAGACTTCACAGAGTCAAGACGCGTCACTCGACGATCTAAAGCATACACTGTCATCAACGGTGAACTTTACAAACGCAGCATATCAGGTATGTTCCAGCGTTGCATAGCATTTGAAGATGGCCAAGCCATCCTTCGTGATATTCATGCAGGTACTTGCGGGCATCACGCCAGCAGTCGATCACTCGTAGCCAAAGCCTTTCGCGCAGGCTTCTACTGGCCCACAGCACTCAAAGACGCGGAGGACATAGTCAAAAGGTGCATCGGCTGCCAAAAATTCGCCACAAAGCCGCACGCACCCGCATCGGCGTTGAAGACAATACCATTGGCCTGGCCTTCGCCCAGTGGGGGCTCGATATGGTTGGGCCACTCAAAAAATCCTCCCATGGAGGGCATACTCACCTTCTGGTGGCGGTCGACAAGTTCACCAAGTGGATTGAAGCAGTACCCATCACAAGTTCGACTGCCACTACAGCAGTCAATTTCATAAAATCCATCATATACCGCTTTGGTGTGCCAATAGCATCATCACTGACAACGGTACAAACTTCACGGCTGAGGAATTCAAATCCTTCTGCAAAGAGCAAGATATCACGCTCAATTATGCATCTGTGGCGCACCCGCAATCAAACGGCCAAGTCGAAAAGGCCAATGGGCTTGTGACGAGTGGAATCAAGAAGCGCCTCCTGGTGCCACTCAAAAGGGCTGCGGGTGCTTGGGTAGAAGAGCTCCCGTCTGTGCTATGGAGCCTACGCACAACACCCAACGCCTCAACACAATTCACTCCATTCTTCATGGTCTACGGCGCAGAGGCAATCCTGCCATCAGACGTAAGGTTCAACGCACCAAGGGTCGAAGCATACAATGAAGAAGATGCAGATGAAGCACTCGAAGATGCAGTCGACTTGCTGAAGAAGCACGCAACACGGCGCTAGCACGCACAGCTGTCTACCAGCAAGATCTACGCAACTATCACAGCCGTCGACTGCGTACCAGGTCCTTCGAGGTGGGTGACTTGGTACTTCGACTGAAGCAAAAGAAGGTGCATAAACTTGCTTCTCCATGGGAAGGACCCTTCATCATCACCGAGGTCATTGGTGGTGGAGCATACAGACTGAAGCATGCGAAGACCGGCGAACTCTCACAATCCTTGGAACGTTGCGCAGCTGCGCCGTTTCTATGCTTAGATTGCTCAGTCGCATAATGTAATAGGCTCATATGTCGGATGGCTGCAGGTTTCAGACGCGCTCTTTTCCTTACCAGGGTACCTAAGGGGACTGGAAGGTTTTTAATGAGGCGGCCTGCAGCCTAACATTCATAAATGGAATATAGTCAATAAATTCCTCATACTTTTCCTGCTTACTACTCGCATAACTTATCAGCACAAACTTAGCCTCACCCGTATGCTCGGGGGCTGAGCTACCTCATAACATAAAAGCTTTCGCTCCTTCAAACATAATACTCCAGCCACACTCGAATACTCGGGGGCTGGATCATAACACTAAACACAAAGGAAAAAGTTGCTCAACCCCAATCAATCACTCGGGGGCTGAGCCTGCAGGCATAAGTTGAAGCTTCAACTCTCATAAAATTCATAGCCTCACTCGAGCACTCGGGGGCTGTAATTCATGATCTATTAAGTTTTTCATAAACCCCACTCGATACACTCGGGGGCTGCATACATACAAGTAAACAAATATGTACTAAGTGGCAAATTTACACTCGGGGGCTGTTCCCTATACATAAATACCCTAATCTTCGGTTCATCCTTTGCTGGAAGAACAGGGCCCATAAGTTGCGCTTGATAGCAATCAACCAATGTCCTCGCATGATCGAATGTTTCGTCAAGATTCGACTGGGACAAGGACGATCCAGGCGGGTGGACGTAGCTGCAAATTTGGACGTTGACTTCGGAGATATGCCATGGTTGCGTTGGCGCCATCCACAAGCTTCTGGGTGATAAAGCCTCGAATGGAACCTGTTGACCGGAAGAGCTCGAGTAACGCGTGGATTCCTTGAGGTTGCGGCCCAGCTGGAAAAAGCATCTGGTTGATTCGACTGAAGGCCGACCTGCATAACTCAAGAGCATAGTGCTCCGCCACACCCGATCCTGCAGAGTCGCGAGTATGCGTGCTCGGTGCTTGTCCAATCGAAAGTGCTGGCGGCCAGTCGTGGGTTCGTCAGTTGCCATGTTCAACTGCTCATCCACGCGAGCCTGCTCCGCCTGGAAATCTTGAACAAAACCTGCAACAACACAAGTTGGGTGAACAAAAAAGAACAGGCTGTGAACTCATAAGATCAAGGCAGTCATGCTTACACTCGAGCTGTCTGTTCACGATCTCCATCTCGCCAAGCACATACTCCTCCCGTTGGGTGGGTAAAGCAGGCCTTGCCCTCATCCTTTCCAGCTCGCTTCGGGCACTCGCCAGCTCTTGCTCCTGTTTCGCGAGTCGAGCCTTCATATAACGTATTACTGCGGCATCGTTTGCCGCCTGAGCTCGAGATCGAGTAGGGGCATGATGCCGCGACGAACTGGATGAAGTGGCGGCTGGCCGTTTCTGTTCCAAGCATCATAAAAGTTTCATGAGAAACTAGTCACAAAGCTCAGACGAGCAACAACATACAGCTTTACAAGCAGAATCATAAAAGGAAATAAATTCATACAAAGGTAGCAAAAGCACATGCATACTCGCATGGTCATAAGTTTAATTACAAGACATCAAAGGCGCGGCTGCCCTACTTCTCAGACATTGACTCTGACCTAGCCCTACTCGCACGAGCGGCGACCTCTGCTGCCCGGCGCTCCATGGTGGCCATAAAATTTCAGCCAACTTTGCGGCTGGCTCGTTCAAATGCTTTAGGGACACCAGTTTCCCGCCAGGCTTACGAGGGAAAGCAGACAGAGCGGCTTCGAAGTCACCCTCTATCCCATGACCTAAAAGGAGTTTGAGGGTGGTCTCTGAGCCGCGTACCGTCAAAGTGCGAGCAAAGTTCGCCATAGTCGAAGTTCCCGGGCCCAGGACGTCTGCGAAGCCATCCACAGTCGAAGGAGGTTGGCTGGATGGGAACACATCCTTGAACACGGCGCCGAGCGTGCTCGTAGATTTGGCGAGTGCGTCCTTGGCTTGGGTGGAGACGACATCCAGGTCGCCGATTGCGCGGTCAAGGGACAAATCGACACTCGATTGGTCTACAGGTGCCGTGCCCAACAGCTCCTTCAAAAAAGCAGAAGTAACAGAAAATGTTACATACTATTCAGTGGCAAAAAGAAGTAGGCAAAAAGTGAAAGATTCAACTCACCGCCTACGTCTCGGGTGAGGCTCGCCAGGCGCTCAGCATAATTCTTCTCGCGCAAAGCGGCGGAGTCCTTGGCATCATCCAAGGCCTTCTTCGACTCCGCGCTCCTTGGCGAGTGCCTCTTCTAGCTCTTTAACCCGAGACTCAGCGGTTGCCTTGTCACCTGAGATAGATGGACAGATGTCATTCACAATCGACAAAGCAAGGCATACAGAAGTCAAAACACTTACGGCTGAGTTGCTCCATGGCAGCGCGTAGGTTGTCCCTCTCTTGTTCAACCTGGACAAAAGCCTTGCCTGATTCAACCAGGTTGAGGTAGAAGGGCTGCATGCACAATGGAACCAGCATAAGCTATACACAAATAAATCCTAGAATGAAGACTCGACAAAAGACACTTACGTGTTCAACCCAAGGCGCAGGCTTGGCAGCAGAAGTCCCAATTTGCGGAGTTGACGAACTCGCGATCTTGGCGGCTTCAAGGTAGTAGCCGTGGCTACTGTTCTCACAACCTCAGCCGCAACAGGGAAGCTTCTGGCTGGTCTGGAGTCGGAGCTCTCTCGGTTGGAGGAGTTGGAGGTCGCACAGTCTCAGCACTGCAAGTGACCGAAAGACATGCAACATAAAGAAACAGTACTCAACTCATAAAAAAAATTAGTACAAAAAGGAGCAAACCTGTGCTCTTCTTCATCCTCAGTGTCGAGCTCGTCAAAGTTTGGGCCTCCAAAAGGTAGCTGCCCACCCGACTGAGGAGGAGGAGGAGCCGAGCTCAAAGGACTCACGTCCAAGGGAGCAGCTGTGGTCGTAGGAGACGAACCTGAGTTTCCATCATCCCTCACATCCGATTCCTCGCGGGTGAGCTCGTGGAAGAAGACATAACTTGGGCTGCCCGACGGCGCTTGCGAGCAGGAACCTCGCTAACATCCTCAGTCGCGGCAGGCTCCTTGCCCTGTGCTTCCTCTACCCCTTCCTCTTCAACCTCTTCTGTGGGTGAAGTGGTAGCCGAAGGTAAAGGCGATTCATCCCCTCCCTTCGCTTCTACTGTCACCTCTGTTTCATAAGTTGGGCCATCTTCGGGAAGAGGAGGAAGAGTTGAGGTAGTCGAGTGGCCCTGCATACAAAATATAGCAGTCGAAAGTCAAAAAGATGCACAGAAGGATAACAAAAACAGAGATCATAGACTCGAAAGATTCACTAACCTCTGGCAAAGGCTTTTCAGCCCCATAAGGATCGACTGGGCAGTCGACATTGCAGGGCTCGCTTTGTTTTGTACTGGTGATGGACCGCACATGTGCCACCAGTTCACTCCTAGACAGCTCCTCCTTGCTCATTCGAGTGGAGTCGAGGGGACCTTCGTACTCCCACATTGGGTGGGCACGAGCGCGGAGCGGCCATACCCGCATCTTCACAAAGGTGGCAATCAGATGCACACCCGTGACGCTGTTAAGGAGCCCTCCAATTGTCTCCAGCAGGGCGCTGCTTCCGCCACTTCTTCAGTCGAAAGCTCATGGTCCCAGGCTTTCGTCCTAGCGGCTATACCAGCAGTCGAAAATGCTGGGGCCCATCCTGGTCGACTCGCACATAGAACCACCTCTTCCTCCACCCCTGCGCCGAGTCGACTGGCTTCAGGGCGAAGTACCGGGTGTCGCTGCGCACTTGGATCTGCAGGCCTCCGACTGGATAGGTTCGGCCGCCTCGGTTGTTGGCCGGACCATGAAGATAGACTTCCATAATGCCCAACTCGGAGCAACTCCCAAAAAACACTCGCACAGCGTGATGAAACACGCAATGTGCAGAATACCGTTCGGGGTGAGATCATGGATCTGCACCCCGTAGGCAAAAAGCAAACCTCGCACAAAATCATGGAGGGGGAGCGAGAAACCCCTAGGCAAAAACTCCGCGAAACAGACGCGCTCGTTAGCGCGAGGCTCGGGAAGTACCTCCTTGGGCGAAGGTGCGCGGACGAAGAGCTGGTCGGAAGGTGGCAGCAATCCTCCTCGCGCAGCTTGTCCAGCTGCCTCCTTCAGGGTGGATTTCATCCAATCGCCATTGGTCTTCTTGAGGTCGACGGCGGCCGCAGATGCGCTAGCCGCAGTCTTCTTCCCCTTCATCGCCGCCGCATCGGGCGCGGCGGCAGCAGTCGAGGCAGAGCGCTTGTTGCCCGCCACTTTTTTTGAACAGTGGGAGCGCGCAAAGCTTTACAGGAGCAATGGAGGCAGAGCGCAAGGAAGACGATGGAACAGGGGCGGCGCGCAGAGCAAATGGCAGGTAAAAAACAAATGCCAGCGCCGTTCCCCTATTTACCACAAGTCAAAAGCAATCACAGCCATTCAGATCCAAATCGTGCGTTACGCACGCAATCTGACCGTACACGTGGCAAACGCGGAGGGCAACCGTCGCCGGCCACTCCGCCCACTACGCACGTAAAAAGAGGAGCCATCATCACGCTTGCGGAAAAAGTGGGCCCGTATAGTCAAATCAAGTCCAAACGGCACCGTCTTCGGTCAGCTCTGCACAAATGGGCCCACCTATGTGTCACGTCCCATCAATCGCAGCATAACGCACGCCACGCGTGTCAGAAATCGCAGTCGAAATAAACGTCATCCCTGACGTCATTGAAGCATCTGTTCAGAAAATACGTTCGAGTATGCCAACGCATATTGGTCACTCGATTGCCTTGATTAGTTCGGGTGTGACAAAACCTTCTTAAGGCAAAATTGGTTACTCGACCGTTCCTTCGACTAAGTCATATTACTCCCATCGGGAGCGTATTCAAAAAATTCTTCGACTGAAGATGCTTA
Source organism: Poa pratensis (assembly GCA_947311845.1). Lineage (NCBI taxonomy): Eukaryota > Viridiplantae > Streptophyta > Magnoliopsida > Poales > Poaceae > Poa > Poa pratensis. Next base: position 25,028,530 of record CAMZMU010000091.1, on the reverse strand, counting down.
AGACAATGATTGAGATTATCCTCCATTTACAAGTAATACAGCATAATCTCGGGGGCTACTCCCATCGGGAGCACTGTCGTGCACCCGATAGAATTATGGCACAAATTTCTTCGATTAACATATGCAGAGTAAGGGGATTTTTGAGATTATCCTCCATTGCAAAGCAATAAAGCACAATCTCGGGGGCTACTCCCATCGGGAGCGCTGTCGCGCACCCGATAGCATAACAGCAAATATCAGTCGACAAAGGCATGACTCGTCCAACAAAGTTCAAAAACATACTCGAAACATTCCCGAGTTGCGTCCGTCGCAAATACCTCGGATGCTGCACGCATAGTGCAAAGGTAAGACCCGCCGAACTTTCGAGCTGGGCTAAGGACCGTTCCAGCAACGTCAATCCTTATACTTTCCGTGTCAGCAGACATGATGAAAAATCCCGACGGACGCGTTGGGTAAAATTCAAAGTTATACTGCAGATCGACTCAGTAAGACCTCAGCGGCCTAGTCGAATCTGACCAGTTTGTTCCAGATTCGAGTCCGGGGACTCGAGTTTGATTGAAAGCTAGTAAGGTTTTACCCGAATGTGTAGTTAACCAGTCCCGATCCGTCGAGTGTACTGGGCCTGCTAAGCTATTATCCCTTGATCATCATAAAACACAGTCGATGAGATACTCGACATAGCCAAACGTGTGCTATTCATACAGGAATTCCAAATTATATATACAGAATACAAAGCATATGACGTGCACTTACGAAAGAGTCCATGCCCGATTCTTCGAGTCAGCCAAGTACTCGGGGGCTACTGACATGGGTATACATATCGGGTACCCTATCATGAGGGTACCTGGTGCACGTAACGACTAAGGCCCAATATCGAAGAGCCTACTCGAAGCCCAAGACAAGAGGCCCAAGAAGATGGAGTACCCTCCAAGACTAGACATAGGCATAGTCGGTTTAGGCTTTCCTTACGTGTAAACTAGGTCGGTTACAAACTCCCGAGACCCAGCCTATTTAAAGGCTGGGAGGGGTACCGATCTGAGACCAAGCCATACTCGAACCACCAAAGCTCTTGCGAGATCGTCATCTCGCCGGAGCCACCTGTAACCTCATAATCCAGCGATCAATAACAGACAAGCAGGAAGTAGGGTCTTTACCTCCACCCGAGGGGCCTGAACCTGGGTAAATCTTTGCCTCTGCTTGTCAGCCGACGAAACTACCAGTACTACCACGTTCTCTCCCCATAATCTCAACCCTAGGTCCTTAACCATGGGATTTGATGAGGGTACACCTCGTCACCGTTGGTTCGTTCAATTTTTTTGTCAACAAGCTTGGTGTGCAGGACTTGACAGATCCACGCCAACTCGCGACTTCCACACCCGAGGCTCCATCGGTTGCGGCTCCTTCGACTGCGGATCCATCAACTGCGTCCATATCATCGTCGATCCTCCAAGCTTGCTCGTCTGCAACAACCATGTCGACTCGAGAGACCAACGAGCTCATTGAAGAACTCCAAGGTGAGGAGGTCGAATCAGCATACCGCACAAACGATCCCGAGCTCGATCTCCCACTCGAGGATAGTTTCGACTGCGGGATCTCCCTCAGCGACTTCGACGAGCCCGAAACTCATATCGACAACTACGTCGACTCCGAGATCTGCACCAACAACAATCTCGACTTCGAGATTCATAACAACTTCGCCGACGCCGAGATGAGCATAGGCGATGAAGACATTGACAGCGAGATCCGTCCAGACGGATCACTCGATGGACATATCGACTCCGACATGAGCCTCGATGAAGACGTCGATTCCATGACGGGACTCGAAAGCACATACACATAAACAAAAATATACACAAGTGGCAAAATTACACTCGGAGGCTGACCCCTATACATAAAACCTTAATCTACAGGTTCATCCTTTGGCTGGGTCCACTTCTCCTCCTCCTTTAGCACATGATGGATTAGGACCAATGCGTCCACCCGTGTCTCTCGGTAGTGCTCCTCCATTTGCACAGGACCACCACCTGGTACGGGTGCAGGCCCCATCGCAATCTTTTTCAAATCAAGGTGCGGAAAGTGCGACCGCACAAAGGCAAGAGCAATATTAGCCCGCTAATCAGTTGCTCGCATACAAATTTCTTGATCGCCTTGCCCTTTCGAAATTTCTTCAGCAATGCAGCAAGGCCTTGTGGTTGCTCATTCAAAGAAAACAAAGCCTCGTGGACTCGAAACAAGCTAACCTGCAGCTCTCCAGTCGAATGGCAGTTCGCCACGCACGATCCAGAAGCTTTACCAAAATGGCACTCCTCGCCCTGTCCGACCAAAAGGGGTGGGCAGCGTATTCCGCGCTACTCGCTTGACCCTCTTCAAACCGCTAGCAGCGGCTCCAGCGGCGCTGTCTGCCGACGCAATCGCGGCGCTCCTGCCCTTCCGGGTCGCGGGCTTCGTCATCGTGATGGTGGGTGCAAAAGCTTGGATGTTGGGCTATGGCGATGCGCTAGGAGGAAGAAGAAGCAGCGGCGGCGGAGAGCAAATGGCAAGTAAAAATATTATTTACTCCGCCACACCCTTTTAACCTCAACGCAAAAGAATCCGCACCGTTGATGCGAGGTCGTGGGCAAAGTAGCAAATCCAGCCATACACGTGGCAGCCGTGGAGAGCAACCGTCGCCGGCCACTCCGCCCACTACACACGGGAATCTAGGAACCGTCATCATAGTCCTGGAGAAATCGTGCCTGAACGGTCAAATCTAGTCCAAACGGCTGCATCGTGGGCCCACAGACATGTCACGTCCCATCTATCACAACATAACGCACGCCACCGGTGTCAGGCAGCGCAGTCGCCACAAACATCATCCCTGACGTCATTGCAAGCGCCTATTCAGAAAAGCATTCGAGTCCGCCCGACGCAGATTGATCAATCGACTGCCTTGCTTGGTTCGGGTGTGAAAGAGCAATATTAAGGAAAATTTGGTCACTCGACCGTTCCTTCGACTAGGCATATTACTCCCATCGGGAGCGTATCAAAAATTTTCTTCGACTAAGCATATAGGGATAAAAAGATTTGATTTATCCTCCATTGCAAAGCAATAAAGCACAATCTCTGGGGCTACTCCCATCGGGAGCGCTGCCGCGCACCCGATAGAATAATGACAGTGTATCAGTCGACAAAAAACTCGACTCGGTTCATATGCAAAGTTTAAATGCAAAACCATACTCGAAAATTTCCCGAGTTGCGTCCGCCGCAAATGACCTCGGATGCTGCATGCGTAGTGCAAAGGTAAGACCCGCCGAACTTTCGAGCTGGGCTTAGGACCGTTCCAGCAACGTTAATCCTTAAAACTTTCCTTTTGTCAGTAGACATGATGAAAATCCGACGGACGCGTTGGGTAAATTTCAAAGTTATACTGCAGATCGATTCAGTAAGACCTCCGCGGCCTAGTCGAGTCTGACCAGTTTGTTCCAGATTCGAGTCCGGGGACTCGAGTTTGATTGAAAGCTAGTAAGGTTTTACCCGAATGTGTAGTTAACCGGTCCCGATCCGTCGAGTGTACCGGGCCTACTAAGCTATTATCCCTTGATTATCATAAGCAAAAACCAAAGTTGATGAAATACTCGACATAGCCAAACATGTGCTATTCATACAAGAATTCCAATTACAACATACAAGTACAAAGCATATGACGTGCACTTACGATGAATCCATGCCCGATTCTTCGAGTCAGACAAGTACTCGGGGGCTACTGACAAGGATATACATCTCGGGTACCCTATCATAAGGATACCTGGTGCACGTGTCGACTAAGACCCAACTATCAAGAGCCTAACATGAAGCCCATGACGAAAGACCCAACAAGATGGAGTACCCTCCAAAATTAGAATAGGCATAATCGGTTTATACTTTCCTTATATGTAAACAGGGTCGGTTACGGACTCCGAGACCCAGCCTCTTATAAAGGCTGGAAGGGCCGTCGATCCTGGACAAGACATACTCGAACCACCAAAAGCCCTAGCGAGATCAACATCTTGCCGGAGCTCCTGTAATCGCATAATCTCACACATTCAATACCAGACAAGCAGGAAGTAGGGTCTTTACCTCCACTCGAGGGGCCTGAACCTGGGTAAATCTTTGCCTCTGCTTGTCAGTCGACGAAACTACCAGTACTACCACGTTCTCTCCCATAATCTCAACCCTAAGTCCTTAACCATGGGATTTGATGAGTTAACCCCTCGTCAACAGTAGTCATCGTCTCAGAAGCAGACCTAGATCTAGTCTCGTGCCGGACCTAGACAACGCAACCTCTGCCGCTGGTGAGAGAGCTGCTCCAGTGAGCCCACGAACACCACCTCCATGTCCCTCAGAGGTAGCGGGACATCGGCGACCTGTGGAAGAACCAAATGGGAGCGCGGAGGGAAATCAAGTGCCCTCAGTGCATATCTAGAACCCAATGATGAACTCATCAGAGCACACACTGCAGATCTTGACCGCGAAGGGGAACCACACTGGGACGACGCACGGGGTGCCACTTCGAGCGCCATGTCCACGAAGTTGCGCATCACCAAAAGAGCAGGGCCATGGCAAGGAGAGAGCGACCCTTCGCTCCCTCGTCGGGGCACATGGCAACAAGCCGGGTGAAAGAGCCGCCAGCCTTCCCCACCCGTGGGGATGGCCTCTCCGCCCCAAGGACTATGAGAAGGTTATCACCCTGTGCGGAGGCGACCTAGTCGCCCACCAGTTTGTTGCGCCCGTCGCGGGAGTCTATACACATGCTTCTCCTCAACTCAAGGGCGCTTTTTTTCCTTTACTACTAGTCATGCCTGCCTGCGCGGGTGCACGGTTCAGGCGGCAGGAATCCCAAAGATCTTTTATTCGAAGTGTCGATACATATTGATAACAAGATCGGGTTTTTAGTATGCTAAACATAATATTTCGTGGCAACACAGAACTTAGCTAGTCCGAGCGTGGAGTATATTGTTCATCTTCTCACGTCAGGTTAGCATGTTGATTGTGTGTGTATATATAAATTGATGCCGGTACAGTAGTTACCATTTTCCAGCGATTCAAGCGTAAATTGATTGTCACCAACTTGCAAAGTTTTGCATCCATTGCTAACTGCAAGTCTGCAACATCGCGTGTGCTGTGAACAAATCACGTAGTAAGACGACCATGCCAAGTCTGAATGCAACGGCTTTACCCCGGGCCATGTACGATTGTACGGCGTTTTTGAATTTGCAACGGCTACTATACTAGGCTAAACCTACCCGCTAACGGCTAACGACAGATCTCTTTCCTAAACCCTATGAAGCAATACCCAAAACTCACCTCCTTGGCGTCGGCTGCAAGCAGACCGCAAGGCCCGAAACCATTATAAAAGAAGCACAAAAGCTGACCAAGTTACATAGACACAAGAAAAGAAAAATTCCATGTCTATGGAGCAATACCAAATACCCAGTACCTCCTTGGTGTCGGTTATAGAAGAATCACGAAAGGAAACCAAGCTACAAGACATGAAGAAAACACCATGTAGTCATTAAAAAAAATTAAAACTCTGAGCATTAAATATTTCAAAAGTAGATATTAATTATACTCATTGATTGCAAGATATTTAGATAGTACAAAATGATCATAATAAATGGCAAATGCTAATTGCACTCATTAAATGAGTAATATTTAGATATGATATTATCATAATAAATGATAAATGTTAATTACTCCGAATAAATGGCAAATTTGGATTACTCTGAATAATAAATGGAGTACACTAATTGAGTGCAATATATTTAGATATGAAATGGACCGAATAAATGGAAAATTTTGATTACACAATAATTATGGCATATTTGAATGTAATAGATGGTACGCCTGGTCATTCGTCGGGTCGGTCCGGGTTTCGGGTCGGGCCTGAAAAGGCCCTACCTGCAAAACCTAGGCCCGAGCCCGACCCGACCCAAATGAAAACAAATCCGGTCAGGCCCGGGTTTTCAGATCTAGTTCGGGCTGGGTCGTCGGGCCGGGTTGTGCCATGCCCAGGCGTAATAGATGGTAATCGATCCATGCCTACATCCAACATTTTAAGCCGTTAAAATTGCGTAGTGTGACCGGGGGTAAATCCATAAATGTTGGCCACATTTAGGGTTCACCATTTTTATTGGAATCCTTGCAACTACCAAACCCTATCATATAACCCCCCACCCCCTTTTATTTCTTAGTACCTCTTCGTGCCACCATATGCATCTGCTCCTAAACCCATTGACACACACAAGCCATCAAAGTCGATCAACAAATGCCTCACAATAGTGTCATCTTTGATGATCGTCACCCTTCTCGACTGTAGTCATCTTCATTGCTTCCAACACACCCTTCCCTTATGACAGTTGTACCGCCCTCGATTAGCAACATCTTCATTGTGTTTTATATGCCACAAAATCAATGTTACCATATTATGATCTTGTGGTTGTTCGGGTTCCTCTTTTCTTGTCATGTCATCCTTGGTTGTACCTGCCAATGATATTGAAGCTACGCCGCATGTATCACGAAGGGCACGAGAAGACCAAAAGAAGCACTAGAGATACGCTGCAAGGTGCCTGTCTCATGTACATACATATCTTTTATTTTCCACATATCTACCGATTCTTCGTATCCCACAATTCATTCAAATCAGTAGACACCGTGAGTTTGTACCTTGAGTTTGTTTTCACGTGGTAATGTGGCATACCCCCTCGCCCTCCTCCCCTCGTTGGCACCGCCGAATGATGGATAAAAACTTTATACAATTACCATATATGATATATTTTACTTGGGTCTAGCTTCCTGCTCATTTTGCAAAGCAAGAGTCACACGAGAATTTCAAAGGAAACAACTCAATCCTACAAGAACCAACAAGGAGAAACATTCAACACCGTATTATTCATAGCGCACACTCCCTTTAAGATAGTAGACATCATGAGTTTCTACCTTGAGTATGTTTTCTTGTGGTGACCGACTGAGTTCCCTAGACGGTAGGCACAACTTGTCGCTGATTCAATGCCAACCTTTTCTTCACCAAAAGTGTGAAACCATTACCATCATACTTTTTCCCGAAACATACCTCTCATCCCCTCGAGCATCGGTGTCGGTGAACACCAGACTCCTCCCTGGCGAGCGGCCATCTGTGCGGTCAAGATTTTAGCGTGCAAACATATGGTCCCCACCAGAGCCAAAGTACCGCGTATGTTCCATGTGGTACCACCAACCCAACCTTATCTCCCCAGCCCAGCCTCGTCATCTTCTTCCTTGTGATTTCTTCCACATAAACGAGAGACGATGACAGAAGGAGAAAACACCACAAGAACTTGCTAGAGAGTGGAAGCGCTGACAAGACCGACCCAGAGTCGGCGATGACGCGACCGATCGCGGTGTCAACAGCGAGAATTGACCTCGCCGGAGACAGCGGCGGGGCATCGAGAGTTAAACTCAGGGGTGGGATAGAAGGGAGGCACGCCGACGCCGAAGACGATCTAATCCTCCCCGGACATAGAGGGAGGGACGACTCGCTGGAGGACCGACATGGAGGCGGTTGAGGAGCGCGGAGCGGCGAGGCGATGCTGCATCAACGTCGACCGCGGGTGCCAGAGGCTCGCGATCTGGCTGCGTAGGGGACATCGACGACAATGACGGTAAGGGTGGCGGCGGTCGATCTCCATCCCACTCTCCGCCCCTTTCTATCTTTGAGCTATCACCGCCGACGCCTTTCCCCTTCGGCTTGCCGCAAGTTACCATCTTTTCAAAACGAGCCCCTCCTCATCGGTTCCAACAAACAATGGACACACAAGCTTCATCAACCATCATATAGGTAGGAGTACTTTGTTTACTTGGGTACAAGTCGTCGTTGTTATGGGACACACAAGCCATCGTACATTTGCTCCTCTTCAAGCCCACTAGAACTACGATGGTACCCCACATTTTTCCTTTTCAAATCCAAGGAGGAAGTGTGCTATCGTCGGGAGCCGATCTCCATTTTCCCTCCCAAAAAACGCCATCGCGCGTCTGCTCGCAGCATATCACACTGACTGCTCAAACCGAAAGTCTCAACGCCAATATAACCACGGTCTTCTCCCCTTCCTCGTTTCCCCACCATCTCCTCCCCTCGACGCGAACCAGAATTCGCCTCGCACCCAGCCCAAACCCCGCACCACCGGAACCCCGAATCCCCGGCCGATCCGCCCCGAACCCTAGGGATCCGCCCTGATCCGCCGCGCCGCGGCCCCTCCGCCCTGCAAACCCTAGGGATTCGCGGAGCCTCCGCCGGCGGCGGGGCTCCTCCTCCGGGCGGCATGGAGGACCTGGTGGGGAGGGCGGTCAGGAAGGCCTTCCCGGGCTTCGGGGTCTTCCCGGCGTCGTGGAGTCGTACGACGCCAGGCCGGCTACTTCCGCGTGCTCTACGAGGACGGCGACTCCGAGGAGGTCGACGGGGACGAGATGGGCGCCATCCTCGTCGGCGCGCCCATGCCGCCGCAGCCGAGACCCCCGGGGGCTCCGCGGGAGGCGGCCTAAGAAGCGGAGGCGCGGGGACGAGGAGTCCCCTCGGCCGGACGTCTCCGTGGCCCCGAGGCCGTCATAGATGGAGATCGCCTGGCGAACGGGGATGTGCTCGCGACGCCGGCGGTGGCGGAAATGGGTTGGTGATGGCGCGACGACTGAGAAGAAGCGGAGGGTCGGCGACCCTGGTCCGGAATCTTCCAGGCCAGTTCGTCGGAGCGCGAGGCAAGCGAGGGCCGCCATTTTGGCGGCCGAGATGGAGGCAGCAGCTAATGTCGCGGCAGCTGCTGAGGCTTCCGAGACTCCTGATTCCGTGTCTCCGGCTCCAGTTGCCGCCACGCCGCAGCAGTCCAGTAGGAAGCGTCAGCGCGGAAATGGGAGCGGTCGGTACCGCTCAGTCGCGAGGGATTTAGAGGATGCTGCAGTTGATAAGATGCCGCCAAAGCCGGAGCTGCCACCGTCATCACAGCGCTTGGATTTGGAAGGCCTCCCTGTTTTGGATGTCTTTCAAGTCTACTCCTGCTTGAGATCATTTAGCAAGCAGCTGTTCCTAAGCCCATTTGCACTGGAGACATTTGTGTCTGCGCTGCGGTGTATGCATGTGAACCCTTTGATCGACTGGGTGCATTTTGCTTTGCTCCGCTCTCTGAAGAGCCACTTAGAAGATCTGGCCCATGAAGGAGACCCTCCAGCAATACACTGTATTAGGTAAGAGTCTTTGATTCCTTGTTTTTAAGATAAGTTTACAGGTTTTAGACTCATTTTTAATTATCTACTGTTAATTGGATAGGAATCTTAACTGGGAACTTTTAGACCTAGCAACCTGGCCAATCTATCTTGCCGAGTACTTGCTAACTCGGGGTTCAGAACTGAGGTATGGTGTGAAGCTTACAGATCTAAAGCTGCTGGATACGGAGTACTATAGGCAGCCAGCGACAGTGAAACTTGAGCTGCTGCGCTCACTCTGTGATGATGTTATTGAGATTGAGGCTATACGTTCTGAACTTGGTTCAAGGATGTCTGAGCTAGATGGAAATGACGACGGCTGTAGAAGTACCGGCGTAAGAAGAAAAAAGAGAGGTTCTTCTGTCAGGGCCCTAGCAGATTCTCCTCAGCCTCCAGAAGGCTCTGATGATATGGATGATGGTAACAGCGATGAGTGTTATCTCTGTGGTATGGATGGTAACCTGTTATGCTGCGATGGCTGTCCTTCGGCTTTCCATTCAAAATGTGTCGGGGTGGTCGAGGATCTATTGCCTGAAGGAGAATGGTATTGCCCGAGTGTTCGATACAAAAGAATAATGGAACCAGAAATATGACAAAGCTTGTCAGAGGAGCAGAGGTTCTGGGAATGGATCCACATGGACGACTATACTTTGGCTCCTGTGGCTATCTTTTGGTGTAAGTCAATATAGATTTCCTCCTTTGGTCTTCTTATGTGTATAGCTTTCTGAGAGTTCCTTAGCTCTGCCGTGATTGCTTAAGCTTCCTAATGACTAGTCAAAATATTTGCCATAGCTGTATGCTCGAGTGCCATTCTGTATGAGTGTACCATGAAATTATCCATCAATTGTTGAATTTTGTGTTACATTCCCACATAGGATTTATGTCATTTATGCATCCGATCAAAAGCTTGCACCTGCAGTATTTTTCACTGTACATCTAGCTCTCATTCCTTCATCTACTTAATTCATGCTATTTATTTTTCCACAAAGAGCGTTATACTAATGTCATTTGTTGGCGCCAGATCTCCCTGTGCTTATGTGTCAGTGAGTTCTGATCTTCTTGATGAACTTCCTATGTAGTTTGCAGTTCCTCTCTTGTTTGCAGATTTGTCAATTGTGCTTTCCTAGGTTCTCATTTTATTCTTGTATTGGTAATAGGAAAATTAACTTTACAATTTTTTGGCTACAGTACTCTGGTTTAGCAACATCGAGAGTCATTTCATTTCGTAGACTCATTGATCAAGGCTATACAGAAAAATGAAATACTCATATTGTAGAAATATGATTATTTGCTTACCTTGAGAAATTGATCCTCTATGTTTGTACTACAGTTCAATGCTCATATTGTAGAAATGTGATTACTTGCTTACCTTGAGAAATTGATCCTCTATGTTTGTACTACAGTTCAATGGTTGCTTGTTGCATTAACTAATACATAATGATGAACTTGCAGGGTTGATTCATGTGATGTGGACTCTCCATGTCATTATTATGGTCACATCGATCTTCATTCCCTTGTAACAGTATTAAGTCATCATTCATACAAATCAATTGTAAATGTGATCTCTCTGTTTCTGGGTACTGCAACTGAAACATCTAATATTAATGGGCGATATGAGAATAGCAAGGAATCTAGTACCTCTGAGCATGACGCAGACTGCATGCAATCATCAATAAAAGAACCTTGTGGACATAAACAGTATATAATAGAGAAGGATGATGGCTCCTCTCAACAATTGGATGCAGGGAAAGTTTGCACCTCAAGTTCAGATCAGGATGCCTCACACCAGTCTTGCACCCTGAGATTTGCTCCTATTTCTCAAAATGGCAATGATGCTACTGCTAATGAGAAGCTGAATCAAACTTCTCAAGTTAACGCCTCTACTGCCAACAAGGATAACTGCAATTCTCAGCAAGATGATGTTTGCTCACATGTTAATGGTTTGTCTGCGAAGAACCTGAAAGGTCCGTCACCTAAAAAAGAAGTAAGGGTTGTTGTTTCCATTCTGACCCTGCTCGGTATATAAACTACTACAGTTTCGGTCAAATAGCAGCATCGGCTGCTGCAGAATTAAAGCACAAGCTTTCTGAGAATGTGGAAGGAAAGAAGCATGGTCAGGATGCAGTTTCTTTTTGGCTAAAAACAATATGCAAGAAATATGTTAATATTTTTGCACTGACTGATAAAAAGTTGTCCGTGGAGCTTCTAAAAGAAAAATGTGGCTGGTGTAACTCCTGCCAAATCAGTGGTGGTAGTGATTGCATTTTCAGAGTTACCGAGGGCAAGTGTACAGAGAGTCCTGAGCCATGTGCTGTTGGTCTTTTGTCAGAAAAGAATAAGGAAAGTCATATTGTCCTCGCTACACATAACATTTTATCAATTGAAGACCGTCTGAACGGTTTGCTATCTGGTCCGTGGAAAAATCCACAATATAGCATTTATTGGCGTAAGGCAGTTCTGATGGCTTCGGATGTATCGTCACTAAAGCAGCCTCTTCTAACGGTATAACTTGTTAAATGTTTTGTCCTTATTAAAGGCTTTATTTAATCTGCATGAAATAAACTCTTACATGATTATCTCCTAATACTCCACAGTTAGAGTCCAGTCTGCGACGTGTTGCCTTCTCAGGAGAATGGCAAAAACCAGCAGACTCTGTTGAAGTTGTTGGTTCTGCAGCTCATATCTTGGTCCGTTCGTCCAATAAATCTTTAGGAGATGCAATTGCTAGAAAGCCAGGGAGGAAGCCACTTATTGTTGAGCTCAAAGTTGACTCTCGTGATGTTGGTGTTTATTGGTGGAGGGGTGGAACATTGTCCCGTCAAGTGTTTCATTGGAAGAGGTTGCCTCAGTCATTGGCCTCCAAATGTGCTCGGCAAGGTTGTATCTCCAATCTTTTGTCAGCTTCCAGACACGCTGTTTTCCGATGTATTAAACCTTTGTAATCTTGTTTGTCTCAGCTGGACGCAAGAAAATTCCCACCATAGTGTATCCGGATGGTTCACAGTTTGCGAGGAGGCTCAAATACATAGCTTGGCGAGCTGCCGTGGAATCGGCACAAAATGTATCCCAAATCATTCTGCAGGTAGTATATTCTCTTTGTTTTGGAAAGTAATTGATAAAATTGGGTCACTGATTTGTTCTTTATGTACCTTCAGATTAAAGAGCTTGAACTGAATATCAAGTGGACTGAGATATTGAGCACTCTCTATTCTGCTGTTTCAACAAAGGAAACCCAGAAAGTAGCAAGGCTTTTCAAGAAAGTTATAATTCGCAGAAAACGCATAGAAGCAGCAAATGTAGAATATTGCTTGATTTCGGAAAGAGGGAGAATGTTCCTCCTGTTGTTGCTAAACATGGTATAAAATTTGAGGAGCCCTCTAGCGAGAGGAACAGGTACTGGTTGAGTGAAAGTCATGTCCCTCTGAGTCTTTTGAAGGCATATGAAGCCAAAGGAATAACTCGCTCACTGAAAAAGATAGACAAAGGTGATCTTCCTAAAAACATGAGCGAGTTGAGATCCAAAAAGCCAAAAATATCAGTGTTTGATGACCTCCTAGAGAAAGCAAAAAAGCGGCCCAGCAGGCTTTGTGGTCAGTGTTATAAAACAGTAATTGACAGGTATGGAAATAAGTCAAATTGTTTCTTATTTATATAAAGCAAGTGTTAACATTTCATTGCATTTCTTCAACCAGACACGCACTGAATCAATTTTTCATACCTACTAGCAAAAGCTTGCAAATTATATTGATGTGCTGTTAGGCATGGTTTGTTATTTGCTGACAAAAGTCAGTTAAAGTTTGCTCAACTATTTATGTCTGCCTTTTAATACACTTGTTCATATAGTATTTGATTATTTAAGTGGTGATTATATCTCTCCCTCTGTGTACCTACAATCTCGTGTCTCTGAACTCTTGTGGTATGCATTACTATTGACAATCTAGCTGATGGTGGTATTCCTGTACAAGCTAAACAGTTGTAAATCTTAATCATATTTGGGCTAATACTTTGGCAAAGGTTGTTGGTGTAGGAATCAGCTTTCAGCATTTTTACTCTATGTGTAATGTCCTATACTTTACTTTAAAATATACTTCAGTAGCTTCTGCAGCTTGTTCTCAGTTTTGCCGTTATGTTTTGTGTTTTGTGCAATGATATATTCTTTTTGGCAAGTTATCTGACTCTTTCCCTCGTTCAAACAGGGAAGCTGTGAACTGCCAGTATTGTGAAGGTATTTAAAAATTATATAGACATCTTGTCTTGTTACTATGCATCAATATAGCCCTTAAGTCTGTTGAAAAAAATGCAACTTTTAAATTATTGTGTTTCTTATGTACGGGATATGCCATCTTAATTTTGTGGAGCCTACCTACTATGTATTATCTCATGATAAAAAGTTTCATCAATCGTTTGGTATTTCTTAGGTGATCGATCATTAACTTTTAAGTTTGGCCTTTTACTTTGAATACTGATGCTTGACGTTATACTAGGATATGACTTCTTAATTTTGTGGAGCCCTACCCTATGTATCTCATGATAAAAAGTTTCATCTATCGTTAGGTATTTCTTAGGTGATTGATCATTAATATTAAGTTTGGCCTTTTCCTTTGAATATTGATGCTTGGAGTTATACTGGGACTCAGCTGCGATATTCTCTCATCATATGCAGCACTTTTCCATAGAAAACATTTCAAGGTTCCTAGAGGTGCTGTGGACACTGTCTATGTATGCAACAAGTGCCTGACTGAAAAGGTCTCACCAGTGAAGTCTCCCCAGAAACCAATGAAGTCTCCCCAGAAACCAATGAAGTCTCCCCAGAAAAAGGCAGTATCAAAGAGCTCTCTGAAAAAGAAGCAAAAGATGCAACCACGGAGGAGTTTAAGAAAAAGAAACCAGATAGGTATCAACCTCAAGAAAAAAGCTGTCCGGAAGAATGTCAAGCGTGGGCGGCCTCGAAAGAATCCGTTGACTGTGTCAAAGAATGAATCGGTAAACATGCCTGAGAGTCGAGCATCAAATGAGCCCAAGAGTGAACTGACAAAACGTATATCAAAACGGTTATATGATAAGTACATGAAAGGCAACTCAGGTAGTTCTAAGCATGCAGCAAGCTGCCGTAAGAGGAAGAGGACCGCTTTGCATTATTCGTACTGGTTAGATGGCCTTCGATTGACACATAACACAGATGATGAACAGGCAGCGAGTTTTAGGAAAACAAGAGTTGTTTTTCCATCTGAGGATGTCAAGATTTCAGAAATCAGTCCAGTATGCCGTCTTTGTGAAAAATGCTACAGTGGAGATGCCATTTATATTGCTTGTGAGAATTGTGAAGGTAAGACAGGTTTATTTTCATGGTATGTTTCCAAAGAAAAAAGTTTACTTCATTGTATGTATCTTTGTGATCTTTAGAACAAACTTCTACTTGCTCACTTGACAACTGCACGGCCTAAAAACTCTTCTTCGTTGTCATTAGTCTGCCCCCTGACCCGTAGAAATGACAAATGAGGACAGTTGACCAGTCTCAGTTTTCGTCTTGGTCCTCTGAAATAGTAACTAATAATTTCTTTTCTCCATGGATTATTTCCAAAGATATATTATATGTATCCGTTAGTGAGCTAGTGAGACTTGAGTTTCAGCAAGACAAACAATTGTTTTTGGAATTCCATATGCTGGCTGTGTAATGCCATTCACTTCAGTTGCCATCCCATCGGAAGCTTTCACAGGTTGCATGTCGTAAATCTAATTGCACTTGTTCTTCCATGCAGATTGGTTCCATGGGGATATCTATTCTATCACCGTAGAAAATGTCAATAAACTCGTGGGCTTCAAGTGCCATGCATGCCTTCTGAGAGCTGTTCCTGTTTGTCCATATGCACAAGCTGATACGATTCTTAAGGATCAATCGGATATGGAGGACGGCATTGACGGGTCTATAGAGGATGAGGACCGCAATCGTCCGAAAGATCTGTGCACTTCCGATGGTCTGAAAGAGCTTCACGATCCTAACATTGAGGGGAGCTCCACGGTCATCGCATTGAGACACAGGTTGGTGACCATATTTGTTTGCAAGTGCTTGAAGATTGTAATGATCTGAAAGAGCCAGGCAGTCATAGCACTGAGAAACAGCTTGATGATTGTAATTGGGTAAAAGAGCCAGACCGTTGCAACAAGATTGAAGAGCTTGACAATCATAGCACTGAGAAAGGTCCTCATGATAATCATAATAATCTGAATGAGCTTGACAATCACTGTGGTGAGAAAGAGCGTGCTGATTATAATTTTCTTAGTGAACTTGGCTATCAGAACAATGTGAAAGATCTCCACAATGTGGACGGTCCAGAAGAGCTTGGCTCTACTGAAGATAGCAGCAACATTGCCGCTGGAAAAACACAAAGTCTGAAAGAGCTGGACAACCATAAGGGTCCAAAAGATCTCGATACTTGGAACATTACAAAAGAGTTTGATAATCACAGCAGTTTGGATAAGCTTGATGGCCATAACAGTCTAAAGAAGCCTGGCAATCATAACAGTAGGGAAGAGCTTGATAATCATACGTACCAAAAAGAGCTTGATAATCAGAACAGTCTAAATGATCTTGATAATCATAAAAATCTAAAAGAGCTTCATAATGCTCAGAATGGAAAATTTACTGCAGTAACATATACAGAGGGTTTTCTGGTTGAGCAGTTCAACACTAGCTTATCTAGTAAAGAAGCCATGATCATGACATCAGAAAATGATTCAGTGAAGGAATCTGTTGATTTGCAGTCCAAGGGCAAACCTGAGGATACTGTTCTTCCTGCAGAACATGAGATGGACCTTCAGGTTCCCCTGAGCTTATTGACTTTATAGGATATGCCAAAAGGAAAGTGCATTCTAGCATGAGTTTTTGTGAGCTTGTACTGTTCACACTTACTGCTGCTGCTTTGCTAGAGTTTTTCTGATTAGTTTGGGTTGCTGAGCTACCTGACAGCTAGTTTTGTGCTATAGGATATTACATAATTACATTGGTGATGCAACCCAGTAATAAGAATTTGCAAAAAGGATGATATATGTTTGTGGATTCATCATATTTTGGTCGCTTCCTTAGGGAAATATGCTGACTTGACAAGCGCATGGAGCTGACTATGACATTACAAGTTTTATTATGGTTAATATTGTCGGTAGGTCTGACATAGGGAAGGGAATATCTGGGCGCCATTTCCTTCCCATGCTTTCTGGTCAGAACTTGTGATTCATTTTGCACTATGAGCTGATTGGGATTTCGTCGAGTACAAGCGGCTGGTTTTTGGTTGCGCTGCACTTATGATGCACAAAGGTGAGCCTCAATTTTGTTTAAACCCTATTTTTTTGTGTTGAATATCAAACATGTTTCTTGCAAAACAGGGAAGAATGTCGAACATGTTCCTTCTCTGCTGTGATGATATATTATTATACATAGGTGTGCCCTTGTTGTCTAGCTAACGTTCACACTAGGCTCTATACTGGGTTTGCCATGTTCGCAGTATTAGGCCGAAATTGATGAAAATAGTGCTGTATGGAGTCTAGCTGAGATTCACACTTAAGTTCCATCTACTGGGTTTACCATGTTCTGAGTAATAGGCAAAAATTGGTGGGAATACTGCTATGGGAATAATATGGTGTTTATTTTATTCTATAAACGTGGTTAAAGGGGAAAGTTCCCTCCCTTAACTGTACGTTGTTAGGTAGAAGTGAGGCACCTGCGGAGGCTGCGCCTCGAATGTGGGTGGGCGAGCTCGCAGGCGTGCCCTCTAGCCAACCGAGCACTGCTCGGTTCTCTTTAATTTTTATGCTATAAATGATTTATATTACCATTATGGGTTCATTAAGGGCTTCTATTCGAGTGGAATTTGAAGTTGCTATAAGTGGGTTATATCATGTGGAAGCATTGGGAACATTCGGTGTTCCTCTGTTGATTTGCCTGCCGTTTACCATGTTCTGAGTAATAGGCAAAAAGTGATGGGAATACTGCTATAGAAATAACATAGTGTTAATTTTATACAATAAAACGTGGTTAAAGGGGGAAGTGATGCACCTGCGGAGTCTGCGCCTCGAACGCGGGTTGGCGAGCTCGCAGGCGTGTGCTCTAGCCAACTGAGCACTTCTCAGTTCTCATTAATTTTTGTACTACAAATGATTTACGTACCATTCTGGGTTCATTAAGGGCTTCTATTCGAGTGGAATTTGAAGTTGCTATAAGTGGGTTATATCGTGTGGAAGCATTGGGAACATTCGGTGTTCCTCTGTCGATTTGCCTGCCATTTACCATGTTCTGAGTAATAGGAAAAAAGTGATGGGAATACTGCTATAGGAATAACATAGTGTTAATTTTATACTATAAAACGTGGTTAAAGGGGGAAGTGATGCACCTGCGAAGTCTGCGCCTCGAACGCGGGTTGGCGAGCTCACAGGCGTTCGCTCTAGCCAACCGAGCACTGCTCGGTTCTTATTAATTTTTGTACTACAAATTATTCATGTTACCATTATGGGCTCATAAAGTTCTTCTATTGGGAGCATTCGGTGTTCCTCTGTCGAATTGCATGCCATTTACATCATCCTTTCCGAGTTAAACATTTATTCCATATCATATGAACTGATTGTCCTCCCTGTAATAATTTTCTTGTCCAGCTGGCACTCGGCTATGTATCTGATCATGGTTTATCCTCCTTGTAAACAGGGCGGAGGTAGGGATGAAGCGCATTCTCCACCGGTGTTCAGCATATAGTGTTCCCGTTCTCCAGATTACCCTTGTGCACCCTTAGATGTCGTACCAGATTGACTAGGCGTCCTGACAATTCGTTTGTTGGCTTTCCTGAGTGCTTCTAACAGTCAGCTATCTTGATTTTATTCTGTATGGGGTTCCATTAGTCTTCAGGCCGGTTATAGGGAGAATAGGCTCACGCCGCAGTGTAACTGTCAAGGTTCATATGGGTAGAATGTTGTTACTGTACTTACTGGTTCTACTCTGGTTTAGCGAGGATGAGATGTTTAATTGTTATATCAGTCTCGGTTTCAGTACCTTCCTCTAGTGCTCCACCTCAGTTGTTTTGGAACCTGGGTGTCACATTCTGAGTTCCAGCTTTTAGCTGTAGGTCTCTCCAGCATGAGAGTATTGGCAGACAACTCCTCTGTCAGGCGCCAGCATTGCGGGTATACTTATTTCTGACAAAACGAGCGGTTGCATTTGCATCTCACCCTCACCTGGTCCTGCGCCGCTCGTCAGCTCCTGAGCTGCTCAGGTTGCTGCTTCCTCTACCGTCACTGGCTGTTCCTTTTGGCCTGTGTTTTCTGATGGCGCTCCATGCGGAGAACATCGGCCTGTGGCGAACTGTTTTTGAAGAAGGATCTGGATCGATTGCACAAAGCATTCTAAACATAATTTACATCGAGATCCAGAAACCTCACAAGTGCCAGAACGAGCCGTTGCTTCGCGGAGATGGGGAGATGAGTGGTAGCTTAGGATTTCTCCTCTTCTTGTGTCGAAGAAAACTACAGGTGCCATTTTTTGTTGCCAACTGCTTTGGAACCACACCCGTACGGCTGCCATGAATGACACGCATTCCATCGTACTAGATTGATACGGATTTTTATTTTTTGAAGTGGTAGATTGATTAGTTGACGTGCTACTACACCTATCTGTACCTGCCGTCACATTCAGAAATCAATCATAGCCTGGCCGGCCGACCGGTCGGCACCATCATTCGCCATCCATCCTCATCGCCAGGTTCGTGAGAGCGACACACAAGCTACCCAATCCAACGTACGTTTTGCACAAACAAAGTACACGTAGAACTCTCTAGCAAAGCAGGCACCACTTCACTCAGAAATGACGAGAGAGGTAGGGGCAACAGCCTGCAGGCAACCTCGATGATACGATGAATTATGAGAGTAACGGCTCTGGAGTACCACCGGCCGGCACATGGTAGCAACTACCAAGAGGTGCCTGTACTGTAATACTCCAGTGATGATGAAGATCACATGACTTCTGTGTGTGATCACTTGGCTGCGTCCTGCACGGAGCCAATCAATCCAAGGCGTAGTAATGGCTCCCCCCTTCATTGCCTGCTGAAGGTGCCGTTGGAAATTGTTGGTCCTTATAAGACTCAAAGCTATAAAAGATGTCTTCACCCCGAGCTTCTGCCTCGTTTGGTCTTCATCCGTATTTGCAACATTGCTCTACGATGAATCTTCATGTGCGTCAGGATCACTCCTTGAGTCAAGATAGTGTTGGTGTCTTGGTCTTCACGTCGTCGTTGCATAGCAGATATTTCTCAAGGGCGTCAAATAAAATCATCAAGCAAAATTTGCACCTTTGTGGTCTTCATGTAGTATTTTCTTCAATGTTGTCTTCTCGGGTGCTCAGGGATGCCTGATATGTTGATGTGACGACGTTGATTACTTGAGTCTTTTTTTTAGATAAAAATTACTTGAGTCTTTTACGGGTTGTTTTCAAAGTTTTAAGCCAACTCAGCAGATTAGCGGACTGGCGTTGAAAATGAAGCGGTTTTTCTGTGAAGCAGTGCATTGGCTGAAGTGGTTCATCCAATTCCGTATTGGACAGGGCTGCTTCTTGATCCATGTATGTGCCAGCACTCCTAATGGCTAAGGAGAATGCTTGAGTGCCGACGTTACTAGTTGAAAACAATAGTCCCTTAATCATATTGTTGTTGGTCACCTAAAATCTATATAGGAGGGCATTAGATGCACTTTCAGTTTGGAATGTTTCAAAAGAATCCGATACAAATAATAGACTGCAAATTCTACACTCTAGAAACCTTTATCAAGATACTTTATCGAAACATACGTATGATTTTTTGTTGTTGAAAGTGCACATAAGAGACCAGGATATTTCCAGATACTACAAGCACATGTAAATACCATATATTACGTAGGAAATTAATCGATAGTCTTTAAATCCGGGTACTTGAAAAGAACACGTTCTGCCAGCTAGATATTGCATTTTCTTTATTTCGTACATTTAAATGGATTCAACTAAAGTAAACATGTTTTTAAGCTCTAAAAGTTATGGAAAAACAAATATGACCACCGTTGGAAAATGGTTTAATTTTTACAATCTTATCCTAACAAAAAATCATGCATCTTAACATTTAGCGTCATTATGTGTTTAAATTTGCTAACTGCAATAGAAAATACACGTTTGTTTAGGATACTACGCTGACAAAATGAGGCATACTAAAGTAGAAAAGTTTAATATAAATAAGAGAGAATCGTGTTTGCCAAGCCGCGAAGAGTTGCCATAGATAGTGCAACATCGCTCTCCCTTGAACAACGACACCCCACTGATGTATGTAATGACAAAATCCCAAACTCCTTTTACGAGGGTTTTGTTAAAGGGACGTGTCTATGTTGATTATTAGGGCATCACCTCCATGGGGCACCCATTTGAAATCCCGTTGCACTTGTCTCCTAACAATCAGTTTTCTTGTCTAAGACGCTAAATTAAATTGCCCATATATGAGTGGTCTGTCCACCTTACCTTCTGGCGCAACGCTCCGGTCATCATACGACTGGAATGTGATATGGCCTCGCATCTTCTTATTCTTTAAGACTGGACCCATTGCGACTTTGGATGGTCGAGACTAACACTTGTTATGGCTCGCGGAAGGACCCCCATCACTTTGATTGAAAAATAGAAATAAGAATGTGGTGCTTATATTCGTCTATATGACAAGCAAGAAACCTACTATTGCCGTAAACAAAAACCCAAACATTAGTAACTAACAGAGCTTTCCTATTCTAACTATTTCCCTATAAACCATGATTGATATACCAATCAAAAATGATACTCTCACCTATCACCTATGATACTCTCTCCATTAGCAACATTCTTTTTGTTACGAGCTGATCAACATTGCTAGAGCAGAAAGATAATCAACATCCTGCGGTCTTGGTGTAGTTGAAATATCGCCATAAGCATATCTTTGTTGTATGGTGCAAGCATAGTACCAACATGTTATTTTCTAAATCCAGCCTCTTCCATAATAGCTTAACATTTTTTTCGTATTTAAGCTGAACTGAAATCATACACATAAATTACACAAATAAATAGAGAAATAGATATTTGTGGAAACATAAACAAACCGAATATGATACAAATACAAAATATGAGAGCGGAGGATGAGTGGACAACATGGCGCCACCGCAGCGTTGTTCTGGTGTCCCTAACTCTAGGTTGCGGGTGTGCGCATGCTCAACCGGGGGAGAAGGCCAAAGACATAAGGTGATTAGGTAGTAGAATTGGTTGGGTTGGTCCTGTTTCGTAGAGTTTTCTAGACCTGACCAAACACAGCCTTGTGAGTCAGGTTAAAATGGATAGTTTCATATATGTAAAAAACAAAAAAATATGTTTCCGTTGCTATTTTGACGGAAAACGACGTTTACACTTTTGTTTGGGCTTAAATGTTTTCTATTTATGCCCCGTAATTTTTTTTTTGAAAGGATCCACACTGCACATTTAACAGAAAATACAGAGAAAGAACAGAAATATGCAGCAGTACAATCCGTCGAAGCCAAGCACAACAACAACGCCTAAGGACGCCGCTGAACCTCCGCAATGCCTGGAGAAGATCTTCAACGCCGAACGCCGCCGGAGAAGAAGACTCCAAGCCACCGCCAACCCCGGGAAGGGGAGCACCCCACGCTTGTAGAAGGCTGCAAGAGCCGTCCGCCGCAAGCGACGGAGCTGAAGATCGCTGAAAGCGCACAACCACGGCGCCTCCACCCCGCAGCCACCCTTCTTCCAACAAGCCATGCGCTGAGCTCGAACTTGGATTGCCGGAGCCACCGCCAAAAGCACACCTTGTCCAAACCTTCTCCCCTCGCCACCACGGCAGGCCGAAGAAGGAAGAACCCAAGCGTCGTCGAAGCAGAGCACACAATCCGCAGCGCACCCCCGCACGCCACCATGACGAGCAGGAGAAGCCCGGACACCGCGCCAAAGGCCGGCGAGCAGCTCCAAGACCCCAGAAAAGAACCTCCTGTACAGGCGGTGGAGGCAGCCAGCGCAAAGCACCAGCTCTCCGCCGCAGCACCCCAGCAGCCCCACGATGTGGCCAGGAGAAGCCACACCGAGACGAAGACGGGGACGAGGGACAAAATCTCCACAGGACGGCCTTCACCTCCGCCGCAACGACCATCCTCAGAGAACCTATCCTCACCAGATCCATCGATCCAGGAGGAAACTACAGCAGGAGCTCGTCGACGACGTCCCACAGAACGCCATCGAGGTGGGGATCGAGCCCTCGCACCATTATTCCAAAGCGCCGCCGCAGCCACCACCCCTCCAGCGCCGCCGGGAACCCCTACCCTACTATCTACAAGCCTCAGGCACGGATCCGGGGTCTCCCCACTCTCCCACCGCCGCAACGGCGACCAGAGAGGGAGGAGACCGACGGATCGGCCGTCGGCGGAGCGGTGGACGAAGAGGAACTCCCTTTCGCCTCTCTCTCGAACAGTAGCAGAGGGAGGGGAAAGTGACGGGTGCTCCCGTAAAATTTATTTTTGTTCCTGTATTACTTCCCGTTTCCTTTTTTCTTGAAAAAGTCCAAAACTTTCCGCCCCGTTTTCAACCCTATACGAGAGAATGTGCTTGGAGAGGTGCTTTGCATAATAAATCAGTTTTTTTGCCACATGGACCAGCACTGGTGCTCACATTTGAAGTATGAGTGCTCGATTAGACACCCATGCGTAGAGGGCGCTTATGTTGTACGCTGCCAAGATTCAGATGGGTAGAACGATGCTGGTTGAATTCCGGTTTAGCGAGGCTAGCTGTACCTTCCCCTGTGGTCTACTTCTGCCCAGTCATTTTGGAACACTGGTTCACATTCCTGTCCCGACTCGATCAGCTAGAGGTTCTATGTTTTCTGACGGCGCTCCAGCTAGCCGCAGGCGCAGAAACCTTGGCCCCGTCACCAACACCAACTGCTTTTGATCCACGAATGACACGGATTCATTCCGTCGTAGATTGATGTGGTACTATCTACCTACCTGCCGTCACCTTCAGAAATCAATCATGGCCTCCTCCGATTGATCACCGGTATCGAACCCAACGATCGAAAGCGACACGTCGATCACCCAGTCGAACGTACTTACGTTCTTCACAAACAAAGAACTCCCGGCCAGCGAGAGATCTATAGCTAAGAGCATCTCTAGCAGAGCCCATAAAAAGGCAAAACCTGTATAATCCCGGCCGATTTACGGGTCGGGGCCGCTTTCATGGCCCGACCAGAGCCCGTAAAAACGGTTAGCCCATAATTTGTTTTACGGAGGCACATAAAGCAAACCGTGTGGCCGCTTATGTACGGGGCAGCGTGTCGTTCGCGGCGCGTGCCACGCTGGCGAAAGGGACGTCGAGCTATCGAGAGCGGCTCGGCATCCCATTTGCGCCTAGTAGCTCTCGGTGCGGCGGGGGACACGGTGTACTTTACAACGTGACCCCCGCGGCTTACTCAAGTCCAAACCCTTGGGCCCTTAGAGGTTCTAATCATGGGGATATGTTTGGGAGGTTTCAAGAAACCCAAACCTCACAAAAATACTTAGTTACTTACTAGAAACACCGTTCAAAGATGTTGTTGGATAGACACACAAGAGCTCTCTGTCAACATATATTGGATACTAAAATAGTTAACACTTTGTTCCCACCAGATATTGTATCTCCTATATTTAATTAGGTTTAGCTAAACATATTATGTTCTTAAGTGGAAATATCTCAAAGATATTATTAAGAAATATGACTATTGTTACAAAATTATTTGATTTTGCACAATAGTATTAGCAGGAGAGTTAGAGTCATAAGAGAAAATGATGCATCTTAAAACTTAGGGGCATCGTTATGTTCATGCAATATGTATTTAAATAAGATATTACGTTGATAAATAAGTGTTAACAAAGGTAAAAATGTTTAATATAAATAAATGATAATTATTAAGACCAAGTCATGACCATTTAATGACCAATCGGAGTAGAATTACTCCAACCACAGTTATCCTACTGTTGTTGCTCAGTTATAACTTTTGCACACTAATGGATCCAATAGTGTATAGTTACTGTACAATTACTGAAAATTTGACCATACATGCATTGCGATCTAAAAGTAACGTTATGGACTGAGAAGCAAAAAGAACCCCGTGGTCATAGCGAATAATCAGATGACAAGGAGATTGAGATAATTAAAGATAGTATGGTGAGAGAACAAATAAAATATTGGTATAATCTGAAAGAAGACAAGATGTAGATGTATGAGAATGGACAGGAGCTTTGGGAACATGAGAATACTCTCGTTTAGATATATTATATAGTCTTCATTTTTATCAGAATAATAGTTAAACATCAACTTTGAATTATGTACTCATATAGTTGATTTACTCGCCCCTTGCTGAAAATCTTTTATTCTGCGAAATTCGTCTGATATTTTGACAATGTGACTGTCTTGTGGATTATTAGATCGGTTTCAGTAGCGTCCCCAGCACGTGCTGCACCTCTGCCCAGAGCCCAGTCATTTTTGGAACGCTGGTACACATTCCTGATCGAACTCGATCACCTAGAGGTCTCTCCAGTTTGCTTGGTTGGCAGACAACTACTCTGTTAAGGAAAGAGGTACCAGCAGGTACCATTCCTGCGCCGTCCGGTCCGGTTGCCACGAATGCCACGGATTCATTCCGTCGTAGATTGATTGGTTGATGTTCTACTGTCTATCTACCTGCCGTCACCTTCAGAAATCAATCATGGCCGGCCGACACCTTCACTCGCCATGCCTCGCTCCGATGATTGATCACCGGTCTCGATCCCAACGAGACCGGCACGCCGATCACCGTGCGTACTTCACAAACGAAGTACATTCCCGGAGGTTTAGGTTTAGCAAGGGGTCTGTGGTGAAACAGCCTAACACCTATCGTGCAGAGACATCCAACAGCCCGCATGTGAGGACCGGAATTACACTTCCAGACCTCCTGTGTAATCATGTCAATCCAAGATCAATGTTGACAACACAGCGAATGATACCATTGCAGAACGTACAAAAAGTACAGTTACATAGTTTGAATAGCAATAGCGAAATGTCTTGTGACATTTGTTACAATCAGAAAGCTCAGCGGAAATATAAATGCGAAGTGGCTCCATCTAGCCACAGGCAGTCGATGTAGTCCACGAGGCCTCACTCTTAAGCATCGTCGTAGTAGTCGTATTCTTCTCCTTCTTCGTCGTGCTCTGAATAATCAACAAAGCAATGCGGTGAGTACATAATTAATGTACTCAGCGTGCCCCCTCATGCAAACCTATAATAGCTACATGTGGCTTCAAAGGAAGGCTGTATGGTTCTTTTGCATAAAAGCCAATTTTATTTGTAATACCATAATAGTTTTGATAAAACGATTTTGGACGAAAACATGTTTTGTATTCAGTGTAGTATTTCTCATCAAAGTGAGTGTCCTCGACACCTCACGTTCTCCATAGGATTTCAGAATAGGGGTAGAGGGAAGTAGCAAAACAGGGTTCCTGTATGTCAAGAAAGATTCATGTGTCGTCCATGACCGTGGACACGGCTATTCGAATAGTTTTACACTCTGCAGAGGTGGTACACTTTCACCACACGTCACAAACTCGCCAAATTGCAACCAGCCGTCGCTAGCATAGCAATAGAGAATTCGTGACAAGGTCTTTTAGCTAGATCCCCCAAAGATGTGACATGCCCACCGGGTATGGCGCCGGAACTGAGAGTACGTCCCCAAACCGGTCCCCCCATCTGTGCCGAAGGTTCTCCCGTAGGCAGACACCCCATCTGCGGTACGGCGACATCGACACCAAAGGCTGACTAACTTACTTGACCCAGCCAGAGCCCATTAGCATGTGGTTGTACGGTGGTCACAATCTTCAAATCCAAGACTTATTAGGCCCTTATGCGGCACGGACGACGGATTGCCCCCTTCAGCTTGTGAAGGGCAGCCAATCGCTCCTTCATTGTTGATCCAGCAGTCGCCCGCGCCAATGTTTAGATGGTAAGTTTCACCCAGAGTAGAAGGTCGAGTAGAGAGGAAGCAACAATGGCTCATCGGCCAAGCTCAACGAACTCATTAAGTTCAGAATGATGTTTGTGACCCAAGGGTCAACCAATTCCTCCAATGAGGCAATATAGAGATATCCTACTAAATATTGAGCATGGCTAAGCATTTCTACTCTACAAGATTACTATATAGATTCTACTCAGGGTATCAAGTATATAAGGCGACAAGCGGATCAGGCTGTTGTGTCAATCGACACGCCAGTAAATAAAATAGCATGCATATTTGTAAAACAATAAAATAATGCCCCTTTTAAAAACATAGGATAAAACATGAGAGGGGGGGGGGGGGGGGGCATGCCTTCGTTGTCGAATCCTTCTTCTTCAATAAGTTGATTATATCCACGTTCTTCAGTAAGCTGATCATATCCACGTCCAACCACGTCACTCCCTACTCGTCGTAACGATAGCAAATGGCAACCAAATAAATACCAAAGCAATAAATTACCAAATCCAAATGAAATACAAATGAGAATGAAGGGAGTAGCAGTTGAAGGATTGGATAGGACAACTTGACAGAATTGTGGAAGTGAGTTGTGTGAACTCAGATATGAATCAAATGGCATGTACGGGATGCTAGGATAGATTATCAGAATGGAATGCAGTGCAAGGATATACGGACAGATCTTACTATATCTAACTGACTACAAACCAAACCTATGGGGTTATAACATAGTTGGTCATACCCTTGTAACCCGATAAACTCAAATAACATAGAGTAGCATAACTAGATAACTAGCCAACATGTAAACAAGACATATCAACAAACCATGACATACTAGTTTGCAACATCAAACAAGTACTTATCATACTAGTGATATAAACAATAGCTAAGATTATCTAGCATCCTAACATAATCATATAACAAAACAAAAACTAAGCTAAACATCGTCATAAAACAACATCCAATAATGCAAGCTAAAGTTAATAATATGAACACATGCATTACACTAGCAATTCATATAGCTATACACCACAATAGATAAGTTTAACATAAACAATAACTACATATACTACCATAGCTATACGTCAGCGATAATAAGCCAGAACTAAACATACGAGTCATGTCATAGCAAGAGATATCAAACTAGGATATGCTAATTATACATGAACAACTCAAATACCTTTCGGAACAATCATATTATTACATGTGTAAAATACTAAGCACATTATATACTAAACAAGAACTACAAGCATAACCAAACATAACAAAGTATATACTAAGCAAGGTCAAGCACAACACTATATGAGCAATAACAAAGGATATACAAGACTATACATTTGAGAGGTACTCTAGCATGGCACCAAATAAAGATCAAACATAATATTACTAGCATGAGACAACAAAGCATATAGGTATATAGTACAAGATCAAACTCATGGCATTCAACACTCTACTTAAAAGAAAATGCATGCTCACAAGCATATACAACGATATGATACTATCATGCAATAGTAATGTAACATACAAACTACCATAAGCACAGTACGGTGTACAACAACAAGTAACACGCGAATAGGGTAACATACATGTATGAGACACTAGGTACATCTAGAACTAAACAAGCACTAAAAACATAATGTTATCTAGTCAATGGGTAAATCTATGTTAGCATACACACAGACAAAGCATTATATAACATGGAATACAAACTTGATAATAAGTCGAATATCTATGTAGATAACACAAAGGAGCAACCAACGAGACATGTGAAATGTGACTGATAATTAGACACACATACAAGACATTAACACAAATGCTAGCACAAAGATATGTTACTAGAATTGATAGAATTAAACATCGTATGGAACACATGGTACACAAGATATCAATGATATATATTAAGCATGGATAATAAACTATACAAACAACGCATGCACTTGCAATATCACGATAAGATGCCTAGAGCATGAATATAACAACTAAGTCTATGCATACCCAAAGCAAACAGTATGAATCGCGAATGTCATCTACTTATAAAATACTAACTAATTTATCACACAACAGTACTGAACCAGTAATAGAGTACTAAGCAAACTCATAGCTAAACATGCATCAACTAGACAACCAGCAGTAACAATTCATATACGAATAAAATACTACACATGGATCAACACATCACACAAATATATTATTACTGGACATCACCATAATCATGCTAGTGATAAATAAAAAGTAACAGACGTAATTCTAATTATAATAAAACACCAACTACTATTTAAATATAAGTAACCATCTAAGCATATCACCAGAATAAATACATGCAAATTACAGAGAACTCCTATACATGTGATACATCTAGGCAAAATAAAATCACACACAAAATCAAGCATATAAATCAATACCATATATTAAAGCCTAATTTTAATTCTACCCAATGTAATTACAATACAAATCCACCAAATGGTTCCTAAGGCCATCTAGATACTTTCACATGATTAGATCGAAGTGTACAGATGTACAGAGAAAGATTTGCATAGCAATGTCGCTATTTAATGAATTGGCATCAATGGTGTTTTCTCTCCGATGGTCGGATTGAAGATCCGTTTTCTCATATGGACTCCTGTAGATAAGTTGGATAAAGTGACACCGAAGGATCTCACGAAATTGTGGCAAAAATGGAGATGGCATAACGATGTCTATATGGGATGACATGGTTAAGAGTCGATGGGGAGAATGGAATAGATGGGCTGTCAAAGATTGTCTAGGATGTAGTGCTACATGATATGAGACTACGGTTAAAAGGAATTGATAGGATTCTCACCATACGCGACGAACTCATCCGACGAAGTCGATGAACCGAGCAGATGGAGTTGCGGAATTCGTCGGCTGCGATCAACATTTCGATCTTCTAGTCGTCTGGATCGGTCCTTCTCCTCCTCGCGGTCCTGGTGGCGCAGTAGTTCGGCTTGTGGTAGCCGATCACTGGAAACATGGGCGGTGGCGTCGTCGACGGTCTGACGGGAGCTTCGCGAGATTGGATCGTGGGGGCGAGCTAGGCTTGTTCTGGTGGAGATAGATGGAAAAGGAGAGAGATGGAGAAACTGGGTTCTTTAGGCCGACGCATCGCGGTTTTCGTGATGCAGCAGGATAGAAAATTGATGGTCGGAATAAAGAGCATAGGAGGCAACGGCAGCGGCAGTTTATGGTGCTGCCGTTTCAGTTGACTCTGTGCGTTCGTGCTGGAGAAGGAAGAGGAGGCAGCACGACGTTTCGCTGGACTGGGCGTGAGAAGCCTGGCCCGTGGCCGTGCGTGCGAGCGAGAGCGATCAGGGATCCCTCGTCTGGTGCTCTGGGCTTTGGTGTACTGTGCGACTGGTCTTTGGTGGCTGGTGCGATGCACCTACAGGATAGAGAAGAAAGAAGGAGAGAAAAAGAAACCATCGAGGTGTTAGTGTATTGGTAGGAAAAGAATAGAAGAAAGACAGCAGTGAAGGATCGATCAGTGCATGCTAAAAGCATTGCTTGCACGTGTCTGCATATGAATGTCCAATGGAATTTTAGAGAGAGAAGGACGTGAGAAAATAGAAGGAAGGAAAGAAATCGATGGATGTTGTACTAGTTAAGTACTGGCGTATAAGTGCATGGCTACAACCTAAATATACATACGTGTGATTAGCTGGAGGACCAATTTCAATTAGGATTTTAGATAGAACGAAATAAGAGATAAAAGAAATAGATTTTCCTTTTTAGGAAAATCTAGAAAATGCTATAAAGCTCCGAAAAATACGTAGCGAATTTATGAAAGCAAACTCAAATTCAAAAGAAGATATTTTAAATATGCGGAAACCAATAAAAATACGAATGGATTTTCAAGGACACTAAAACTAAGATTTAAATTCACGTTGGTATTAATTCATTATAAAGCCTCGTGTTTGTGAAAAATCTAGTTAAGGTTTAAATATTAATAGAAATTTTCTAGTCCTCATTTTAGGATAAAAGTTTTTGAAAACTCCAAAAATCGGTCTGTTACACCGCACCTACAGGTAACCTCGATGGTGACAAATTATGAAAACAGCGACTGTGGAAATTGTTTTCTAAAGGTAAATGTAAAGGTAAAAGCTTTCCTCTATCATTAATTAAGAAGAAGTGCCCGACTTATTAGCAGGAAAAACTGGGCGAAACCAGTCGAAACCATACAACAAACACCAACACCACAAGGAGAAGACCACATAACCACAGAGAGCA
Source organism: Poa pratensis (assembly GCA_947311845.1). Classification (NCBI taxonomy): domain Eukaryota; kingdom Viridiplantae; phylum Streptophyta; class Magnoliopsida; order Poales; family Poaceae; genus Poa; species Poa pratensis. The sequence continues at coordinate 24,998,009 of CAMZMU010000091.1, read as the reverse complement.
ACACTTAAAACAACAACGTCCCTCTACCTATAACAACCGCGAATTGACGATAAGTTTAGGACCACGCATATGTCGAAGCTTTCTTTACTATTCCTCTCTTTATTCTTTTGTCCTTGATAGAAACTGTCTTGAGTCACTTCTACATCTTCCTAATTAGTTCTTCTGAAGTCTTTCTTGTCAAGACGTAAGCAATGTCCTTGTCATATTCAGAACTAATCACCTCAAACAGGCGGGTAAGCCCCAAACTCTTTAACAAAAAATTACCAACACTTTTCCACTATTCACAGATGTCGTGCCACATGGTAGCAGCTAGATGTGCCTCACGTACATGACTCATGTATGTGATCACTTGGAGCTGCATCCTGCATGGAAGGAGACAATCAATCAAAGACGAAATTAATGGCTTCCCCTTAATTGCCTGCAGAGCGCCGTGAACCGTTGCGGATTGCTGGTCCGGCTAGTACGTGTACACGTACGCCTCCTGATCGTTCACTTCAAATTTGAACATTTCTGCCTGCCGGCATACCTTGCAGCTAGGCTACATCCTATTCAGCGTGGCGTACCGTACGACGTGACCCCCGCGGCTAGACGTTTCGGGGCGTTTAACACATGGAGCGTGCAGCAACAAAATACTCCGACACGAAAAACCATCTTTTTTCTGAATTTATTTTTATCAAGGTGCCCACTACCACCAGCTCTTCAGACACACTGATAGCTGCTTTATTTTAAGAAAGGATTATGATGGACGATCGATGGATCGCTCCGACGATGGCCTGATCTACTAACGATATGTTAATTAAAACAACACATCGACGTCACATCCATCATTGTTCCGGCGACTTTTCAACCATGTTGTTTGGTGTATTCTGTTAGGATTTAATTAATTTCTTTATTTTGTAATCCCTGCTTGTAATTAACCATGACAGTTGTGGTTTGTGCAACCGATGATATGTCGGTTTGTACGAACCGACCTATCCTTGTAGCCACCCCTGCTTTAGATTTTGTGAAGAACATTAGTCATTAGAGCTCTTATTTCTTAGTGATTTAGTGAAATCTGCCCCCTCAACAAGCTAGCCCCCCTCAAGGTCACATGCTGGCTCCGTCCCTGCTCTCAATTATTTCCAACACTGTATGAGCATGCTCGCTACCGAGCGAAATTAATCCAGAGAAGAACTTAAAGAAAAAGATAGTAGACAAACAAATGGAAAAACAGGGACGTCCGCCTTTATCGTTCAAACAAGAACAGTGCAGGGAGAAAACAAGATCGCTAGTAAAAACAACAAGCAAATCAGTAAACGATGCCTCGAGATATGCACTTGCTCTAAATGACCACAACTATCTTATATGGGCAATGGACCTTACGTCTCGTGGATCAGTGCGTGCATGAACCTGAACCCACCCCACAGAGCAGTGGCGGAGCTACACGATCTGAAACCAGGGTGCACAAAGGGTGCCATAACCGATTAAAATCATATTTAGGGGGTGCATAGATGGTGAAAAAATGCTATTTTACAAAGAATTTTTTTGCTACCCGGTGTCCTGTGCACCCGGCTAGTCCTTAGTCGATCCGCCGGTGCACAGAGCACAAGCCACAGCATCATTGCAATCGAAGGTGCCTCGCCATCGGCCACCATTGATTTCGCGGCGCAATCGGCACAGTCGCAGCAGTACGATCGAGCGCGACGGCACAGCCGTGGGGGGACGGCAGCGCGCCGCTCGTGTCGCGTGCCACGCCGGCGAAAGGGACGTCGAGCTGATCGCTTCTCTTTTGCACGCGCTCGCAGCTAGCCAGCGGCGGCAACACGGGCATCCCATGAGCGTCGGCAGCTCCCGGTGACCCCAGCAGCTGGACGTTTTGGGGCCGTTTAACACATGGAGCTTGCACTTGCGGAATCTCTCAAAGCTAGTATTTCCTCGTAACTCGCGAGCTTTGTATTTAAAGTTAGTGCATCAACAATATGCACTTTTTTTTCTGAAAGAAAAATTATCCAGACATACCCACTACACTACCAGCTCCGTTTTCACACGCACTGATGGCTGCATTAATCAAGCAAGGAGTATGATGGACGATGGATCGCTCCGACGCTGGCTTGATCTAGCGATATGTTGCCGATCGACTGTGCGACGGCGGCGAACTAATCAACCAAGCATGGGACGCGTAGTTTATTCCTCCCCTGTCGCTTGAAGGACTCTTCCATTCTTTGCAAGCCGGTGTTTCAAAATTTGCGAGGCAGCCCAAATTGCTGATGCTGTATTAGGTGTGGTACAACTCGACGGCCAACGTATATCCTCTCACCTCGCTGTCAATACACTTAAGCGAGTATCCACTTTTTGTGGTGGTATTGTCTAATTTAGCTTACCCACTGAATTGACGTTTACATCGACTCTTTTCTCCCGGCTATACCAAACTTTGCTTCTATAAATCAATTGTATTTCTAATTCGATAATTAGTCTTTTGATCAAAAACTTCGGGAAAATAACTAGCAAGATATGGTCCAGCTAACCAGAAAATAAATATATTTGGGAGGCTTCAAGAACCGAAACCGGACATAAAACATACTTGGTGGAAACATTGGTTAAAATTATGCTTGTTGGATAGGTACAAAATAAGGTTTCTACCTAGATATTTCTGGATACTAAAATTGTTACAAACGGATGTAAATACAATACATCTAAAATTAATCAGTTGTCTTTTAATCAGAGTACTAGGGAAGAACAATCTCTTCCTGGTTGTTTTTATTTCTTTATTTGTTATATTTAAAAATGGATGGAGCTAAACTTAATATGTTCTTAAGAATAAATGTCTCAAAAATATCATTGAGAAACAAATATGACTATTGCTAGAAAATGGTTTGATTTTGCAAGATAGTATTAGGAATCACAACTATTAGAATCCTGATATAAAATAATGCATCTTAACATTTTACAACATCATTATGTTAATGCTAATTATATTAGAAAATATATTAATTTAAGATATTTTTTTTGCAGAAAAAGTCGTGCAAATGTAGAAAAGTTTAATGTAAATAAACGATAAGCATTATGACCAAGTCTTTACCAATCACACTCAGCACGCTGGTCGAAAGGCAAATAATTAAATCAATAGAGATCATATCAGACCGACACTCTGCACTTTGTATACAACAACCTCCTTGAGGGCCAAGATGAGTGTCACCTCGCATAAGCACGGCGATATCATCCGCCGCATCCGGGGAAGATCTGTGACGAAACTCAGGAAATAGAGGGTCTCCATAGGTTGAAGTCATGGCAGCTCCTACTGCGGAAAGAGGGAGCGGGGGGGTCGGTCTACGGAGGTCTAGAACCATTAACCACTATACAATTATATAGTTGTTTTGATTATGAATGTACAAATCAAAATTTTAAAATTTTGTATCACCAATATATGAAATTGTGTTTACGTATTGCCATGTTTCTAAAAAGCCGGTGAAAGATCACCGATGTCGTCTGGACTGGGGTGAATGAGCGATTTAGAATAATTATAGTTAACTCTTAAATAAATGCGAAATAAAACTAGCGTTAATTTGTGAAACGCAAAACTTAAATCCATTATGCTCAACTATGTGCAACAACAAATTATGCTAAACCAGATACACGACAAGGTGATACCTAGATACTCCCTCCGTTCCACAATATAAGATGTTTACTGTTTGTCCACATTCATATACACACAAATATATCTAGTAATATTTCAAGTGTATGTTCACTCATTTTAGTGTATACGTAGATAACATGTGTAACACCTAAAACATCTTACATTTGAGAACGGAGGAAGTATATAACTTCAAACTCGATTCTATCACAAATTAAGTGCACAAGTAAAATACTCGGATGTTGACATAACTGAGACACACGGAGATGAACACTAACAACAACGCAACTTCCTATTATTACGTTCCCGAACATACGCATTTGTACGTTGAAAGTGGCCTTGCTACCGGCCGGCCGGTCACGGCAACGCCACGATGCACGCATGAGGAAAGTAGCTACGCACATCAGTATAGCATGCATGAACCTGAACCTGAACCTGAACCTGAACCCAGCCCCACAGGCCACAGATGATTGCAACCGAAGGTGCCACGCCATCGGCCACCGCTGATTTCCCGGCGCAATCGGCGCAGCAGCAGCAGTACGATCGAAGGCGACGGCACGGCCGTGGGGGCCGGCAGCGCGCCGCTCGTGTCGCGTGCCACGCCGGCGAAAGGGACGTCGAGCTGATCGCATTCCTTTTGGACGCGCTCGCAGCAAGCCAGCGGCTCGGCAGCAACAGGGTCATCCCATGAGCGTCCGGCAGCTCCCGGCGCGGCGGCGCGGCGCCGTCGGCGGGGGACACGGCGTGCCCGACGTGACCCCTGCGGCTAGACGTTTCTGGGCGTTTAACACGTGGAGCGTGGCACTTGGGGAATCTCTCGAGTTTTTTAAGCAAAAGCCCGTGGTTATTTTGAAAGCAGGATGCATCCCAAAGCTCCTCGTGAACCTTGCGAGCTTTGTGTTTAAAGTCAAGTGCGGGAACAAAGTACTCCGACGCGACAAACCACCTTTTTTCTTACTCCAGGTATACCACTACCTACCAGCTCCGTTTTCACACACACTGATGACTTGCTTTAATCAAGCAAGAGTATCATGGATCGCTCGATCCGACACTGGCCTGATCTAGAATTCTAGCGATATAAACATCACATCCATCATTGTTCCGCCGACTGCGACGGCGGCGAACCAATCAAGCAAGCAAGCATGGGACGTATAATGTATTCCTTCCCAGCCGCTTGAAGGATTCTTCTAGCCGGTGTTGAAAATTAGCGATGAAACCCAAATTATTGACGCTACATTTGGTGTCGTACAACTCACAGCCAACATACATATCCTCTCACCTCCCGTTAATACACTTGATCAGCGAGTATCCATCCACTTTTTTCTGGTGCTAGTGTATATAGTTTATCTTACCCAGTGAATTGAAGTTTACATAGACTCTTTTCTCTTGGCTCTAATAATTTTTTTTTGTCAAAAGGAATGTATTTGTTATACAATAATTATTCGTTTGATCAAGAAGATTCGGGAAAATAACAAGCAAGATGTGTTCCAACGTAGTCAGAAAAGTAGATATGTTTGGGAGGTTTCAAGAAACCGAAACCTCACATAAAATATAATTACTGTAAACCCTGGTAAAAGAAGACGTTTGTTAGATAGGCACACAAGAACTCTCTACCAACATATTTTCTGATACTAAAATCGTTACAAACACATGCAAATACAATACACTACATCTAAATTAATCGGTAGTCTTTTAGTGAGGGTACTCCGGAAGAACACTAATTTGTTCCTGCTAGATAATGTATTTCTTATATCTAAATCGATCAACCAAACTAAATATGTTCTTGAGTGGAAATGTCTAAAAAATATCATTAAAATAAATATGAGGCATTGTTACAAAATGGTTTTATTTTGCACAGATTAGCAGTCATGGATGTTAGAGTCCTCATAGAAAATGTTGCATCGTAACATTTTGGGGCATTGCTATGTCCATGCTAATTATAGTTGAAAATACATTTAATTAAGATATTACATTGACAAAAAATTATACAAAGGTAGAAAAATTAATATAAATATATAATAATTATTATGATCAAGTTATGACCTATTAATGACAAATTATAGTAGAATTACTCCAAGAAATATCATGATAACCATTGTTACTTCCTTCTAACTTCTCCACACCGATGTATCGAGTAGTGTATAATTACAATATAATTAATGAAAATCAGATTGTGCACGGATTGTGATCTAAAAGTGAAATGGTAAACTTAGCAGCGAACAAAACTCTGCGGCCTTTGCAAATGAGTAAATGATAATATAGTTAGAGAATAAGCAAAATATTGATATGCGAAGAAAGAAGATGAGGTTTATAAGTATAGGGAGGAGAGACGGCCGTCCAAAGCTTTGGAAACAGTAGAAGACTCTCGTATAGATGCATTGTATCATCTTCATTTCTACCACAATTGTTAGCAAACTTGGTTCATCTCATTTATAGGATTTTTTGTTGCGTGACTCATTTAGATCCCATAACACCTAGCTCTTTTATTCACCACGGATGCCACCTTCTTCATGTCTTGGGAGAAAAACCTATAAAATATGCCCTAGGTGGATATTTGCATGTAGCAAGGTTAGCCTGGTCATAGTGCGGAGACTCTTTATAGTGGTGAATAAAATGTGTGGGGTGACATGCAAAGGTTTATTATTAGGTTGTGACATATATTACCTTTGAATGTGTTGTGTTAGGGTAACATATTATGTTAGCATAATCATCTATCTCCTCATTAATTACTTACAACATCAGATTTTATCTCTACATGACATGCATGTTACTAACTATGTTACTCCCACTATGTTTAGTCTTACATGTCCACAACACATGATTGTTTTTACAACATATATCGAAATCATATTGTACTGACAAATAAATGAAAATTTTGGTTCCATATAGTAGCTACAAATCAAGTTTGAATTATGTAATCATATAGTTGCTTTGACTCTGAATGTGCGGATAAATTTTGGATTTGAAATTTTGTTGCGCAATTAATATATGAATTGTGTTTATGTATTGGCATTTTTCCAAGAAATGGTATCATGGTTTTTAGAATGCTCAACGGACCCATGGGAAACTCTACACCATGATTTTAAATTACAGTTTTTAGTAATAATTTATTTATTTAAGAAATTCATTCGTGGATATCCCATCTCGTCCGGTGGCTCCCGTCGCGGGGATACACCGTACGACGTGAGCCCTGGGGCTAGACGTTTTGGGACGTTTAACACGTGGAGCGTAGCACTTGGGGAATCTCTCGGCTTTTCTTAGGGCATCCGAAATGTATAAGGTGAGATTTTGTCATAAGGTGGGTCCCACTTGGCTTATGGAATTCTCCAGAATGTATAAGGGCATCCGTAATGTATAAGGTGAGGTTTTGCCATATGCTGGGTCCCACTTGTCTTATACTTGTTCGGTGAAATTCTCCACAATGTATAAGGTGAAGTATAGCCATAAGGTGGGACCCACATGTCTTGTCATATTGCTACACGAAAGAAAGAGCAAAGAGTAAAAAAGTTTTTAATTGCTTGTGGACAACCATAAGCTCCTTAAGAAAGATTCCCTTAAGTTGAACTTCCACAATGTATGTTTTCACTACCTACCAGCTCTGTTTTCACACACACTGATGACTTGCTTTAATCAAGCAAGGAGTAAGATGGATCGCTCCGACGCTGGCCTGATCTCGCGATATGTTAATCAAACATCACATGCTACATCATTGTTCGGCCGACTGCGACGGCGGCGAACCAATCAATCAAGCAAGTATGGGACGCATAATGTATTCCTCTCCTGTCGTTTGATGCAACCCAAATTACTGATGCTGCATTTGGCGTGGTACAACTCGACAGCAAACATATATCCTCTAACCTCCCCGTCATTACACTTAAGTGAGTATCCACTTTTTATGGTGCTATTCTTTAATTTTGCTTGCCACTGAATACATAGACTCTTTTCGCCTGCTATAATGAAGCTTTGTTTTGCAAAAACAAATATATTTGTATGTCAACAATTATTCTTTTGATCAAGACGCTTCGGGAAAATAACAAACAAGATATAAGTTTCAATGTAATAAAAAAATAGATATTTTTGGGAGGCTTCAAGAAACCGAAGCCCCACAGGAAAGATACTTGGCGGAAACATTGGTTAAAAGAATGTTTGGATAGGTTCACAAGAGCTCAATACCCAAGATATTTCCGGATACTAAAAATGTTACAAGCACGAGTTAATAAAATACATCTAAAAATCAATCGGTTGTCTGTTAATCAGGGTTATAGGGCAGAACCATTTATTCCATCTAGATATTATATTTTTTTTCTTATATTTAAGTAGATTCAACTAAACTAAATATATTCTTAAGAAGAAATGTCTCAAAAAATAATTAAAACCAAATATGACTATTGCTACAAAATTGTTTGATTTTGCACAATAATATTAGCAGTAATAGATGTTAGTCCTAATAGAAAATGATGCATCTTAATATTTAGCGTCATCATTATGTATGTTCATGCCAATTATAGTTAATAACATGTACACATTTATTTAAGATATTAATTTGACACAAAAAAAGTTGAGCAAAGATGAAAATGTTTAATATAAATAAACGATAATCAATATGACCAATTCATGACTAATCAAACTGTACACTGAATCTCAACACTCCGATCAAATGGCGAATAATCAAATCAATAAGAATCGGATCGAAATAATACACTTCCAAAGGCGCCTTTGTTTTGACTTATAACCATCTATAAAAGGCATGGTTCCGCGAATTTCCGAAGGATGCGGCCACAAACAATGAAACAAAAGGTTGTCGCCGACGAAAATTGGAGGGGGTAGCGCTGTTGAATCGCATTCGTTTGCCTCTCCGGCCTCTCCAATGAATCCGCCTTCGCCTCCACGATGAGAAAGGAGTATTGTTTTGTTTCTTGTTTCTCCCCTTGTTCCGGATATATGCTTTGTATTTCCTGATCTAATAGCAGGGCAGTATACACACATGCACGCTGATGATCGAGATGGCCAGAGACCGTGATTTGATGCTCTTTTAACCACAAGGACACCGTTCAAAGCATCGCGCTTGTTGAACCTTTCGCGAGTAGGACCACTCACGTTCGCAGCTATCCAAATCAGTAACTTATTTGCTGCTTAGGTCCGGCTAATTTTGCCTATTCAAAGAAAAAAAGGAAGAAAAAACGATGGCCAGTGAGAGAGAGAAAAAGGCGATGGCCGGGTCGCTCACGCTCGTGTTCGATCGTTCATGCATGTCCACTCCTTTTCCGCCGGCTCGACGACGCAACCTTTCCGCCGGCCCAAGTGGCGTAGGACAAAACAACGTTTCACCGGCCCAGATGGGCGTCGATGACGCGGGGCGGGAGACGTTCCGGTCATGGACCGCGACGCGACGTCTTTGCTAAGCAAATGCCCGCTATCTAAATGGAATATGCGTGGTAATCTGCGGTTTTGCTGGTGACGCCGTATGGGCCACGAGACCGCGACCTCGGTAATTAATTAGCTTAACCCCGTACTATAATCCATCCATTCATGAATAGTGTCAGCATGCTCGATCGCCCCTGGAAAATCTGTACCGTCCACGTCAAACCGTGGGCCTCACAAAAACAATTGTACTATACTATACAACTGTGGCAGCTCTTCCAGAAGGTCTATAAAAAATGGTTTGCAACCGACAGCTCAAAATTGCATTTGACTCGGCCCACGGGCACCAAAGCAAACCAATCGTCGGCGCGTGACGGCGTAAAAGAGGAAGCTTCCGGCGGCCAAACCCTCTCCACCGTCACCCACAGAAAATCCAGTGTGGTCTCCTCCCCATTGGCCACGGGCAAGGAAAAAACCAAGCCGACCAGTCGCCATCCCCCCACCCACCGTACACGTCTTCGGCTCGGCGCCACTGCACCACCCACTCGCCTCTGCTCCGCCTATAAATACCAGCTCCCCCACCCCGGCACGGGCACCCACCGCACCCCACCCTCCGTCTCCACCCACGTATTTCATTTCTGCACGGACCGCCCGGTCGCCCCGATCAGAAAAGGTAAGCAAGAACGCCAGAATCACCCTCCGATCGATCGACGGATTTGGGGAAACGATCACGTGACCATCCCAGCCCAGCTGATCATCATCGCTTTTCTTGCTTTGCGTGGTTGCGTGTAGTGAGCCGAGGAGGATGATGAGCACGATGGCGATGTCGGCGCTGAACCCGGACGCGCCCATGTTCATCCCGGCGGCGTTCCGGCGGGTGGAGGACTACTCGCCCGAGTGGTGGGAGCTCGTCAAGACCACCGCCTGGTTCCGGGACCACTGGTTCCACCAGCACCAGCTCTACGAGGATCTGGTTGGCGACGACTCCGTCGACGACCTCGCGCGCTCCTACCCGACGACTCCGTCGACCTCCTCGACGCCGACGACCTCTTCTACTCTCCCCCCTCGCAGCAGCAGGCCCAGCCCGATTTCCACCGCTACAAACCAGCCGGTACGCTTACACCTCTCTCACCATCTCCATCTCTCACCGGAGATAGCAGCAGCGGGGAGCTAACCTTCGGATGGCTCTGAACTGCAGGGTTCGGTGGCGACATGGACGCCGTGCTCAAGACGCTGAGCCTGAACTCGCCAAGGAACGGCGGCCCGGTCGCCGCACCAGCCTGGTCCCGAGGCACGTCGAGAAGCCGCGCAGCACGTCAACGCCAGGGGCGGCGGCGGCGGCGCCCGGCGTGCCATCCACCAGCCTCGCTAGAGCTAAACGCCCGCCTCTGCTGCTGCAGCTGCTGTGTAGTGTAACCTTCAGTTCAGTTCAGTCTAGACGGCCTCTGCTTCTGTGTATACAGCTAAAAAAATGAAGGGAAACAAAAACTGCAGGTTCCCTGCTAGCTAGTGCTTTCCCTCCCTTGTAGCTTCTCTCCTCCTGTTCAGAGAAACGCGTCTGAAGAAAAATCAAAAAATCCTGTGTAATCTAATCGATCTGCCCTTGTTGATGTTGGATATGAGATGCCTCTTCTCAAGTGCTTCTCTTTGCCTTGCTGGTTCGTTTTTTTGGGAGTTTAGCATGATTCTTCATCATTTGTGATTGAATGATGGTGGGGAACATGTTCGATTTGGCCTGCAAGAGCTTAAAATGGAAGCGCTTGACCAAGAAGGTACCTGAGAGAAGATCGCGTCTGATTTGGCTATCGATCAATCAAGAGCTTAGTATAGAAGCGACTGACCAAGAAGTGTCCGACAGAGATCACTCTATGATTTGGCCAAGCTCAAAATGGAAGTGATTGATCAACAAGGTAGTATCCGACAGATATCACTGTGTCTGTGCATAAAGGGGAAGAAATAGCAGTTGGAGGGGTCACACTTGATTTAGCAAGATCTCGCTATGTAAGGTTTAACAGGTAGAGGCCGACACGAGGCCGCTTTAGATTGGTTTCTGCAGTCGGGAAGGGTCTACAATCTGCAGATATCTCAAATACAGAGTTCTGCTCCACATGCCTCTTTGAAACAAGGGTCTGCAATCCTGCTATTTTGCGACAATTTAAGTCGCAACAAGGGTGCATAGGGTTTCTGAAGTGGAAACCAATGCGCGGTAGTGAGGAGAACACTGATCGCCATGAGAATGCAGTGTTCTTCCTATGGCCTGCAAAGAAATTTGGTTCATACGTCAGTCAAGCTTCAACTGTCAAGCACAAAAGTCAAGCACAGCTATGTCTAGCTATTGAAAACGCAAGTGATACGTTTGAATGGGGTAGTGGTCTGCACGTATGGAGAAGAAATTCAGCAAGTTTGCTGTTCAAAGTATTCGATGGAAGTCAATAGGAGACTGAATCTTGGCTGCTTTACAATACCAATAGGGAACAATAAACTAGAAATCTACGACCATCAATTTTGGAAATAATTTGTTCAGGTGCATGTTAGGAGGAAATAGCAGCTGCATTTTATTAGTAGGTGCATGAGGTCATACCTGCAGAAGAAATGCCAAATATTAGAAACGAAAGAGGCTATCATATCAGCTCACATCAGAGTTGGATATGACCTCATGACAACGAAGTTCTGCAGAACTGGCCAATCATTCATGCACAAATCATAGCTAACTTTGCCTAGAAGACCTGATAACTCGCTATCCTGGAAGACATGGCACATGGTCACACCCATCCAATCAGTAGCCAGCATCTCTGTGTGTGCCAACCCAAGAGGCGCCATCACTTTCGCCACTTTCAATTAGGTTGCCTAAAATGCGGGGAAAAAAGTTTACACATCACATCGCCATAACACGAATCACAAGCTGAATAGCAACTCATGGTTACTTTGCTGGTCATACCAAGATGAGCAGTTGCATTTTACAGGACCTCAAAAATGGGCTGAACGGGAAAGCCCCCCTCACTATGTAATCAGACATATAAATAGAGTCAGCCAACCAGGGTACTTAACACACATGATTCTGCGGTCTCACGGCAGCTACATTAATAGGACGATTGTTAGACAGCATAACTCACTGTTCCAGCAATAAAGATAGGGCTAATCAACCGCGTGGGTAATCCCAGACTTATACTTGCTTGTAGAACAGGACATATGCCTGGTCATGCAACACCTTGTTCACACCGATGGGAAAGACCACGTTGTCATCAAACCGTAGCCACTGTCCACCTGCATGCTTCGCATCAGCAGTGTAATGCCCCCTGGAAGGGCCGCTCCCATGATGAGTGATGGTTGCAACAAGCTCATATTTTCTACCCTGCATTCGATGAACGGCGAGATGTTAGATCGAGTGATTGAAGTTTTTATCACAGATACAACTGTAATATCTGATTTTATCTGTGTCGTTGGCACATAAATTAACCTCCTGTGCATTAGAGCATACTAATCTGGTAAGAACGGCTGTAGAGACTTGAAAAGGAAACTTAAAGATACAAATCCCACATGCCGGGGATCTAGGATAACCAAGACAAGATTGCTTCTAGTGAAGGCAAATAGAGTGACAAAAGCATGCCCTGGATCATTGACCAGATAGTAGATACAACTATATTGGGAATAACGAATTTATAAGAGAGTATCCAGGAAATTGTCACCTCCGATGCTGGTGTGCTCAGCAGATCCCGGTTAAGAACCAGTTCAAGAGGGAAGTACAGTGGTTTGTAGAGTTTAGTACAACCACGATTTCCATAAGTGAACCTCTTCAAGTGTAGTATCATAATCTTTGACATTGCGTGAATTTTGAATGATTTTCTAGCTGTCACCACACCAGCCTGCAAGATCAAATCTGATCAGTTAAGCCTAGCTGATTTCACAAGGATAATAATTGTGAAGATAACCATACTAATGCACTGAAGAGGTAGACAACACACGGAGAAGTATAATTCAACAATCTAATTTCAACTTATAGCAGCATCAACAGAAGACTAAGGTTCAAACAAAAGAAAGTGACCAACAAACTAGTCAGGCATCCATAAAATAAATGATGTTTGTGCAGAAAGCATGATGTTGATTATATGCAACATAACTTTGAAAACAATGCAAGCAATTCTACCATGAGTTGAGTAATTACAAATTCAAAAGTCAAACTACTGAGCACAAACTTCAGCAATAACCTTTCCAGCAGCTGTTCTGTATCCTTCCAAAGATTCGGGAGTGGAAAACAGATGAAGTGCATCCTCGACCGTCTGAACAGCATCTGGAAATATATCCAGATGGAGCAGCAGGAAAGGCTGATTAAAGGCTGATGCTCTGTTACCTGATAGATCCAAAAAGAACATACAACATGAGTAAAAAACACATAACTGAACCTACTCTTACTCTATGGCTAACATTTTTTGCCCAGCAACGCTAACTATTTCATATTGCAGTGAGAACTTTGCTTCTGAAAACCTAATGAATCTTATGCAGGATTGTGACAACAATCATAAGAAAATTCTTAGCACAAATGAACAGTTAGAGTACTTTTATTTTTATTCAATACAAGCAAATATGTCTTCTCCTTGACAAGTTGAAACACTTCTGCAAGCTTAAGAAACATCATTTCTATTACAAGCTAAGGTACTACTCCCTCTGTTCCATCTTATTAGATGTAATTTTTTTTGTGCATGGTGACCAAAGCACTGATTTGAGGATAATTCGGGACGGTAATGCCCTTCGATAGATCGTTGATTAGAGGAGTAATTACCGGTGGCTAATTAATGATCCTTCCAATTGGGGAGGGATAGAATCGGCATCTACTGGGAGAAGAAGTGCCACCTAACTATTCGAAATTTACAAATAAATACACCTAATAAAAGGAGTGGGGAGAGTAGTATTTTCAGGGAAAACATGACAAGCAAAGAATAAATAGAAAATACCGATCGAGAAACTACAATTTCATAGTGAAGAGTCTAGTTGACTAGGTCAGAATTAAAAAAAGAACTGAAATTTCTCAGTACAAGAAAGAGTTACCTGCAGCTTTCACCATGCTTTGTAGCTGACCTCCAAAAATAGCACTTAGCTCAGAGGGAACAAAACTCTGTGTTCTCATGATTGCAGATTTGTTCTTCCTTCCAACAGTCTCCCATGCATCCTCATCAGAAGCAGAAACAACCATACCTTCCTTTGAATTGGAACCATTGCCATTAAGCTTCAACAGTTCATCATGCATTTTATCCATGGCAAAACTTAGAAACTCTTGGGCATCTTCTTGTCTGCAGAAATATGAAGCATCAGAAACTGAAACCTAGAAGCTACTTAGCTAAGAAAATAAATATTTAATACATGACATTTACAGTAACACAAACAAGAGCAGCATGCATAATGTCCATGTGTACGATAAAGCAAAGTGTATTGTTTGATTAAATTTCAAGTTAAGATGACATCTATGCTCAGTTTCATGTTCCACAAGTAGACCCCTATACAGAGGTTTCAAGAACAGGACATTATTAGTAAGCTTCTAATTGTAGTGCATGTGATCATGCTCATAGTATTGAGTATAGCTTCAATGTCAAATTTGGTTTGCAGTTAAGGACAACATATACGATAATACTAACGGGATCCATGTCTTTCTAGACTAGATAATGCTACCGAATAAGCATGCACAGGAAAAATAGACTGCCATCCACAATCAGTACCCAGAACAGCCAGAAAATTAACATCACAGTTCACACAATTCATGATTTTCAATTAAAAACTAATGACCAAGAACAACTTCAACAGCACTTACCTTGGCCGGGCAGATGTTCCAGCGGGTACATCTGGAGTAAAATTTCTCAGAACTTGATCGAACATGGCAGGATTGATTACTTTTGCAGAGATAAGGGCAACCTTCTCATCTTTGTTCATACTGGACTCGTCAAGCACATCAAATTGAGAGATGAGCTCAACGAATGCACTCAACGTAGGGTAGCCAACCTGAAATGGAAGCAGTATTCAGAATAGAAGTCAATGAAATAAGCACAGAAAGACATGAAACTGATTCGTTTAGGCGGTAGTACCTTGGGTATACTCCGGTTCCTCAGGTTTTGTACAAGCTGAACAAATGGCAAGCATGATAGGAAAGCCTGCAAAGTAGCATTCAAGAAGCATATATTTCCTGTATTCTTCAAACCGTGAGGAAGCAATGGCTTGTTCTGATTGGCTTCCTTATTTAAGCTTGTGACAGACTCATCTACTGGAGCTGCAGTAATAGGTGCATCAACACCTGTGCTCCCATTCTCAGTTACTTGCATAGCTGAACTGCCGCTTTGTGTGCCTTTGATCCCATCATGGTGCAGCGCTGGCATTGCAGGTGGTGTTGAAATGCTAATGTTCATGACAGGCGCACCTGAAGGAACCACAGATTCAACCTTCTTTACATTGTTGACAGGCCCAGGTGTAGGGACCGTAGCTTCAGTCTTCCTTGCATTGTTGGCGTGCCCAACTGAAGCAACCATAGCCTCGGTCTTCTTTACATTGTTGACAGGCCCAGGTGAAAGAACCGTAGCGGTCTTCTTTACATTGTTGACAGGGCCAGCTGAAAGAACCATTGCTGGAGTCTCCTTTACATTGCTAACAGGCCCAGCTGAAGGAACCTTGGCTTCAGATTTTACATTCTTGAGAACACCATTATTAGGAGAAACAACGGTAGGGCATCCATTGAACTTCACTGGCCCACCATTTGGTAAGCTAGATGCTACGGTTTCCTTCTTATTACTGCACGTGCGATCCTTTGCATGGCCATACGCTGATTTTGTAGGATGAACAACGTCTTTAGTAATATGATTTGACACTTTCTCTAAACTTAGCATAGAAAGATTCAGTGACCCAAACTGGATCTCAGGTAGTTCACATGCCTTCTCCTCACTTTTAGTATCGGCTACAGGCTGCCCCTGGAACAACTTAGTCTCGTCCTCCGTAAAGGACCCAAACAACACGACCTGCATTACGGAAGAACCTATGATGAGAACAATGGTCTACCCGAGACACTTTGAGTACTGAAACAGCTTGTGGTGCATCCAAACAACGATTACATCAAGATATCAGCATTAAGGTTGCTAGAGAAAACTGTGCTGGTAAACCTTTCTATACATAATCCACGAGGGACGTCCCATTATATCATATGCCCTTCCCTCGTGTACTCCGGATACCTTCCAATCAACAACAGTTTAAGGCCGATCATCTGCGTAACCACTAGCTACCAACTAAGTGGACGTCATCAGTGCTACGCAATCTAGGGTAGCAAGCGTGTCCCACACACGCGGTGGCATTACATCAGCTAGGCTACTACTCCAAAACGGCAAAAACGCATCAATTCACCCAGGCCCCCAACCAGAAACCGCCCCAGCCGGATTTAATGCGCAGTACCGATACTTAACTAAATCACGCAACTAATCAATGTCAATGCGCACGAACGCTCGGGCGAGCAGATGGATGGGATCAGTACCTGGTCGGCGCCGCTCATCTCCGCTGCGGTGAAGAGACCGGGGGCTGGGCGGAGCTGACCGCGCGGGGACCCTCCTGGGAGCAGAGAAAGCCGAAGTGGCAGGCGCGAGACATCAAAGGCGGCGGCCGGCCGTGGGGGGGCTGGATGCCGGCGGCCGCACTGCCCTGCCTGCCACAGGAACGGCACGGCGCGGCGCGGCGCGGAGGTGCGGTGGGGAGGGAGCGGCCGATCAGTGGGAGGCGCGGCCGGGCGTATGGGGGCCGCGAGGTCGGCGGCGGAGGCGAGGGGCGTAGGGTTTGGATTTGGTGTGGTTTAGGCGTGGGGAGAGAGAGAAGGGGAAGGGGAGTTGGGAAGGGAGAGAGGGCGTGGGAAGAGGCGTGCGTGTCAGGAGTCTATGTGGGGGCGGCTACTCCGTGGTGGGCCGGGCTGGGGATTTTATGCCTCGTTACTCTGCACCGCGCGGTTTTATTGGGTGCCAAAAATTCCCGATGTGTAAATGAAAGACCTTCGATGGGAGTAGTACTTTCTACTCCCTCCGTCCAATAATATCCGTCTCAAGTTTGATAAAAAGTGGATGTATCCATACATGTTTCATGTCTAGATACATCCATTTTTTTGACAAACTTGAGACAGTTATTATTGGACGGAGGGAGTATATGAATTCTCAATAAAAAACTAGTACTTTCTATAAAAAATTGGTAACTATGTAGAACAAAAATATATAGAAATTGGTATTTATGTTCTTTCTAACAGAAACAAATATTGGAGAGCGACATACTGCATATTCCTATTATTTCAACAAGGTGAAAAGAGTGTTGTAAAAAAGTCAAATCACAAGAATACATCCAAACTTATCTTGTAGTTTGGTCCCACATTAGTTAGGCAACAAAAAAACGACCATTAAAACGATATACACAATGTCCATTTGGCAGAGCTTGGCAAGCTAGGGTAGGAGGGGGGAAATTACGAGGTCTTGGTCCATGCGGTAATGCGTGAGTTGCCCGTCATATTCACAATTACTTATCCATATCGAAAACGATATCTCACTTGGAGATGTTTTCGGTGTTTTATTAACCTCAGCAGTTAACGAACTCTGTAATATGTGGATCAAACTTCATAGGGAGTTGTCAACTACAAAACCCTCGGGCCGCTATATATCATAATATTTTTGGTAGTGGGAATTAACAATCAATTATGTGAGTTGTCAAACTATTTACAATTCGTTATCGGCACCAAATTAAATCCTACTTAGCGCTATGCTATATCAGAAACATCTAACATGTCGGACTAATCACATGTACTTAATTACCGCTTCAAAACTAGATATTTCTCAATCGGTTGAGTAACTACTTTAGTGTCTACGGATGTGGATGTGCCCTAAACAGTCGGTTAACTGGTTTCGTGTGATGCTAATTAATAATTGTAGTTGGCAACTAAGTAACTACATGGTTTATGGTGGTAATTGTTACTTGAATGGTGGTGACTATATCAATGTTACGATGGCAAGTGGTAATTGTAACATGTACTGATGGAGGACTATTGTGATAACTATATTGTGGGCAACTAGGTAACTCTATTGCTTCATTTGTTCCATAATATTAGATATTTTAGAGGTTCCAATATGGACTACATACAGAGCAAAATGAGTGAATATACACTCTAAATTATGTCTAACGAGTTAAAACAACTTATAATATGGAACGGGGAAGTATTTACTAGTGACATGGTGATAAATGTAATGTAAAGTTTAGTGTGAACAACCGTGTAACTACGTATGGCCCATGGTAATAACTTAACATAACATGGATAGTTGATTAACTATATAATTGTGTAAATTCATATAGTGTTAATTGTTACCTTAGTGGATAACTATATGTTTACCATGATGATAATTATTCAGATCCAAAGAATATAAATCTATTGAAATAGTTGAGCGAGTCAAGCTAAATATAAGCTATGGATACATAACTATCTGTGGATAATTTATCATTGGGAAATCAAATGCACCATTACCTATTTGGTGGCCGTGCCTAATCACGAAGCTAGCGGGAACACACCTGCAAAACTCACCATGTGAGCTTGTTGAACATAACAAACATAACAATCTTGTTTGGTTATTGATTTAGGCACAAACTGAAATCGTACAACATCGTGTGAAGAAAGATGGTGTGTTGCGATGATGTTGCAAAACTAGCCAACACATGAATCAGACATACAAATGTAAAAAAAATTGGACCAAAAAATCCGCGCGCACATGTTGACGTTCTATGTGCTCACGGACTCGTTTCACGGAAAATAAATATTTTTTGTGTCATGTGTAAAAAGACAAAAATTCGGTGCTCACAAAGGCGCTTTTCACGAGACATATTTTGTATTTTTACACAGACCATAAAAATGTGGGTTTTCGCGAAACTTGTCGTGGTAACATGGAATCTCGAGGTGTAAATGCCTTTTTTTTTTAATTTTATGACATTTCTAAATATTGTGTTCGGATGGCATGAGCATATGTTCCCCCAGATTCCATGTGTCAGATTGAATCTCCGGTAGTAGGAGAGGGTGCAACTGTAGTTAGAAAAATAGTGGAAACCACTTTTCTCTGAACTACTGTTGAACTTTTTTTAAAGAGTGACTGAGATTTTTTTAAAAATTAGTAGACTGAAACACAGCTATTCCCCCAAAAAAAAATCCGGTGGAAGTTTCGTTCTACGGAAGCCTCTCCAGTGCCCGTCAAACACGTGACTGCTGCCAATGAGATCTCTCCACGTCACCGCACGGCAGCTACTATAAGCCCTCCCGCGCTCCCGACCACATCGCCGGCGAGACACCGCGCCGCCGCCGCCACCACCTCTACACCTCGAGGATAGAGGCTTCTAGCTAGGTTCTCCGCGAGCAAATTGACTGCACTCCGAATCCCTCCTCAAATGGCCGCCCGCCGCAGGCCCGCCGCCGCCGCCGAGGGGCCCACGAGGCCGCAGCCGGTCGCGGTCGCTGCTCCGGCGGCGGCATCGGGGGATCTGGTCCTCCGGCCGCCGAACCTTCGCGTGGTCTTCGCGGCGATGGCGCTCTTCCTCGCGGCCTTCTCGTACCTCGCGTTCGTGCACTACCCCCTGGACGCCGATCTGCGGCGATCCATCCTAATCTGCGGGGCCATCAGCCTCGGCGGTTTCTTCGTCGTGCTCCGCCTCATCCCCGTCGCCGCCCGCTACCTCCTCCGTCGCGGGATGTTCGGCAAGGACATCAACAAAAAGGGCTTGCCCCTAGGCGAGATCACAGTGTGAGTAACGAGTACATTTTCGATAATTTCAGCGGTCTCTGTGTTTTTAGAAGTAGCATTTCGAATACTGTTGTTTCAGTGTATTTTTTTTTTGTGTAATATTGCTCTAGATGCAAATTTTAACCCGGATTCAGTGTTTAGCTTCAGGGTTTACTGTTTATTTGTGTCAGTGCTGCTGCTCTACTGTTGCAAACCATGCAGCTTCACAGAATCAGAGACTTTTTAAGCTAGAGAGAGAGGGGGACTCACATTTCAGCTCAGTTGAAATCCACGCATTTTGGTATTAGACACCAACACTTCATAGTCGCATAGGCTAAATTAGCTGTTGATATTAGAGGTCATATTGGGATAATAGCAACGTGGATATTCCTTGAATGATGGATGCTTTCATTCGTTGGTAGGTGTTGATTCTGTAGGACATGTTGTCCCATTTGGGGTTAAGCAGTAAGTAAGTTCTAATCAATAGTTTATGTTCTTTGACTCGAATGCCCGTGCTTAAGTAGTCCTTCACCTGGCCTATATCTAGACTTCATGCACCATTTCCATGCCCTTGTCTTTATTCTGAACTGAAAAGATCTCGGCACAATAAATACACGGTCTTTCTGGTTGTACACAGTTCTTACTTCTTTGAAGTACATATAGTTGAAATAAAGGACAAAAGATATATGTCTTAAGGACCTTTCTTGAATATACATTGTTGAATGCTTTCTTTGGGCCATGATACTGATACATGCAGTACATATATGTATGTACCTCAACATTCTTATACAAATTTTGAAAGAGAAACTGAACTATAGCATTATTATAGAGAAGTGTGCACATACTCATCTGTACATCTAAAGGGCAATTGAAAAAATTTAGAAGTAACCACTGTATGCAATTCAAATGAAAAGAACGCCATTATCTG
Source organism: Poa pratensis (assembly GCA_947311845.1). Classification (NCBI taxonomy): domain Eukaryota; kingdom Viridiplantae; phylum Streptophyta; class Magnoliopsida; order Poales; family Poaceae; genus Poa; species Poa pratensis. The sequence continues at coordinate 24,977,359 of CAMZMU010000091.1, read as the reverse complement.
ACTTGGAGACATATATCTGTGAGTTTACATTTTTTATTGTCGTAACATTAAACTTACTTTGCAGGCCTGAGTCACTAGGCATTGTTGTTGGGATTGTCTACTTGGTCATTGCTATTCTATTTCAACATTTCAACATGGCAGCGGATTCCATTGTATGTTTATGACTATAAGTTATCGTTCCTTTCATTCGTGAAATATGTGTTATTCCCTGAAATGCGTGTTTGTTGATGTTCGCAGTGGCTTGTTGAATATAATGCAGCATTAGCGTCAGTCTGCTTTATGATTCTTCTTGGATTTATTGACGATGTTCTTGATATTCCATGGAGAGTGTATGTTCTTTATCAGAGTGTCATTCAGCTTATTCCAATAATATCACTTTCTTGTTTTTGATAAATTTGTTCGGAATGGCTTACATTGAACAGAAACTGCTGCTGCCTACAATTGCAGCTCTTCCTCTGTTGATGGCATATGCTGGTGGTACTTCCATCATCATTCCAAAGCCTCTAGCATCCTATGTTGGAGTAGAAGTTCTGGAGTTAGGTATGTTTACAAATCCAAATAAGTGAACTCTGACACAGTAAATAATGAGTGGTTCCAAAAATTATGGTGGAAGCATTGGTGATTTTTATAATTTTATGTCATTCGTAACAACAAACCAAGTGCATCTTGTACATTGCTTGCTTCAAAATATCTCGGGAAATCTCAAATATATACTACATGTAACCTCAACTGTCGAAATGAATAAACTGAGAGATCCATGTGCCTGTACTGCTGTGTTACACTTCTGCTGGTTTGCTTATATGTCTATTGGATGCAAGTTCTGCCCAAGATTCGTTTCCTCTTCAGACAGAGATGTACACACTAGATAATAGAACCAGCACCCACCTCTCGTTTTCTTTGTCATGCAGGTTGGATGTACAAGCTCTTCATGCTTTTGTTAGCAGTTTTTTGTACAAATTCAATCAACATACATGCCGGCCTGAATGGTCTTGAAGTTGGGCAGACAGTCGTCATATCTGCCGCGGTATGAAGTACATGATTCTTGGATTTTGTGTACCATTCGTCTACTAATTATTATGGCATTTCTAGGTTTTGATACATAACATAATGCGCATAGGATCTTCTAAAGACCTTGAAACTCAGCAAGCTCATGCATTCTCTATTTATCTTGTCCTGCCTTTCCTGACCACGTCATTAGCTTTGCTGGGCTTTAATTGGTAAGGACCTTGTGAGCATGGTACCATACTTCAAATTTAAAAAGTCAATTATTGTAAATGGATCTCCTTATATGTGTACTTCTCAGGTATCCTTCATCTGTTTTTGTTGGTGATACCTACACCTATTTTGCTGGGATGACTTTAGCTGTGGTGGGTATTTTGGGGCATTTCAGGTAAACATCCTCAGTTATCTCCGTAAGTTTTACTATTTCTTAGTCATTCCAGCTTATTCTTCATTTGGCTGTTCGTGGAATGGAATGTTACGAAATGAAGTACTCTTAATCATCCTTGTTCTGTTCGCTTTCTGTAATGAAGTACTCTTAATCATCCTTGTTCTGGGTGTGCGTAGAAGTATCCCTCTCCCTTGTTTTGCATTTCTAATGTATCCATGTTAGTAAGTGAGTAAAACGATCCCATTGTGAACTTTTGGGATGGGGAGGAGAACTATACAGGAATTTGGCAGCGGCCTGAGTAGAAAATAGCTAGTAGAGTTCTGATAGGATCCGAAATTGAGTTTTTGAACATTTTATATGATGCTTGCTGACCTCCACTGTTTGTATCTGACCATATATCTTGATATCCTGACTGTTTGGGATGCGAAAAACCATCTTGGTTGTGAACCCAACCTTTTCTTGCGCCGTCTATACATCTTATGCGCACTCATGTGATATTTGTAGTATATCGCTAGTTGTCCAAATGGTTTTTTATCCATTATTGAATACTAACTGCAGCTAATTAAACTATTTTCTATTTGCAGTGAGACACTATTGCTCTTCTTTTTACCTCAGATTCTTAATTTCTTGTGCTCAGTACCACAGGTTCGGAGAAACTGATTTCCTATTTACCTCTTCGTTGGTATATTTACCTTTGTTAATTGATTAACTATACTGTCTGCTTATGCTTTAAATTGGCGCCTATTGTGTACAGCTCTTTCACTTTGTTCCTTGCCCAAGACATAGGTTGCCAAGGTACCGATTTTTTTCTATTGATACAAAAGTGTTGACAGAATCTATCGCAATATGGTTTTGAACTTGTAATAAAATTATGTATTGTACTTGATGTAGGTTTGATACACAAACAGGACTGCTGACAGGGACCAAAGATGGTAACCTTGTAAACATATTCCTTAGGCTCTTTGGGAAGTGCTCAGAGAAGTCCCTTTGCATAAGGCTTCTTATATTTCAGGTAAAATTGAAATGCATTGTTGTTGCGAACTTCGTTTCTTTGTAAATTCTTTCCTTGATTTCTGAAGGTATAATGGACTACTTGATGATTGCAAACATGCTACAATATTTTGTAGCAGCAGTAAAACTCAATAAAAAGCGATGCCAAGTAGTGTTAAAATCAGCATAATATTCAGTTATATAGCCATACTGGAGCTTAATCAATCCAATTTATCTCACATGTCAAATATATACGGGTGTCCCTACTCACTGACTCTTGATGAACTTTGACTCAAAGTGTACCAAATGTGCTCAGCAGCTTGCATCACAATAGAGTATCTGTGGTTTCATGATAACGTTGCATGAAGCTTGCTCTTAATGTTCAAGTTCATCCACGGGAGATCCTCCTCGAAGTCGCGGATAGCTTAACACGACTCTTATCTTGTCGAAGCAATCCTCTTTTGTCTTATTTGCTAAACCTTGTCATGGTGTTCATCACAGATATGTCAGAGTTCATTGATCTTATGCTTTAGGAGTTTAGGTAGTCACTAGATTTCCTTCAAGCTATATATTTGAATGCAAGTAGTTTTCTGGCACCTCTACTTTGATATCACTTAACTCACGTTTTTTTTGCACTATCCATTTTCCTTTCGAGTTCTTTTCGTGTGTATTTTGATCTGAGGTAGTAACTCCTCGTATCTTCATTTTTGGCAGGCTCTTTCATGCCTATTCTGCTTTTGGCTGAGATACGTGCTCACTGGATGGTACAAATATTAGATGACCTGAAACAGAACCATCTCGTTGGTTTCCAGGACAACCGAAATCTGTTTGCGTCTTATGGCTTTAGCTCTGTCAGCTTATCTGTATACTAACAGCAAACCCAACTTCTAATTACAACAGGAGTAGCTGACCCAAGATACTTTTCAGAATGTTTGCTGCTCCCATTTCATCTAGGTTGTCTGTAGCCTTTGATTTTGTTCCATTTTCTTGTGTGCTAACAACAGAAATACGTGGTTAGAAGGTTTTTGCAACAAAAAAAATCCAACCGCACAATTAAAAAGTAATATGTTTGTAACCATGTAAACGATGATTTCCATGTAAGTTTGCTTGTTATAGTTCGATGAAGGCTTATGGCAGAGGGCAAGGAATGTGTACTTCTTGTTGGGTAAAGTGGAAATTGGTTGGTTTGTACTCCCTCCGTTTTTTAATATAAGATGTTTTAGGTGGTACACATGGTGTCTATATCCACACTAAAATGAGTGAACATACACACAAAAATGTGTCTACATACATTTGTGTGCATATGCATGTGAACAAAAGATAAAACATCTTATATTAAAAAAACGGAGGGAGTAGTAGTTTTGTACAGTACTCCAAAGTCCTAACGAAACCATTCTGCTGCGCAACAATAGCATGCTAAGATATTCCTCCATATCCGTACCTTCCGGGCATCGATTTATGCTCAATACCAAAGCCAGCAAAAACCAACTAGGTAAAATACCTAAACAAACGAAAATTACACGATTCCTGGGCCAATCTTTCGAGAAGGGATCGTAGGTGCACAAAGCTAGAGCCGCCCCCCAAAAATTTGAGCTTCGATAAGGGTAGCATATGTCGGGAACATGCATAACTTCGACGCCTCACATGAGACACCGTGCGTAGCACTTGCCGGTTAGGCATGAATTGACGTCTCCTCAAAAGACATTGTGTATAGCACCTGTTGAGGGGTAAACCATATGGCCTTTTTTTTTTTTTTCGAGATTGATAAAATATTTTCGAGATTGAACCATATGGCCTTGAGTTGCCGCGTTGCAAACGCAGAGGAATATGTGGAGATGATACCCGCGCCGTCGGCTCCTAGTGTCGAGCAACCTTGTCCAAAGCCAATTAGTGTTTGCCCCTTCACTCGCCTTGAGAGGAAGTGTGGCGAACCTTGTAAGGCTTCATTTGAATTCCCCGCAAAAAAAAAAAAAAAAAAAAAAAAAGGCTTCATTTGAATTGGGTGAGCTATCCATGGAGCAATGAAAACACATGGCAACGGTGGCAGTGGCAATAGAAGGTAAATACAAACTGCAACGAGTATCATCCACACAGTCAACACAAAATCTAAGGTTTAACCAATGGAACGATTTAAGCTTTGATGTTCACAAGCTTTTGCATGTGTACAAATTTGCTGCTCCTTTCACTTATGGCCTCTACAATGTGCAGGAACTTAACGGAAAATAGTTCAGTTCCTACCGGAAACAGGGAATATTCCTTCGAGGTTCGAGCATCAAACTTTTTTTTTTTTGAGGAAGGATCTGATCCATTTATACAAGATACTCAGTACAAATTACAAGGAAGTCCAACAAAGACAAGAAAATTACAAAAGGATCCTGAAATTTGCACGAAGCACCCTGAGCAACTTGAAGGAATCACAATCGGATCCAAGAGCCGGCTCCCAAGAACCTAGAGCACGCCGTCGTCGCCGTACCTCAATCCGCCGGAGAAGAAGCGCCGCCACATGTCGTAGATGGCCGCAAAAGCCGTCCGCCGCCTCGCAACGGAACCTAGACGCGTTGAACGCGCACGGCCACATCGCCCACACCCCAGCACCACCGAACCTCCAGCCGACGAGGCGTTATCCAGGCCAGCCACCACCACCTGCACCCATCCACCACCGGCCACTGCTCCCTCGCCACCAAGGCCGGCCAGAGCAGACACACCGAGGAAGAAAACCATCTCCATCCAAAGCACCAAAACCGGAGCACCTCCCACCACCAGCTCCTCCCCTCGCCGCCACGGCCGGCCAGAGAAGCAGAGGAAAAGAAGCTCACCGGAGAACACAAACCCCAGTTCCTCCACAGCAGAGCTGTGACGAAGAGAGGAACAGGGTACAGAAGCTCCACGCGAGGCCCGCCATCTCCGCAGCGACGAGCACCCATCGAGCACAGAAGGCCTCCGGCCGCAGCATGGAAGCAGAACCAAGCCGCTCTCACCTCGGCGCCGCCGGAAACCGCACCGAGGGAAGGAGAGAGCCGCACCTTAATTACCGTACGCGGACGCCGAGCCTTCCTCTCGCCGCCGCCGAGACCTAAACTACCCCTATCTACACACCAGGAGACGAGGAACCAGATCCCCACCTCACCCCGCCGCCGGAGCGACGGGAGAGGCAGAGATCCAGCCTCGCTCCGGCGAGGAGACGGGAAACTCGGGTTCGCCCTTTTTCGCCGCTCTCTACTGTAGAGAAGGAGAGGGGAACGGCGGACCGCGGCTTGGCGGTTCGAGCATCAAACTATTTGTACTTTATTATATAGTTTGATGGAGATGAACTCTGAAGTCACTCCCAGAAGATCATGCCGCCCGTGGCCACCTTGGGAGATAACGACGGATCTTCTCCTCGTCGATGACAGAGACTTCCTCCTTGGCATCAGTGTAGGCGCAGCCGAAGCGCTTGTACTGCTCGAGGATCTTGGCATCCTCAGCTCGCACCTTCTCCATACAAGCATTGCTGCGGGCCACGAGCGATCGGAAATCGTGAGGACTCTTGTACTTCTCGACGTACTCCATGGACCTCGACACCCTGTAGGCGCCGGAGCCGGTAGCTTTCACCTCCAGCAGCATATCGATGTACTTCTGGGTCACAGGGACGAACCTCTTCCCCTTCCCGCCCTCCGTCACCGCCTCGCCGCCGCCGTTCGACCCGGACGCAGTCCGGCGGGAGCCAGCGATCGTCGCCTTCCTCTCAGCCTCCATTGCCCCCTCTTGCTGCATCTCCATCTAGGCTTTTTATTCGTCTGGATGGGAGGTCGAGAAAAGCCCATGGAGGGCTGCATATGTAGCCAGCCAAACCCTATGCTGTTCCGGATCGAGACTCCGATCATCGGACGAAACGTGCTCTACTTGGGTACGGGACCACGCACCACCGATTTAAAAAAATATATGATTGAAGCTTGAGGGTTCATCAATTGATTTTTTTGTTTGACGGGAACACATTGCATTCCATTTAACTTGTGGTCGCGACTAAATCGTCGGCCACTGCACGGGTTACATTGTTTGGAGGGTCCTCGAGCCACACAGCATGACTACCATGGACCTCCCTAGCACCAAGATTTGCCAACACATGCGCGGCATTATTACAGGATCGAGGTTTGAAAGACACTTGGTACTCGATAAACCCTACACTGAGGAGAAACTTCGCCTCTCTGAAAAGAGTCCCAAGAGGCGCTCGGTCTTGAGACCCGGAAACGATAGCCTGTTGAAGAGCAAGGCAGTCCGTCGAAAAGATGATGCGGCCCATGCCAAACTGCTCAGCCAATTCGATGGCTTTAAGGAACGAGGCCGCTTCTGCATGCATCGCACTTGCAAGATGATCCAAACTTCCCGCCGCAGCGAACAGCAGCTCGCCATCAGAGTTGTGGGCCAGACAACCCCATCCTCCTTTGCCAGATTCCGAGAGAAAAGAGCCATCGAAGTTGATCATTGTCCAAGCTGGGGTGGTGGTTGCCATTTGTGCACCGAGCCTACGGATGGCAATGGGTACCCGCAAACCCGATACCCGACGGGTACCCGCCTTAAATGGGGAGGGTATGGTATAGAAAAAAAACCACGGGGGTAGTTAGCAGGAAAATTCCATACCCATCGGGTATAGCGGGTGCGGGTATGGGGGTGCCAAACCCATACCCGCAAACCCGCAGACCTGCCTGAGACATGTAGATCCCACATGTCAGCCCCACACAGTCACACCCTTACCTTTTTTTTACCCACTCCTCACGCACGCTAGCCCCGAGCCCACTAACGCACATACTACACCAGCCCAGCCCATCGCCACAAGCCCACTAACACACTAGACACGCTCACTGCGCGCGAAGGAGGCCAAGCACGAGCAGAGCACCGGCGCATTGAGGTCCATGGCGGGTACCTGCCGGGTCCCGCATACCCGCCGGGTCGCGGGTATGGGTGAGATCTTGACCCGCCGACGGGTATGGGGCGGGTGGCGGGTGCGGGTGGAGGGGCCGGGTACGGGTATGGGGTGTCAAACCCAGCCCCGAACCCGGCGGGTGCCATCCGTAACTGAGCCTGCTGTATGGGTGGTCTTTTTACTGAAGAAAAGCTTATATTCACCCACCTGATGCCAAACTTGCCTTTGGAAATCATCAGCGGACAAGCGCCGATTTCCATGGTTCGCCTTATTTCTTTCATTCCACCATTCCCATAGGAGCCCCACAGTACGTAGCTTCCTCTCCTCTGGTAACAAGAGTATTTGCTCCATCATCTCCAAAGCGCTTGCGCATTTTAGAAGCTTGAGGCGAACAGGTTCCAGAAGAGTTGCACACCACGCTGCCTTAACTTCTTTACACCGCAGGAACAAATGCCCACCATCCTCAAAATATTTGGCACACACAGCACATCTAGTATCGCGGTCGACACCCCGGCGTCTAATGTTCATAAACATCGGATGGCTGTTGTGGCACATACGCCATAGGAAATGCTGCACCTTCCTTGGACAGTCGAGTTTCCAAATCCCCTGCCAGACTGATTGCCGCCAATTGTCCCCTGATGAAGCTTCACCTCGGACAGTGGTGGCTGCAGCTGAGAGTAACTCTAGGTGTATTCTATAAGCAGCCTTCACAGAAAATAATCCCTTGCTATCATAGTGCCAGGCTATGAAGTTTTCGTGCTGATCACATATTGGAATCTGCAGAATGGTTTTTGCGTCTTCTGGGCAGAAAGTTTGCTCGACCAGTTGGGTGTCCCATCTCTCCGTCACAGGTATTGTAGTTTTAGGTTTTGTGGAACGATCGTAATCCCTTGACTAGGGCGATCGGTTGCATGTTTATATAGGGGAGAAAAAGCCTCTCCCGGTGGCATTACATGGAGGTATAATACGGGTTGGTGTACTACACCATACCCGTATTATACGGTATACAGTTTGTTCAATAGCCCCCCTTAATCTAAACATTACAAAGGTTTAGATTACACTTAAACTTATCTAACTCCTTAATAGGAAGAGCCTTGGTAAAGTCATCAGCCACTTGATCTTTACTAGATATGAACTTGATGTCTAAGTTCTTACTTGCAACCCTTTCACGAACAAAGTGATAATCAATCTCAATGTGCTTTGTGCGAGCATGAAATACTGGATTTGCAGACAAGTATGTGGCACCTAGATTATCACACCATAGACATGGTCTTTCCTTCAACTGAACACCAAGTTCAGCAAGTAGAGCTTCAACCCATATTAGTTCAGCAGTAGCATTTGCAACAGCTTTGTATTCAGCCTCAGTGCTAGAACGAGAGACAGTAGCTTGCTTGTGAGAACTCCATGAGATTAAGTTTGGTCCAAGGAAGATTGCAAAACCTCCAGTGGACCTCCTATCATCAGGACATCCAGCCCAATCTGCATCTGATAAAGCACTCAACAGTGTATTAGAGGAGCGTGTGAATGTAAGACCAATACCTATGGTATCCTGAACATATCTCAATATGCGCTTTGTGGCTGTCCAATGTGTTGTAGTCGGTGCATGAAGATACTGACACACTTTATTAACAGCATAGCACAAATCTGGTCGTGTGAGTGTCAAGTATTGAAGAGCACCAACAATGCTTCTATACTGTGTATTATCTTCAGGACCAAGAGGTGTGCCATCATTAATAGACAACTGTTCGATAGAGGACAATGGTGTAGGAGCAGCTTTACAATTTAACATACCAACTCGGCCTAATAAATCCATGGCATATTTCTCTTGTGTCAACATCAAGCCATTTTTAACTTTCTTAACTTCAATACCCAAAAAGAAATGTAGATCACCTAGATCCTTGATAGCAAAATGTTTATTGAGTTGTTGAAGCAGAATGGATGTGGCATCACTTGAAGAGCTTGCAACTATAATGTCATCAACATATATCAAGACAAACATAGTTATACCTGACTTTTGATAAAGGAATAATGATGTGTCAGCCTTTGATGGAGTGAAACCAAGACCTTGCAATTTGGAGCTTAACCGAGAGTACCAAGCTCTAGGGGCTTGTTTTAAACCATACAAAGCTTTATCAAGTCTGCATATGTAATGAGGAGCATTAGGATCTTCAAAACCTGGAGGTTGTTTCATGTAGACTTCCTCTTCCAGAACACCATGTAAAAACGCGTTCTTGACATCTAGCTGCCGTAAATTCCATCCACGAGAAACTGAAATTGCTAGGACTATGCGAATAGTTGCAGCTTTAACAACAGGACTGAAAGTATCTTCATAGTCTATGCCATACCTCTGTTTAAAACCTTTTGCAACTAATCGTGCCTTATACCTGTCAATTGTGCCATCTGCATGTCGCTTAATACGATATACCCATTTGCAGTCAATCAAGTTTTTATTTTTACTTGGTGGAACAAGATGCCATGTCTTGTTTTTAAGAAGTGCACCATATTCTTCTTCCATTGCTTCCCTCCATTGTGGATTTTCAAGTGCCTCATTCAAAGATTGTGGTTCTCCTGTGGATGTTAGCATACCATAGCGAACAGAATAATGTGCCTCCTTATAAATATTTGGTTTTTTTCCATATGTGATTGTACCATCTTTGTATAACTTAGGTTGTCGAATACCTTTTTGTAGACGTGTGCGTGGCTGAGAGGGCTGAGGAATAGTCCCAGCACGGGCTACACCAGACTCCGGTGCAGCAGATTCCTCGTATCAGAGGCAGCAGCAGAGGCCGAATGGAAGGGCGACACGTCGCCCTGCATGGCTTCGTCGTTTCCCCGCATGCCTTCGTCGTTTTGCTGCATGCTGCTGTCACTGTCCCCCACGCCTACGCTGTCGGCAGCGGACGCAGAGGAGGGTGTGTCGGCGATCCCGCCCCGCATTGATGGAGAAGCGAACGGGGGTGGCGAACCAGGCGGCGACACGTCGGCGTCGCCATGCATGTGACCGCTGGATGCGGCAGAAACATCCCCCTCGGGATCGGAGGGAATGTCAGCCTCGGGATCAGCCTGGGAGTGATCCGAGACAGATCCTGCAGGGGAATCTGCTCCGTTTTCAGTGTTGTTTTCGTCATCTTCTGAACCGTTGTGTTCTTCATCATTTTGTGCTATTTCTTCATCAATTTCCACTGGATTTTCTGCTACTGCACCATCATGAACCTGAGGAACATTGGTTAGGGGAACAACAGGTACAGTCATATGATCATCATCGTGTGCATCCCCAATATGTGAATCTTGTGGAAGTAGAAGTATATCTTGCCGTAAACGTTTACCCGCATTAGGATGTAGTGATGCAAAGGGAAAAACATTTTCGTCAAAGACAACATCTCGTGATATATAAACACGCCCTGTAGAGACATCAAGACACTTCACTCCCTTATGCCGAGGGCTATACCCCAAGAAAACACACGTGTAGAGCGAAACGCAAGTTTGCGCTTATTATAGGGACGAAGGTTGGGCCAACACGCACAACCAAAGACACGAAGAGAATCATAATTTGGTGGAGTATGAAGTAAACGTTCAACAGGAGTTTCATGTTTTATGACTCGACTGGGGAGAAGATTTATAAGGAAGGTGGCTGTAAGGAAAGCTTCATCCCAAAACTTAAGAGGCATGGAGGCATTAGCAAGTAGTGTAAGACCCATCTCAACAATGTGACGATGTTTGCGTTCAGCGGATCCATTTTGCTGATGTGCATGAGGACATGATACATGATGGGTAATACCAATTTTTTGAAAGAATCCATGAAGTTTTTCATACTCACCACCCCAATCAGTTTGCATAGTTATAATTTTCCTATCAAACTTTCGCTCAACAAGTTGTTGGAAATTGAGAAAAACTTGATAAACATCGGATCTTTTCTTAAGGAGATAAATCCAAGTAAATTTACTAAAATCATCGATGAAGCTTACATAATAAGTGTGCTTGCCAACAGAGGCAGGGGCAGGACCCCATACATCAGAAAACACTTGTTCCAAAGGAACAGTGGATACACTAGTGGAAACAGGATATGGTAATTGATGACTTTTTCCTAGTTGACAAGAATCACATATATAAGGAGTTGTTTCTGGAGTGTACTCTAACTTATGCTTCCTAAGAACTTGTTGAACTACAAAAGATGATGGATGCCCTAGACGACGATGCCATGTAGACGATGATGGCTTTATTGTGATAAAAGCATGCTTGGACGATGACCCCGTAGAGATGGGCATTAGGGGATAGAGCCCACCATGACACGGACCTTTAGCTAGAACCCTCCTTGTGGCCTGATCCTTAATGAGGAAAAAGAATGGGTGAAACTAAAAAAAACATCGTTGTCAAGGGTAAGCTTATGTACGGATAAAAGGTTCTTAGAAGCACTAGGTATGTGAAGAACATTATGAAGTTGTAAGGAAGTATGCGGGGTGCACAACGTTGAATGACCAATATGACTTATAACCACACCTTTCCCGTCGGCCGTGCGAACATGATCATGTCCCTTGTATTTCTCATGGGTGTGGAGTTTCTTCAGCTCGCTAGTGATGTGATCGGTAGCTCCTGAATCAGGGTACCAATTGGTGTCAACACCGTAAGATGCCATGTTTGCAGCCTTGTGATCTTGCTCTCCATCGCTGTCCGATCCATCATCCTGATAACGCCACCAACAGTCCGCAGCAGGGTGACCATGAATCTTGCAGATCTGACATGTTACATCGACAAAGGGGGTCGGAGCACGATCCATCCGCTCGCGCCGACCACGGCGTCCCTGGCTGCCACCATTGCGGCGGTCACGCCGGTCATCAGTGCGGCGCCCATCGCTCCTATCATCACGACGCCGATCATCATAGCCGCGGCTGCGGCGATCCTGTCCTCCACCGTCACGACGATCCCAGCGATCACCACCACGAGAGCCACGGTCACCACGATAACCATGATCCAGAGAGCGGCTGCGGGTGTCATGGCGAGGGTAGGAGGCCCCACGGCCACGCTGAGCAGCATTAGCCGAAGACACAAAGGAGCTGTCGGTGTGGGTGTCGTCAAGCATGTCATTGCGCATGTCATAGGAAGACAACTGGCCATAGAGATCATCAAGGGTTGTACTCGGGTTGCCATTGACAGCAGCGACGAGAGAGTTGTAGGACTTGTCAAGTCCATGGAGAAGATAGCCGAGGAGCTCATCATCTTCTAGGGGTTTTCCGGCGGCAGCAAGCTCGGATGCAAGACTTTTCATCTTCGTGAAGTATTCATCAGTGGTCATGCCCGGCGTCTTCTTGGTGTCGTTGAGGAGGCCTCGGAGGTGCTGAACCTTGGAGCGCGAGGCAGATGAAAACATGTTGTTGATGGTGGTCCAGACTGCAGTTGTAGAGTCCATCCCAAGGACATGAGAGAGGATGTCCGGGGAGAGAGAATTGAGCAGAAACCGCAAGACCTGTTGGTCGCGAGCAATCCAGGCGAGGTAGGCGGGATTCTCCGTCGTGGTCTTCTTTTCTCCTTCGTCCACCTCGATCGTCTTGGCAGGGGCGCGGTCAGAACCGTCCAGGAGCCCCATCACGTTAGCTCCGCGGAACACAGGGAGCACGAGGGCCTTCCACATGAGGTAATTCGCCCGTGTCAAGGGCTAGGAGGGAGGCGATCCCAGGGCGGCGGCCAGCAGCGAGCTCGATGAAGAAGAACTCATGGCGGCGGCGGCGGGTTTGAGGTGTTTTGGGTCGTAGGGTTTTGATGTTTTTGTATCGTAGAGTGGCGGCTACGGCGACTATAGAAGCGGCGGCAGCGGCAGGTTGTGTTGTAGGTTGTGTGGCGGCGGCGGCAAACAAGTGCGGCGGCGGCAGGGCTTGGTTGTGGCGGCGGCGGCGGCTGGATCAGCGGCGGCGGCGGCGGGTTGTTTGGGTCGTGGCAGCTAGGTCTAGGAAGAGACCAACTCTGATACCATATTGTAGTTTTAGGTTTTGTGGAACGATCGTAATCCCTTGACTAGGGCGATCGGTTGCATGTTTATATAGGGGAGAAAAAGCCTCTCCCGGTGGCATTACATGGAGGTATAATACGGGTTGGTGTACTACACCATACCCGTATTATACGGTATACAGTTTGTTCAATAACAGGATCCATAAGATCCGAAACTTTAGAAAGGAGTTGGTTTCCTCTACGAGTCAAGGGTTTCCGGGACGAGTCCCTCGGGATCCATGGATCATTCCATATGTCAATATGTTCCCCAGACCCCACACGCCATATCATCCCTTCTTTTACAATATTGACACCTTTCAAAATGCTACGCCACAGGTAGCTCATTCCCTCAACCGGCTGGGCCTCTAGGACACTTGTGTTTGGGTAGTATTTAGCCTTCAAGACCCTTGCACACAAAGAGTCGGGTGTTTGGATCAACCTCCACACTTGACGAGACAACATAGCAAGGTTAAAGGAATGGAGGTCCTTGAAACCTAAACCCCCTTGCTCTTTTGGGAGCTTCATCTTCTCCCAGCTAACCCAGTGCATCCGCTGCTCATCCTCTTGTTGCGCCCACCAGAAATTGCACACCATTTTACTGATCTCGTCGCAGAGTGATTTGGTTAGATCAAAACACGCCATGGCATATGTAGGGATGGCTTGTGCCACCGCTTTAATTAGAATTTCTTTACCCGCTTTGGACAGAAACTTCTCCTTCCACCCACTGATCCGAGCCCAAATTTTTCCTTTTAGGTATTGGAAACATTTCTTCTTTGAACGACCAACATACATTGGCAAGCCGAGGTACTTGCCTTCTGTCGTTTCCTTTTGCAGGCCCAGACTATTCATCAACTCTTCCTTTTTTGCTCTAGTTGTGTTCCTACTGAAAAGGATTGATGACTTGTCCCTATTCACCATCTGGCCTGACCACATTTCATACACCTGTAAGATGGTGTTAATCTCTGCAACACTCTCTGTAGTAGCCTCGAACAAAAGGAGTGAATCATCCGCGAACAGCAGATGATTAACCGTAGGTGCCTCTCTAGCAATTTTAATGCCCTTCAAACGTCCCTCCACATCAGCACGGTTCAGCAAAGCTGACAGCCCTTCGGCGCACAGCAAAAACAGATATGGTGAAATGGGGTCGCCCTGACACAAACCCCGTCCAGGAGTGACAGTTTCAGTGTATGATCCATTCACCTTGAACCTGTAATTCACAGTGCGCATGCATTTGGAAATCAGCGCAATAAACTCATTGTTGAAACCCAGCTGCCTCATTACCATCTCCAAAAAAGGCCACTCAACGCGATCATACGCTTTGCTCATATCCAGTTTCATCAATTGATAATTGGTGTAATGGTGTGTGAACATAACTTCAAAAGAGCATGACACTTCAAGGATTAAGGACAAGTGATGAAGTGGCTTGGTGAGTAATGTAAATTATGTTTTGTGAACTGACCATTGCCATGTGTTTGAAGTGTGAGAGTCAGATTCACTTGATGGTGCTACTTTGGAGAATGATCTGAGCGAAAGTTGAAGTGAAGATTGCATCGAGTGTTGATGATCATCTAGGTGCAGTCAGGGTAGTCATATACAGACACTTTTACCTTTTTTGATACAAAAGAAGAAAAAAACAGTAGGGAACCTACTGTACAGCTTAAAAAAACCCGGTGCTTTATACATTAGAGCGAAAACTTGGAGATCACCAGGTGCTGATAGCCTGATACACTGAAAATAAACGTGGACGAAACGTACAGATCGGATACACGTAGCAGATGGGTGGGGTGCCGTCGTCCGTGATCATTCTGTTGTGGTTCACAAAACAAAACTGAATCGCCATCCACGGAACTGGATCACGCAGCATCATTTCATTCGGACAGGGCACACACCAGAGATGAGGTTCGTATTCATCTCCTTCCTAATCTATATGGAACGGAGAACACGTAGTTAGTAGTACACCGGTGAGCAGGGTCAATGAAGCCTACATCGCGAATTTCTCCACTGCAGCGAGCTCGAACACTGCCCTCAAGGACTTCTTCACCTCATTGTCCGCGAACACGAACTCCACCGCGCCCTGGGCTAGCCGAAACAGCTCAGCCTTGCTAAGACCTGACAAATTCCACATCGAATTCAACGTTCAGAATCTGTAAACAAGTTGTTGTTGGAGTGAGGAACAAGCTCTGTTTCACAGGTTCTATTTCTAAGAGAAATGAGCATACCGAAGGTGGATGCGACAAGGTAATACTCATTCGAGAGGCTTGTCGAAAAGAGTACAGAGTCGTCGGTGCACACTGACAAAGGGTGCTTCGAGTTGTATAGGTCAACTGCACAAATCCAAGAAACGTTAAGATGCTTGCTGGAGTTAGTTTTTGTCAAGGATTTTGGGTTCTACATTGTAAGGGACGTACCAAAATGATGAAGCTCTAGAGAAGGGGCACCCCCGGTCATAACATTGGAGGTTAAACATATCTCCACCTGAAGAATTTCATCTCAGAAGTAAAGTAAGCACGGGTGACTTAGAATAGCTAGAGACAATTAAAAGTGAGCAACAAAAAGGTCACCGGAATCATTGATGACTTGAGCTTCTTCCAATCGTCGTCGTTCAGGCAGCAGACATGACCCAGCCTTTGAGGGCAGAAGTCCAGCACTGCTTGGATCTCCTTTCTGTTCGGTACCTGTTTTTCACTAAGCTCTATTTTCATCGGTCAAACAATATATGTAAGGATTTACAAATGGTGCGTCAAGCAAATAATGATAATAAGGAACAGTGTTTTCGGAACTTGTTGTAATGTGTTTTCATACCTCACCACAGTGAATTGTGATGGGGATCCCCATCTCTTTAGCGTGTTCTAGAGCAGGCAAGTATGTCTCCCTTAACAAATGTTGAAAGCAAAACGGCATATTAGCACACAAGTAATGAACGTGTCTTAATTTAGTTCAAGCGAAATGCAAAATATCTCTTACCATTCACCTACAACTGGATTGCCCGAGAGATCGATGCCGACTACACCTTGGTCCTTCATTTCCATGGCTAAATTAACCTGGTGAAAGGATGAAAATTATTCTATATTGTCCAAGATTTATGTAGAGTACAAGCTAAAGTGGAATGTTTCGTCATACAGTATCCAATGCTGCTGAAGTTGTCTCTCGACGGTCAATACTTAAAAGGATCCTCACATGTATCTTCTTTTTCTTTGTGTCACTAGCCAAATCACCCATAGGTGTACAACTTAATGTTCCTTCTGTTCTTAAGTTAGAATCAAATAAAACAACATCAACGTCTTTAACAGATTTAAGACCTTTAATAACAGCATTCATGTAAGACCGCTTGGTCATCCCTTTGCCTTCATTATTCTAGGTAGAGCAAAGAAACAAAAAAAAACTAGTTAGCTCAGTCCATCATACACTCATAAACTTCAAATACCATGACTACATTATCAGCAGCACCTTAGGTGTTGTCCTTATTTCCAAATACACAACATTCTCAGCAGCAAAGTCTCCTACGACCTGTTTTAGTTTTGTCTGCACAATTAACTGTTGTGTACAATAGGATGAAATAGTGTGAAATTAACGATTAACACACCTCCTTGGTGATCCTTGTTACTGTATCATGGTCAGTCGTAAGTATATGAAACAAATCAAAGAGCTTAAAACACTCTGGGAGAGATCTATCATCTGTTTAAGAAAATAAAAAACCAGAGTCAGTAAGCAGACATGGAATTCAAGCGTCACCAATATTTTAACAGAGAAATGTAAGTATGAAGTATCCATTAGATAAATTTGTTCAAACGTAGGATAAACTGTAAAAAAATCAGAGATATGCATCTTCCGTTCATAATATTTTTTATATGACTTATGAGTAGGTAACTGCATTAAAAACAACAAAATCATCTACTTACTCTTCGTGATCACATCTTTAAAATCTTCAAAGACAATGAGTCCTTTGTCGCCTAGCTGTTTCGCGAGCTCTCTATTCAAGGAATGACAACACGAGAGTGTGAAAAATTGTACAAGCACACATATGAAAGAGTTTTATATAGAGTTGCCAGCAATAGACATGTCGGTTTCCTATCTCGATAGACATAATTAACATGTCAAGGTAGCAATATTACAAAAACATAAAGTAGAATACATAATGAATACTGCCGAATGAATGGTACATAATGAAATCACAGATGTTCTACACTATATATACTGTACATGTTAGGACAAAGCGGTCGTTGCGTCTTAAAATCATCACCATGGTGGTAAAATTGGTACTACATGATAAATCGTAGGTAATTTAAGTAGCTAGAGAGTAGGGAGCATCTATGACATTTTCAAGGATAAATCGTCCAGCAAAACAGTCCGGGATAGCGGGAGCAGACGTTATTGCCCCCGAGGATGCAGAAGAACGGAACCTAAATCGCTACTACGAACTCAAATCGCTCTGCTCTACACTCGGGCCAACAGGCCATGACTGCCGAACGGAAGATACGAAGAACCGGGGATGGGAGGGGTGAGGGAGGCAGGGAGCGGTACTGACAGCAGGGTGGCGTTGCGGACGGAGCCGTTGAGGTGGGCGTGGAGCTCCACCTTGGGGAGCGCGACGCACCAGCCCCTCATCTCCTTCTCCGCCTCCGGCTTCCTGTCTGTCTCCATGGCGGCTTCCCTCTTGCTCCGGCGACTCTGGGCGCTAGTCTCCTATGATTGGTTCTTTCTGTTAAAGACGTGTTGGAACGATAAGCTGGAGTTAAGTTTTTTTTTTCTCCCGGGGTTCTAGTGCTCCTGCTATTTAAAAAAAATCGAAAAATCATATTTATAAGTTTTTAAAATCTGAAAATAAATTCTAAATGTAGCCAACGGTGTATCCTACAAAAGTGCAAAAAATGAATTTGAAAAACTTTATATTCTGAGCTACATAAAAATGACAAAAGTGTAGATCTTTGTATGCATAGTTTTAAATCTCTAAATTTTAACATATTTGTCAGTTTTATGTAGTCTAAAATACAAAGTATTTGAAATACACCATTACCTACATACGATTTTTTTGCATGATTTTTTAAAACTAAAAAATATGACTTTCGATTTTTTAAGTGGCAGGAGCACTGGTGTCCAAGAGCAAAAGACACTTTCCGCCATAAGCTGTGTATATATACTATCCTTGCAGAATCAATAAAAAATCCTTCCAGAAATTCAAATTGTCTCCCAAGATCATATACTCTCCACAAATTCACTATAGTAAAACCTTTCACAAATTTCTTTAGAAAATTGGTGACCAACACATATAAATATTCTACAGAGTGTTAAGTTTCATGGTGAAATGACATCTGAGGTGTTACATGCAAAAAAGAAAATAAATCAGTGGGCAAAATGGGATTCCAAAAATATTTTTTAGAGCACTGATTTTTTCGCACAGAACGCCACACATGTCACTGCATCGCGAAACTTGACACGTATTTAGAAAAAATGTATATACATCCGTCACCATTTTTTCAATTTTAAAATGTTTTACTACATTTTTATTTGGCCATGAACACGTGAGCTCGGGAGACAAAACGACCTTCCCTGTCCTTAGGAATATTTTGCCCTTTCTATTACGAAGAACCACTATACCGATTTGAAAGAGCATGACGCCCCCATGTGCGGTTTTGCCGATTTTTCTTATTATTCAACACTGTTGCGGAAGAGCTGAATATGTTCATTTGAAGCCAAGTTGGCGACTATGTGATCCACCCTCGAATCAAGTCATTCACATATGACACCCCTTCCCCATCTTTGTGAGGGGTGTTGCTGGGTGGAACCACACAACCATCACTCAAGGTTACATGATGATGAAAGTTGAAGGCCTCCTAATTTTTGTTGAGTCTTTGAAATATGATTTTTTTTTAGCTTTGTATCTTCGTATCCCTATAGGCCCATGTCGTTGTGTCCTTCATCTTGCACTTATCCTTCTTATTTTGATAGTTTTTAAGCTTCCTCTTAATTTTTTTAAGGAAAGTGTAATCACGTCAAAACCTCTTATTATTTTTACTCTTCATAACGAATAAAATAAAATTGTTATCCTTCGTAGAAATATTGTCAAGAATGTCAAGTAGCCAATAATACTAGTAATTCTCTATCATTTACAGAACACTGGGTCTAGACGTAAAACAGATAACTAAATGGTGAAATTTACTTTGGTACCCGAGTGCATATGCACCCAGTATTAGAAAACATATTTTGAAATGTTGAAAAAATCTGAAATAAAATTCCGCGGCACATCTTAACATTTTATGTCTTCACAAAGTCGTTTAACGGAAACCAATATTTTTTGTGTCCTATGTAAAAAGATAAAAAAAAGTCTCGTGAAAAGACTTATTTTAGTACCAAATTTTATCTTTTTCACACAAGCCACAAAAATGTCGGTTTTTGTGAAACAAATTTGTGAACACATGGGATGTCAAGACCTATGTGCGAACATGTTTTTTAATTTTTTTGACATTCAAAATATATTTACAATATATTTTAAATAAAGGGTGCATATGCACTGGGGAGTAACAACACCACTCCCTCTGTTTGGTTGCTTTACAAAATTGACATTTTTATGGGTCGATAGATCTTTAGTACCGTGAAAGTTATCATTGTAGATTACGCCATCTCAAGCGGAGTACAAAAAAGTTGCAGCTCTCGTTCCAGATGAGCTGAATCCAAATGTAGTTTGAAAAAGTGGTCTTTCGGGCTACCAAGCGATCCGTCAACACCACCATGAATCAATCTTCTCATTTTCTTCTCTCGGCTACTCGATCCTGAGCTCAACCACCGAATCAACTCTTTTTGTGACCATGACACGTGCCAACTTTCATCTCCTATCACTGTCAGCTTCATTGTACTCTCGACATTAACCTCATGATCCGCACATTTATCTTCCTATCTGTTTTTTTTTTCCGGATCCGTACTTCTTTTTTTGACAGAACAAAAAAATTGGGGGAGAGGACTTGTCCTAACTCCTAAGGCACAAGTAGTCAATTACCTACTCCCCAGAAAGGAAAAGCCGAGTGCAGTGTTTTGGTGGACGGGCTCCATGGAGCCCGTTTTCTTTCGAATATTCAAAACAATATTTCTAAGTGTCAAATAATTCTGAAAAACTTCATAGATGTAGATAATGATTATTTATACCGGTATGCAAAAAACCAATACAAAATATTTTGTACTTTGAACTGTGTGAAAATGACAAATATCTGGATCCACCATCATTCGAAAATGTTCAGATTTGTCAGGATTTGTCATTTTTGCGTAGGCCGGAATACACACTATTTCGGGTTGAAATCTTGAATAACTGTGAAATACGTCATCTTCAACATATAGGATTTGTTTCTGAATTTTTGGAAACTTTAAACTGTCGATTTCAAAAAATTCAAAAAAAATACTTTATGGTGGACGAGCTCCAAAAGGAGTTATCGCAAGTACTTGTACTAGTTCGAGTATGGCTGCAACTTCTATGTAGAAACGTTGTACAGAAATGGAGATCCAGTCAAACATCATGATGTTGTTACTTTGTGTAGAAATTTAATCTATGATAATCACAAATTCCGATGCTTCCAAGTCCTACGGTAATGTGGGTCGCTCTAACTGTGCAGAACTAGTAGAAATTGCATGCATGGTGTATGTTTATATGACCCTAGCGACAACTGAGCTCTTTTTTTGTCGAGCATTCGGGTAAGCAGGATGGCTACTTAGAATTATGAGCATGTTCCATCTATTTTCTCACGCTTATATAGGAACAGTCTTTTACATTAACGTTTGATACCATGTGGTACAACAACCGGATGCTTTTATTCTGCCGTAAGGAACACATGTGCATTCATGTACTCTTGTGATCACCTTGGTGAAAAAGCTACTTGGTAGACGTTTCAGTCGTATAAATTCAAATTCAAATTCTAGTTACTTTTTATGACTGCATTTAAGAAAGGTTTAACATTTTTTTTCTTGCGAGAAAACTTCCCATCTATTCATCAACTGTCACGGTAGTACAAAGAACATAAGAAGTAACCAAAATTACATCCAGATTCGTATACCACCTAGCGACGACTACAAGCACTAGAGATTACATTCACCGTACCAAGTCACATTATCACAAACGAGTAAAGCTATCCATCTGGCCTTGACATACATGAAACAGTAAGCAAATCCCACAGTTCGTGCTCTCAATGATCTTCAGCGTCCGAGACCTAGGAAGTCGTCCCAAAACAATGTCATATGTAGTAGTACAACTCTACGAGATATGCTATCAGCTCTCTGTTTCATGCAAGATAAGTCCCCACCCAAGATCCGCTCTTCTTTCCACTTTGCGGCGATTTGGCTCGTTGGATGCGATATTTTAGGAGTCACCTTAGTTCAGAATCAGATAGAAAAACATATTTTGTGAATGTGAATTGATGACACGAAAATGAGGGAGCTATTTCATTGAGGGATATTCACACCAATAAATGAATGCAGGGCCGGATCATGATTTGTCCATGAGGGGCCCGAGAAAAATAACGATCAGACAATTTTAATAGAAATCACAATATATTAAGTCTAAAAATAATTTTGGTATCAAGCATGTTGATATATGTTTGAAAATAGAAAAATCCTGAATCATTATTAACTCAATTTAACTTACAATACAACACTCATCGAGTATGTTCATAATCTCATCTCAGGTGATAGATCTTCTTCATCTCAAGATTTGAAATCTTCCCTATTCCATAGTCTAAATTTCATGGCAAAGAAAATTAATTCAACTTTGTGGTCGCGCACTATAATGTAACTCTAAACACAGCCTCCATAGGGTTCTCTTGAATCTTCATTCTCAAATTCTTAGACTAAGTTAGGCTTCCTAATACAAACTACAAAGAAAGAGATGCATAATTTCTCGAAAAAAGGAGTTGTTGTATAATGATGATGGGGGCGAACCATTGTGGGCTCCCCTTGCCAACGCCCCTGAATAAATGCACATGTGCTCTGTATGGTAATATTGAACCGCATGAAAGCATATGGTTGTTGTACCACATGGTATCGGACATTAACGTTATAGTGTTCCTATTTAAACGTGGGAGATTTTTTTTTAGAAAAAAGGAATTTTATTACTCCCAGCCTCTGCATTGAGTGATGCACACAGCCGATTATTACAAGGTATCAAGTGTCGATTATTCAACGTTTACATGTCCAAAAAATACGAAAGATCAAGGCACAGCTCAACCGACACCAATAAACAGAAAAAAGACTACAAAAGTCTACTAATATGCTGCCACGTATGCCGGGAGAAAAAAATTTGTGCCACCACCAGGAGTCGCGCGCATCCAGCCACCATAAGATCTCGCTGGTCCGAAGGCAGCAAGAACGCCCAAAGCTGGATCCAGTGCGCCGCCATATGTATAACCTGTAAGACATGAAAAGTTTCTTTCCTGTTAAAAACAAGATTGTTCCTACAATTCCAAATAGACCAACAAATAGCTGAAACGCCGATATGAATCCTATCCTTGGTCTTTGTATCCATCCATTCAACCAATTCCCAAACATATTAGTGACATTGGTAGGAGGAGGAATATTATAAGTACAAAAAACAACACGCCATACAAGTTTTGCAAAAGGGCAGAAATAAATAGATGTTCCACCGACTCATTGTTCCCACAAAAAGGACAGTGAGGGTCACCTTTCCAATTTCTTTTTGCCAGGTTATCCTTAGTCAGTACTACTTTTCTGTGAAGGAACCACATGAAAATCTTAATTTTTAGAGGCATTTTCAGTTTCCATAAGTAAGTTTGTAAATATCTAGTATGTCCATTCATCAGGTCTTCATACATAGATTTAACTGTAAAAGTACCATTTTGTGTCAAATTCCAATGAAACTATCTGGAACATCAGTGAGGGTAATATCCATTAATCTAATACATAAATGAGACCACATGTCCCACTTGTTCCCAACTAGTGCCCTACGAAAGCCTATGTTCAAAGGAGGGGCATTGTGAAAAACATCATGGATCGAAACATTTTGTTGTTGCACAATGTTATAGAGCAATGGATATTGATCCTTCAACGGTGTCTTGCCAAGCCAAGTATCCTCCCAAAACCTGGTAGTTTCACCATTGCCAACGCGGAAAGATCCTCTACTAAAGAAATCTTCCTTTACACGCATAAGACCTTTCCAGAATGGAGAGTCAGTTGGTTGTGCTTCCACCTGAGCCAAAGTTTTACTATGAAGATATTTGTTTTGCAGCAATTCCTGCCAAACCCCTCTTCATTTAAAAGTTTAAACAACCACTTACTGAGTAAACATTTGTTCTTTAGTTCTAGCACTTCAACTCCTAAACCTCCCTGGTCCTTCGGTCTACAAATGATGTTCCATTTTGTTAATCTATATTTCTTTTTATTCTCATCGCTCTGCCAAAAAAAGCGAGATCTATAAAAGTCAAGTCTTTTTCGTACCCCTTTTGGTATTTCTAAAAAAGACAACATGAACATCGGCAAACTTGTTAAAACCGAATTAACAAGAACTAGCCGGTCTCCATAAGATAACATCTTCCCTTCCAACATCCTAGCTTGCCTTCGAAACGGCTCTCTACTGGGTACCATTCGGAATTCCGAAGTTTCCTATAATGTATGGGCACCCCAAGATATTTAAAAGGTAGAGAACCAGACTCACATCCGAAGATCTGTTTGTATTGATTTTCTACCTCTTTTGCAGCCCCAAAGCAGAATATCTCGCTCTTATGAAAGTTGATTTTAAGCCCTGAGAGTTGTTCAAAGATGCATAAAATGAGTTTCATATTGACCGCTTTTTCTAAATCATGTTCCATGAAAAGTATAGTGTCGTCGCATATTGTAAGATAGATAGGCCCCCTTCTACTAAATGAGGGATAAGACCACCTATCTGACCATCTTCCTTCGCCCGTGCGATAAGGATGGCTAACATGTCTGCCACTATATTAAAGAGCATCGGCGACAGTGGATCTCCCTGTCGGAGCCCTTTTCTCGTTTGGAAATAATGACCGATGTCATCATTTACCCATATGCCTACGCTTCCCCCTTGAACAAATTGCGTAATCCAATTACACCATTCCTGTGTGAACCCTTTCATACGCATAGCTTGTTGGAGAAACGGCCATTTAACTTTATCGTATGCTTTCTCAAAGTCAATTTTAAAAATAACTCCATTCATTTTCTTCCTTTGAAGTTCATGAATAGTTTCATGCAAAACCACCACCCTTCGAGAATGTGGCGACCAGGCATAAACGCCGACTGAGTCGGTCTAATTATCTTTTGAGCAATTTCGGTAATACGATTAGTACCTACTTTTGTGAATATTTTAAAACTGACATTGAGAAGACAAATTGGTCTATATTGCTGAATCTGTACCGCATTATCTTTCTTGGGTAACAAAGTGATCACCCAAAATTCAGTTTGAACAAAGACAAATTTCCTTGTTTTAACTGAACAAATAAAGCCATTAAATCTTCTCTAATAACCTCCCAAAAGGTTTTATAAAATTCAGCCGGAAATCCATCAGGCCCAGGCGCCTTGTTCATTTCCATTTGGAAAATAGCATCATACACTTCTTTCACTAAGAAATCAGCTGTAAGAATATTATTTTCTTCTTGAGATAATTGCGGTATATCATTATTTATATTTTCGACCATAGTTACATCACCTGGCAAAGTAGCACCGAATAACTTCTTGTAATACTCAGTGATATATGTTTTCAAATTTTCCTGCCCTATAATCGTTCCTTCCTCTTGTTCTAATTGAAAAATTCTTCTTTCTATGTTTACCATTTGCAATTAGATGGAAATACTTCGTATTATTTCCACCTTCCTGAATATGTTTAACTTTCGCCCTTTGTGCCCACTTAGTTTCCTCGTCCCTCCTAAGGCAACAAAGTCTATCGGTCGCATTTCTTAAAGTGTCTCTCTCCGCCACCGAAAGCGGAGAAATCTCTGCTTTAATATCAAGTTCATCAATTATTTTTAGCAATTTCTCCTTCTCTATCTTATATTTCCCACTTTGATTTTTAGCCCACCCTTTGAGAAAACGTCGCAGATGTCTTATTTTATT
Source organism: Poa pratensis (assembly GCA_947311845.1). Lineage (NCBI taxonomy): Eukaryota > Viridiplantae > Streptophyta > Magnoliopsida > Poales > Poaceae > Poa > Poa pratensis. The sequence goes on along the minus strand of CAMZMU010000091.1, from coordinate 24,952,046 downwards.
TTGCCACACCTCAATTGGTGTAGAACCCTTAGCCGGCTTATTCCACTCGGCTGCAACCATCTGGTAAAAACCTTCCTCTCTCAACCACGAAAGTTCAAAAGAGAAACGTGCTTTATTTCCCACATGAGCGTTAACTCCTGAATCGACTAACAAAGGAGTATGATCTGATCCCACCCTAGTAAGAGCCTGTACCGTCACTAGGGGGTATTTCTGTTCCCATTCCGTAGAAGTAAGAACTCTATCCAATTTCTCAAAGGTTGGATTCTCACGCCTACTAGCCCAAGTGTATTGTCTACCTGAGAGCTCAAGCTCTCTTAATTCAAGACTCTGAATAATCGCATTGAACATGATTGGCCACCTCGGATTATAGTTATCGTTGTTCTTTTCTTCAGGTTTCCGAATTATATTAAAATCCCCACCCACCATCATCGGTAATGGTTCATTTTCACATAATCGAACTAACTCTGACAAGAACTGGGCTTTGTGTTCCTCCTGGGCTGCCCCATAGACGGACACTAACACCCACTGAAAACCATCGCACCTAGACTTGAGATACAACTTTACACAAAAATCTCCTACCTCGACATTTGTGACCTGAAGTGTGCCAACGTTAACACCTAAAAGCATACCACCAGACCTTCCTCTAGGCGGTAAACAAAACCAACTAAAATCTTGACCAGCAGCCAAGTGCGACAAAAAAGGAGTAGCAAAATTTGATCTTCCAGTTTTCGACAAAGCTAGAAAATCCAACTTCCTCTCCCGAATAGATTCTTGCACGAACAAGTGTTTACCCGGGTCACGAAAACCCTCACTATTCCAAAATAATCCTTTTAAATTATGCATTTCTACGTTTGTTTTGTGTTTTAATCCGAGCACTTCTACGCTTAGTCACCCCAGAATAATCTCTTCTTTTCCTGGTCCTCTTGACCGTGTTTGACAGGACAGGAAAATCCGATTGATCCTCCAAACTCCTATCATTCTCCTCATCCTCTAAATCCTCCGTCAGGGCTGAGGCTCTATTAAGAATTAAACTAAAAGGTTGCACATCCTCCTTGTTCTTTAAATTATTATCTAAAATACAAATAGAACGATCTAATTCGGATTGTTTAATCAACATGGCTGAATTAATAATTTCTCTTTCCGTCGCCCCTAGTGACACTCCTAACTTAGATGCCCTATCCGAAATTTGCTTATCCGAAAAAGCTAAAATCGAATGGATGGGTTTCGTATTACCTTGTATGAAGTTCCGTTGGTAGGCCAGCGCCATGGCCCGACTCATCTGAGTGTCATCGGCGTTGGGCTGCGCCCTGATGCGCCCGCTGGACCGAATGCCCAGCTCCTCGACGTCCGGAATGCCTCCGAACTCGATGATGCTCCGCTTGGACCCCTCCTTCTCACTCACACCAAAGTGCGGGTCGGAAAAGGAGGCGTCGAAGGGGTGTAGACCGGCGCCCTCGTACGCGGCGAAGTCACCGGACTCGATCCCGCACCCCCGCCCGGGGCAAGCGGAGAGTCCATGACCGCCGCCGTGTAACTCGATCCAGCACCACCACCTGTGGCGCATGGAGAGTTCTCCATGGAGCCCGAAGCCCCAATCATCGCAGCCTCAGGTGGGGCCGATGACATAGCCTACTGCTGCGTGTAAGCTGGCGGAGGAGACAGCCCCTCCGAGGCCAAACCGACATCGACCTCGGCTGCCGGAAACTCCCTCTCCTCCAGACCCGCTCGAGCAGCAACGAAGTCTTTCCTTGCCTTGTCAAAAGAACGACGGACGGACGGAGAGAAAATGCGGTGACCCAGCACACCACTGCATGTTGTAGTGTACAAGTCGTTGATGTAACACGCACGGAAGGACCTTTCCGCAAATATTACATCTCTTAGAGTAGTACAACAGAAACATAGCCGGTCCAAGGTAACACTATAGGATTACAACACTATTCAACACAAGATCTCGAGAACCTTCTTTACAGATAGAAGTAGGTCTCGTGCAAATGAAACATCAAAAAGATCCAAATCGTATCACTAAGTTGGATATCAGCTCTATCTCTAATTCCTATTCCACTACTGCTGTTGTCACAGCCCTACTCTAATCCATCTGGAATATCTTTATCCAATTTGTACTCCTTCCAAAATGATGTTGTCTCCTCCATCGGCAGTGTTGTCGTTATATACACCTGGGCAAGGTGGTCGTCATCCTTCTGTCGGTGAAGTAGCTGTTGACTCCTTCAAGCTCCACCAAGTAGGTTTGGACTCCTTGTTGAAGACCTCCTCGTTGTCGTCATGGATGTTGATTCCTTGGATGGCTCCAAAAGTCTAAGCGGGGGGTCAACGAGGAAAGGGTGAGCAACAAGGTGTTTTATGCACTAGCTACTACCATGACCAACGGTCATTGGCATAATGCAAGTTTTGGAAAATATTTTTAGGAAAGGGTCCATTTTATTTTCAGAAAACTATGCTCACAGCCTCCACGGGTCTTTAGTCATCACTTGGGATGCCTTTCCCGCGGCGTTCTGTAGTTCCTTCCGGGAACACGGATGTGACAGCCACAATTTCTTGTTGTTGACTCTGCAGAGCTGCGTAACTTTACCCATGAGAGAAACCCAGCCTTGTTGCCTTTCCGAGTTGCAATCCTCGTCCATACTTCCATGGTATGGGGCCAGGTGTGAGTCCAAAGCCAACCACCGCCCTCTCCGCACAACACATATCCGCACAACACATATCACGCGCTTCCACGCAGTTGGCCGCCGCAACGGACGCAACCAGGTAATAGCCTGCCGAGGATATGTGAACGAGAGAAGATACGGCTGACTTTTACCGTCCATAGCAGATCTCATGGTAAACGCTTCAATACGGCGCAAGGATCACTGTGACATTGGTAATTAATCCTAGGTATATACTTTCCCGTACAATGGAACCTCCACCACAACATCAAACCGTGGTTCCATTGCCAGCCAACAATAATATATATAGCAATTCACATCATTCGAAAATAGGTTTTTCTTTTTATGCAGATGATAAATATATAGTATTTTATAAATACTTTGATAAAAATATTTCAACGAACATGCAAGAATGAACTTGCCTGTGGTAGAAATGGCCGTTCAACTCTTCGGGATTTTAGGGTTTGCGGTAAAACTCCGAGTTCTGAAAATAGCAAAGTAATCCTGATAAGGACTACTGAAAAATCTAGCAGCATGCTATTATGCATAATCATGATATGCATCGCCACCCCAAAATACCCAAGTTGCGGACTTAAGATTTTTCAAGTGCTTTAGAGTTTTTAATTATTTAAATAATTTGACAACAATTTTCATGAGAAATAAATTTTAAGTGATTAAATTGAAATAGTTCAATATAATTGAACTTCAAGACTTTATTTTCCCATATTATTTTCTTTTAAGAAAATAGTTTTTGAAAAAGAATTTCAAGTCATTTCCACTTAAGGATCCTTGAATTTTTCATCCACAAAATGTTTTTCAAAACTTCAAATAAAACTTACATAAAAATTTCTCATATTTTGTAGAGTGTGTTGCATATTTTTAGTTGATTTTTGTTCCTTTTGTTTGGGAGGTAAAATTCATTTAAGTTTGGGTAATTTAATTTGGTGAATTACCAAAATGTCCCTGGGTCTAATGGGTTGGACCCAACCCATTCAAGACCTGGCTCGGTCGGTCAAACCGACCGGCCCACTCTCTCTCTCCCTCGCTGCTCTCACTCCCGGGCTCGATCTCCTCCTCTGCTTCGATCCCCTTCTGGCGATGCGCCGCCGCCCCGGCCGTCGCCGGCTGTTCCCGGCGCCGCCACCTGCTTGCGCTGCTCCGGCGCCCTCCTCCCTTGCTGATACCACACCGCCGCGCTGCCGATTTCGTACCCCTGAGCTCCAATTGAGCCCGCCCGTGGAACCCTAGCCACCACGGCTTGGTTCCCCGACTCTACTCCGGCTCCCACGCCTCCGTCTTCTTCCAATCGTCGACCACGGTGGCCTCCTCGATTCCCTGGCCGTCTGCCTCGACACCATTGAGTGCTGCTTCTTCGCCTCCACGAGCATGGCTCCCTCAACCTTGGCAGTTGGCATCGGGGCGGTGGTGCCGCCGCTGCTGTTCGTGCCCCTTGACTATCTCTCCTTCGACGCCGGTGGGAAGGTGCTCTGGCGCAACCCTGGCGTCCTCCTTCGGCTGTGGTCTGGTGGATGGTGGTGGTGAAACTGGTGTTCATCGTCTCGCGGTGCACTCCACCACAGCAGCACGGGCCCTGCCTCGTCATACCGTGATGCTCGTGTGCCGCACGACAGGTATAGCTCTCTCTGTGACCGGCCGTGTGCTCTCTCTGTGCCGATGAACTTTTGGTCTGTGGTGCTCGTGTGATGCTCTAGTTGATCATGGTGATGAATTCATCTGCCTAATTGTGCTGTCTAGTGTGTGTGTGTGACCACTGCACCTACTGCTAACTGAATAAAGGCTCAATTTGGTCAGTCAACCTTCTGTCAATTAACTTCAGAGTGAGAATCTAGGTGATTTACTCACTCAGATGATCTAGTGAATGTTTTATCAATTCCTGATTGTTGCTAGTGATCACTAGATAATGTGCATAGATGATTTAATTGTGTGGTGGTACTTGTGTGGATGCAACATGACTGTGCATGCATTTTTCAAGAGCATATATATACCACATGCTTGATTTTACTGTTGGTGCTTATTAGATTCCATTATTATTGCTTCCTGCATATGACCAAATGATATCTGAATGTGATGTGCTGATTTATAGAGGAGAATTTGTTGTCCTCTAGGCATGAATTAGTTGCTGTCCTGAATTACTTGTGTTGTTTTAGAGGCTATGGATGTTTTCTTGCTTGTTCTCAAGCTGTAGATGATTAGGAAATTATATGGATATATTGTGCTTGAATATTTGGGAGATCCAATGGTTTCTGGACAGGAATTGATTGTTGTCCAGCAACTAGTGCACTGTAATTTAATTTCCATGCATATTACTATTCTTTATACCCCTATCTCCTCATAAACTGATAAGAACAGATTTACTGACTCTTCTTCTCTCTTCCACTAGATATGAACTGATAAGAACAGATCTGGCTTGTTTTCTTAGCCATGCCAATGATGCAAAGACTGAGGCAAATATTTTGATAAGAACAGATATTAGTGTGTTGCTTTAATTCTCTATGATGATTTAGCATAGCATCTCTATGCCAATCTGAGAGAAACACTTCTTTCTATCCTCCTAGTGAAAATCTAGTTGAAGGGTAGTTGGAATGATTTAAAGATGTATTCATGGATTTGATGTGTTGCCCTGCTCTCCTCTCTTTCTAGCATTGTCTGTCATTTACAGAACTTGCTGGCACCTCTCCTCTGCCTCACACACACACAAAGAATTAACCTGCTGTTGTTGAGCAGCTTGGTCTTCTGGAAAATGATGATAACCTGCGTCTTGTGGCTAGCCTGCTCCTCCTCGCTGCTTCAATGTTCCTAGGGTGTATTTATCTAGCTGCAAATTATTTCAGTGGATGTTCTTTGTGTTCTTGAGATGTTCTTGAGCTGTTCTAGCTGATCTGGAAGATGATTTGGTTGCTAGATTCGTTGCTGGTGTATTTGTGCTAATGTAGAGATCATATGGTGCGGCTGGCTGCTTATAGCTTGCTATTTGGAAAAATGGATGTGAGAAGAATTTGTTGTAGTTGGGTGCTGAGGTAAATATATAGTGTTGGCTGTTTGGTTGTGGTGGTGACACACAAGTATGTGACTCCTCATTTGCATGGGTGAGTAAGCTACTTGTTGTCATGTTCTTATGCATAGGCATTACTTGGGGTTCAAGTTATGTTAGATATTTTGCTTGTGGATAACTCTCCTATGTGGCATGCTCATCCACTTCAAGCTTGGTCTTATCTCCTTCTAGGATTTATTCTTGAACTAGACAAGTGGCTTTTGTCTCTAGATGGACTTGTGGGCTGATTCTCCTATGCGGGCTTATGAATTATTAGTGGCTTTGCAAGTTATGGGTGGTGATCATGTGGGCTTTACACTTTCAGATTTGTGGGCTTTATAATTAACTCTCTTTCTTCCTTGGTAATTAATACCATTGGAGAAATATTTTTATGTGGGCTTTCTTGATTAGGAACTCGACTAGATTAGAGGGAAACAAATATGTTGCCTAAGATAGATAAATGTGGATCAATGATGCCTTTTGTCCCATGCTGCCTTTGTATCTTGTAAAATGGATCATGTCTCTTGTTGCCTTCTGGTTGCCTTCTTGTTGATCCATGCAGCCTCAAATGATCCAAATTGATCCACAAGTATGATCCATTGTTGCCTCTGATTTAATATTGATCCCTAAAGTCAAATTTTGGATACTAGGACAAGTTCCTAATATCCATTAGTTGAGTTCCAAACATCAATTGCCTCTCCCTTGTGGAGAAGGCAAACATTTTAATCTTACACAACCATTTGTTTTTCATTGTTGTTTGTTTTGCAGGAATTAATTTGAGAAGATGGTGAGATTTAGTAGAAGATCAAGATGAGAAAATCAAGATTTAGTTTAGGATCATTTATTTATTTGTAATTTTCTTTTCATTTGGATGAGATATGTACTTATTCGATTAAAGTTGTAATATAATATATTCTTTCAATTTCATTTTGGAATGTTTGGATCTAGTAAGATTTGTATCATGTCACAATGGATGTACATGATTATATTTTGGATATTTGAGTCTCGAATTTGGAGCTCATGTGTAGAAAGAATGGGGTGAGATTAGATGATAAAATGTGTATGATGATTTGAGATGAGAAATTGATTCTTGTGTGATGATATATGTGTGAATGATGTTTTGAGATGATAATAGATATAGAATGATGTTATATGATGAAATGTTCAATTGATTTGAATTATAACGTGTCATTTTATCCAATTGTGTTTGAAGGTCTCGAGAATTAAGAAAGGTAATGTCCAATCCTGGAGTGCCTCGACAGATACTATTAGTTTCTAGTTAGTTATAAAGATCATGTCGAAGTTTATCGCACTCAGCACGATGATCTAAACCCTAACTCATCGAGTCGAGAAAAACATCGATCACTTTGCATTATTTAATTTAACGCGCCAAAATTTCCCGTGTTTTAGATGCATGCCGTGCAAATGCACAAATTCTATTTCTATCCTTCCGACTCTCTAAACTGTGGGGTATTACAGAAAACCACTCCCACCTTGACCGAAGCAGTCGGTGGTTTGGTTGCCGACTCCCCCTGCTGCTCCACCACTGTGGTTGTCTCCGTTGTTGTCACAAGTGCATTAGCCTTCAAAGTGTCTGGATAATATTTGGCCACAGCCTCCTGAAAATCATCCCCGAGGTCATCATCATCGTCATCCTCCCCTTTATCCATCCCCCCATGTCCACGTCAGGATCCACCGGAGGTGCTGCTTCCTCCACCACGAAGGTAAGATTGAAGAAACCACTCGAAAAGAGCATCGGAAAGTGTCGAGGAATCTTGGTATGATTAAGACAACCAATTCTGATTCTTAGAACTCCATTCTTCCTTGTAAACGCCATGTCTATCTCAAGTGTCTTGCCAAACATGTCACCAACAGCCCATAAAGCTAAGAAATCCCCAATTTGTGGCCTTGGGATCCCGGAAACTCGCAACCATACTACTGGTAAGGTACTAGTTGGCTCCGGATTTTGAGCCCAGTTATCCACCGTCAACTCACATGGACTGTTTGGCACCCGACAAAGGCCGAAGACCTTGAGCCTCTCGAGATCATTCCTAGTTGGAAATTGTACCTTGTAAGCATTGTGTCCCACTTGACTGACATCCCAGACGAATTGTTCTGAAGGAACCAAACGCTGCAGTTGCGCTACAATGGCAGGGATAGACATCTCCCCTCCGGTTACCACCAAAGATGCGAGCCGAACATTCTCCATTCTTGGTCTATAAGTTTGAGTGCCTGGATACTCGAAGAAGATGAGCTCCTCATGCGCAAAACCATACATCCTGATTTGGGGTTTAGGAGCGGTCAACAAATGACACAATCTCTCCCCATGCGCTGGACCTTCACAGATCACACACACATCCACAGTACAGTCGTTAGATCGATGCCCGGACACACCGCACCTGTAACACCTCTTTCCCTTCTTCGGCACTGCCGCCACCAGAGCCTCGGCAAGCTGCTCCGCAGACACCCCGGCTGCCGCGACCTGTGCCGGAGCTGCCTGCTGAATCCCCTGTGCCCCGACCTCGATCACCGCGGCAGGTGTCGCAGCTGGTATCACTGCTGGAGCCACGACGGGTGGCTGCGCTGCCACTGGCTGGGCAGGGACGCGCACCGCCACAGCCCCTGGAGCCAACGCAGCCGCAGCCGGCGGCGTCACATGTCCATAGCCGCGACCTCCATGAGCCCCATACGCGACGTCGCCGTAGCGACCACGAACTCAGCGGTTCTGCTCCGCACGACCACGTCCGTATCCATAGCCGCCACGGTGACCATCGTGACCGTATCCGCCATATCCAGCGTCATTGTGCCCCCGGCCACCAAAGCCAGCGTCACGGCCACGCCCGTCGAAACGACGACCTCGACCACCACCGGCGTGGTAGCCGCCGCGGTATCCCCGCGCGTTGTAGAACCCGGACCCGGCGTGGAAACCACCGTAGTTGGCCGCCGCTCTCGACCCATCTTGTCCCTGGGCGCCATAGCCCGCGGCCGTGCCGCTAGGACCTCCCACTCGAAAGTGGATGGGCGAGCTCCATGGGCAGCGCCCCGACCCGGCGGAAAGCCTCCGCCCCGGCCAGGATCGCCCCCACCTCTGCCGCCACCACCACCATTGCTCGCCATCTCGCAGCCGCTGACAGGAGCCGCGATCGACTTCCAGAAGAACCCTAAAACGCGACGGAGACCAACTCCACACGTATTAGGGCCCGGCTGCAAATTTTTCTTCGATACCAAGCCCGTCCGAAGCGGGCTGACATGCAAAGTGGGCTTGGCCGGGCCTAAACCCACCGCACCCCAATGCTGTTTGAATTTTTTTGAAAAATGCGATCGAGATCCACGTACATCTGGCGATCGCACCGGCAAGGAGATCAAACATCGCCGCCGGCGCCCAACCACCTCGATCCATCCTCCCAAATCGTGCTCGTCGACCTCCAGAACCGTAGGCTCCAAGACTGGCAACTTTGGAACGCGGAAGTTCGTCTTCCTCCCCGCGGTCTTCTCCGTTGTACCTGCATCAATGACGGTGAGATTGAGAGACGCATACCGCTGACCTCGCCGCTTAGCCACCCTCTTGATTGCCCTTGACGACGGTGACGCGGTTGATCGGCTCGACGCCGGTGAAGGGGTGCGGCACAGCTCGAAATAGCCATCGCCATTTCCCTCCGTGATCTCCTCCTCCGACGATGAGTCTTCGTCATCCGATGCCAACGCCCAAAAGCGTCCCCCGAAACGATGAGGGAGACCTTGCGTGCCGGCCATCGACGAGGTCGTGGTCGAGATCGCCTCCCCTGTTACCTCACGCGGAGGCGGGAAGCCATGCCTGCCGGCCGGCGGCAACGACGCGGCCGAGATCTCCTCCCCAGTCGCCTCTCCCAACGGCTCTCTCATACTAACCGTACGAACCAATCAAACGTGGGAGATGGAGCATGATATAATTCTCTTAAAATACATCTTGCTTACCCGAGGATCAGCAAAAAGCAGAACTTGGTTGTTGTCACGTTCATATCAACATACATCACATACGTGGTTCGCAATGGTTTTATGCATAGTTAGAACTACTTCAGTAATACCATTGAGACCACATATATCGTAGGATTTGGAAGCATCGGGATTTGTGATTAAGCTGATATGTATTTCTCTTCGAAGTAACAACACCATGATGTTCAAAAGTAGATCAACTCTTCTTTCATGTGTCGTCATGGAACTTGGAAAGTCTATCAGACTGGTACAAGATAGCAACTCGTCAGGATAGCCTTAAAGATAGATCAAAGTTCCAAACTCTGTTAATACAATTTCATGATTTCACCAGCTGATGGGGACTTCATTATTCTGTTGGACAGTTCAATAGTAGATTACAGTGCGGAGTGTTGGTGAACGGAAGAACATTGGTGGCACAACTTTTCATTGTACATTAGCGAAACTTACATTACATCATATTTGTATGGGATTATAGGAGGGGAAATTCGCTACAACTTGTCATATTATCTTAAAAAAATATTATTTTAGCAGAAAATCCAACCAAAGCATAGGAAACTAACAAAACGACTAAAAAGGATGAACTACATCCCGTGTGGATTACTAGGAACATGAGATCGTTTTGATTGTGGAACCAGTCTCGGCTTCTACTAGGGTGTAAAAGCCCAGTCTTTGAATTTCTGTTATCTTTTCATTATTGTGTTAAAGCACTATTTAACCCTCTCCATCGAAAGATAAAGCGAGTTGTGACCGTTGTTGTTGTCTGTGATACCCAGCTCCTTCACCGGTCCGCGGTCGCCGCAATTTGCAGTGTTCCAACATTCGAGGACGTGTTTGTCAAAGAGATATAGAAAATATTCAAGTATATTTTTTGTATGGATCACTTTGTTCTAAAATATTTGACTTAGGTTTGTCTAAATATGAATGTATGTAGATATATCTTGGAACGGAGGGAGTACTACATATGAGGAAAGAGGAAGAAGAAGTTTCCATTCGCCCTGCAGTCGCATATGAAATGGACGAAGGGAGAAATTTAGCAACACTTTTCCCGCAGGATCTCTTGCAAGAAGAAGATAATCTACAAGTTTGACTTGTCAATTTTATTTCTCATGAAAATAGCAAATTAACATAGGGATGAGTGTATGCGCGTGTATGTGAGCGTCTGCGTTGTACTGTGTTTCACAAAAAAAAAAGTAGATCACTTCGAGTCACCAGCAATAGTTTTTTTTTTTTGAATTTTCCACGTATATTAAACCAGCAAAGAGTACACGATTATATCGATTACAAAAACAAAACTAAAAGAGACTAGCAAATCTATAAAATCTTCAAGCTCTTTCTTCATCCATGACACAATCTTGTACTTTTCTGAAGGCAGCCATAGAACAACGCCAACACCACCAAATCATAGACCTGTGAATACCACCGAAGGTTCTCCCTTTTTAATTTTGAGCCGCAATGCCAAGGCTTTGTGCACGCACGCAGCCATTAAATTAATCAAGCAACATCGGCAAGAGCATCACCACTGATATTCCAGGGACAAATAACCGAACCACTTTGTCGACGTCGTTGGAAGCCGAGAGAACGAATCACCATTGCCGAAGACGTAATAGCCGGGATAGATATTGCGAGGACAAACCTCATCGCGGCAACCATGAGAAACAATCCAAAATTGATCTGGCGAAGCAAGATCTGAAGAACCATACCTAGACAGACTTAACCTTTCAAAGGCACCATTGACGTCGGGAAGGATATCTCGCCGTCGAACGAAGCGTGAAAGATCACTTATTGCAGACGATACCATCTCCATTAACGAAGAAGATGACGATCAAAACCAAACTCTACCATTAAGGACCTTCAAAAAGCGCCGTGCGCAGGTCCGAGGTCCTCACCCCTTCTAGTGCCAGAACGGCACCTAGAGGAGGCGAGGACCCGTCGAATCTTTGCCGGCGGCGACGATGAAGCTGCAGATATCACCGGCGGCGGCGGCTAGGGTTGAAACCCTAGGCCGTCGCCACGATCGCCACGATTATTGAACGGTAATCGCCGATCGATTGGTTGTAGCGTCATAGAAGTACTCGTTCCACACAGTCACCGTTTCACTTGGTTCGAATCAAGAGCGCTTAAACACCTGTCAACGAATGTTTAACTCCAACAGCTGCACATCCAGTGATGTGTCGCGGAGCTACCCGGTCACCTCGTCAGGTAAGCGACGAGATCGTCCAGGTCCCGGCGCGACGACCCGCCATCGGCCACGGCGGCGCGGACGGCGTCCCCGAGCGTCCTTGCCCTCTCCCGGACCGCCGCCCCTTCCTTGTATCGCATCAACCTCTCTATGGCCCCGCGGATGCCGGCCGCGGACGTGACTTCTCCCCGCTCCTCCCACGGCCGCACGAGGAAGCCCGCCCCGAGGTACTTGCACACGAGCTCCGCGTCCCAGGGCTGGTCGCTGTGCATCGGCCACGCCAGGATAGCCTTCCCGTGGCTAAGCGCCTCCACCGTCGAGTTCCACCCGCAGTGGCTCATGAACGCCGCCGTCGCGCCGTGCGCCAGGATCTCAAGCTGCGGCGCCCACCCCGTCACCACCAAGCCCGTCCCTTGGGACGCCGCGTCGGCGAGCAGGGACGACGCCGCCACGAAACGCGCGCCGGCGCCGGGCTCGCGCATGTAGGCACGGTCGGCGTCGCGCAGCGCCCAAATGAAGCGCTGGTTGCTGTCGCGGTGCGCGGTGGCCAGCTCCCAGACCTGCTCTGCCCGAAGAGACGACGTCGTGCCGAACGAAATGTAAATCACTGACGACGGCGGCTGCCCGTCGAGCCACTCCAGGCACTCGTGCCGCTCCGCCGGAGCATGCCCCGCGGCCGCGACGGGGACGGAGTTTAGGAGTGGGTTTAGAGGCCCGACGGCAAACAGCTTGTGGCCGTCGGAAGAGGAAGTGCTCTGTGCGGCTAGCACGTCGAGGAACTCGCCCTCGAGCGCGCGGCAGGTGTTGACGACCATGCCGGCGCCGGGCGCGCGGCGGCGCTCCTGGCCCATCCGCTTGGCGAGCGCCACGAACTCCTTGGTCGCGCAGGCGTCGGCTGGGTGGAACACCATCCCGTGCTCCCGCAGGAGGCGGTGGCCGGGGTCCAACCACCCGACGTTGTACGACGCGGCGAGGCAGTGCACACCGAGCGCCTCCCCGTTGGGAAGCCGCGCCGCCTCCCCCGCCGCGAACGCCGCCATGCGGTCGTGCAGGACCACGACGCGGCGGTGGGACGCCGATAGCTCCTCCAGGAGCGCCGCGAGCGAGGCCCGCGTGCCGCCGCCGTCGCAGAAGGCCTCGAAGAGGGGCTGCATGTGGGTCGGGAACGGCGAGGACGGGTCGGGGTCCGGGGACGAGTGGGACGGGACGTCGAGCGCGCGGAAGCGGATGGCGAGGAGCGCCGCCGCGTCCCAGCCGTGCACGCGCGCGCGGGCCTCCCGGAGGTGCGGCTCCGGCGCGGCGAAGTGCACGGGGATGCCCCGCCCCGCGAGCAGCAGCGACAGGTGCAGCAACTGGTTCAGGTGGCCCTGCGCCGGGAACGGCACCGTCACGACGGCGACGGGAGAAGATTCCATCGCCGCGGGTGCTTCAGATCGGAGGGGAACGGCGGCTCACAGCTCTCTTTTGACTCTTCAGAAAAGATCTGCTCTGTGTTCAGATGTCATGAATTCCTACCAGATTCCCATCTGAAGTTACAAAGTTACTACCTGCTACGTACTTCAGAGATCTTTGTTCAGGTTAGCTTGAGTTGTGCAGGTTCAGATCGAAAATTTTGTCAAACGTCTTTCAGCTCAAATGCATTTCTGCCCAAACTTCTCACATGCGGTTCTCAAACAGGTGAGCTCTAAATTTATACATGCAGTTAATCAATTATTATGAATGTGGAGACAACCGACACCTACCGTTAAACAAATGAAAATGGCTAGACAATTTGTGTCAACAATCCGCTTCATGTCAAGGCTGCATATGTCGATTTTATATTGATTGACGGAAAAGCGCAACTATTATTGTTGCATCTATTTCTAAACGTGGGGGCAACTTGCGTAGGATCTCACGTTAGGTAGATCTACGTGATCAATTTTCTAATACATAAAATGTGTTTAAATATTCTTAAAAAATGGACAACATACATCTATGTTATATATGCAACATAAAAAATTTGGTTCTTCAAATTCGACCTACAATTAGAGAGACAAAAAAAAGAAATTTCGGTGCAAATAGTGTGAAACACTATTCACTCAAACCTGACACTATTCACGGTACAATTTAGCTTTTTTTCTCTCATTGTAGATAAAATTTTGAACTGAATTTTTTTTGGAGTTGTAGAAACAGCCTGTAGGTATGTCACATAATTTTCTCAGATTTTTAACAATTTCTAAATATGTTTTTTATGACTTGATCCTATGATTTCACCTAAATCATAGATCTTATACAAGTCTTCTAAACGTTAGTAATGATGTGACTTGATACTTGAATGTACTCCGTAGAACCTTTCTCGGATTGCGGCCATCTAAAGTAAATACAATGAGAAGTTGAATTTATACAACCAAAACGAGGAGGTTTTTCATTGAGCTGTTCACAAGCGTACATGAATGCACATATGTTCTTTATGGCAGTATTAAACTTTTGAAAACTTCTGGTTGTTGCACCAGATGGTGTCAATAATTAATGTAATATTGTTTCGATTCATGCGCTATAAGATAGATGGAACAAGCTCATGCTTCTCAAATAAGACATCTTTCTTTACTGAGGCTCGACAAAGTAGAACTCAGTCGTAGCTAGGTTGATATCAACATACTCCATGAACTTTATTTCCACAAGTTCTGCACTTAGTCAGAACTGTATGTGTAATGCCATGGAAACCCACATATACAGTAGGACTTGGAAGTATCAGGATTTATGCTTGTGCTGAAATAGATTTATACACAAAGTAACAACACCATGATGCTCCACTGGATACCAACTCTTGTAGTCCTCGGACTAGTACAAGGTAGTGATTTCTTACTTCTTAATTAGGATGGCTTGGCTCCAGCTCCTTACTTTTGTTCTGCTAAGACACTTCTGTTATTTCTTAGTCGAGCCAAGTTGTAATACTTAGGGGCATTTACTCGACGACTTCTATTTCGCAATCCAGAGAACGCTGAAAATATTATCCTAACAAAAAAATTGAAGGATGATAACTCCATCTTGTACATCGATTGGTAGACAAAATCATTTCGAACCTAACATCTATACTTACGGAAGTGTAAAAGGATAAGAAGACTTTGGCTCTATGAATAATTGTTTTCCGGTGGCTATAAGATATAAAACAAGCTATAATCAGTATTTAGTCTTCGGCATATGAAGACAACAACGACCTACGGCATTACACAACAAGCCAGATCACCACCTAGTCAAGATAAGGGTGCCTAATGCTGGAGGTGATCATGGAGCTGCTCAAGGACCTCTACGTCAAGACGCACTCACCTCCTGGCTAGCAAAAGTTCACCTATTGTCTCTCGTTACTTGCTTCAGTGGTGTTTCTATTATGTTCGTGACATGAGCCGGTTCTGTCACTGTCAAACTCTAGCTCGTTCTGCCTGTTATGTATTGGTGTAATAACTCTGAACGGCTTTATTAATTTAAAGTCGGGCCTTTAGGCCTATTATCTAAAAAAATAAGGGTGCCTCACCAAAAAGGGCAAAAGGAGATAAAGAAAAAAGTCCACTTTTCATCCCAATACTTTTTGGGAAGTTCACTTTTTATACTAAAACTTATATTTAGTCTGAAATGAACCTAAAACTTCCGAAAAGTCCATATCACGTCTAACTTAGGAAAATCGTTTGCCTAGCCTACATGTAACATGAAAAGGGCAAACCGGGCTAAATTGGAACCGAATCTTGATCCCATGTTCCACCGAGTCAAACTCTCCACCTGATCTCTAAATTCTCAAACCTCCAGAGCACCCGCGGTGCCCCACACTGTTGTCGTCCGGCCATTCCGCGTCGCCCTACTCTTGAAATCACTCTTGCATAATCATTGAGTTTGTCTGACCCACGACCCAACTCGCCCGCATGCCTAGCACGTTTGTACCTCCGGACCTCCCTACTCGCGCAGAGGGATGTCAAGCTCAATGTTGTCGTTGCACACATCGGCATCATCCCTCCAATGGTTGAGCTCATGATCAAGTTTGATTAGAGAGATAACCCAGAAGAAAAACGAAAATATTGATTCATGGTGGAGCTCATGGATCGCTTGGTAGCTCCAAGGGTCACTTTGACACTCCATTTGGCTTTGACTCATATGGCACGAGAGCTGCAGTTTTTTTTTTGTTTTACACTTGAATTCCATGGCCATCAAGATCATTGGGGCCAACTGTCGGATTACTCTGATGGTTATACCTTGAGACGCTTAAAATGTCGCTTTTACCTCCGCCCGAATATTCCCAGTAAATAACAGAGAACAAAATAAGTAGCAAACCAGTTCTCGTAGATTAGTCGAGGCAAATCATCCTGCACATCTGTGAAATGAAAAGGTTAATTAGCCAGATTGAGGAGAGCCAGAGTCAATTCAGCTCATGTTATATAATATGTGACCATGGCAATATGAGTATCTATGTTGTGGATGCTTCAAATTGGAGTAAGACTGCTATTGCCAGCCAGACTCCCAGTTACCACCTGAAATCACGCCCTGCAACATCAAAGGGCACACACCTCAGACCTCTGGATGTGGTGATGATTCAGAGTTGAGACGTTGTCTTGGTTCAGCTTCATTTGTTAGTAGTGAACTGGAGTACCAGACCAAAATCTAACCATGCTTCCCTTCGATGGATCTCTAGAGAGTGAAAGTTGGTCCTAAAGCCAAAAAATTACATATTCGAACTCTACAAATTTTTAAGTTGGTCATGTGGGTCCTAAGCCCAGATCAGCTTGGCTTGTCACCATTGAATCCCTACCACCATGGGTCGCCTCCAAATTGGTGCCCCATGAGCTCTTATGTGAGGGTACGAAAAGATGAACCGCAAATGTGAGTGTTGGACCTTATAGATGCATTTCTACAGGTTTTATCCAGTTACCCAACAAGATTCGACGTCAACGTGCCACACGAGCATGTGAGACCTTATTTGGGCTAGCTGGGACAAACTCTGAACAAGTGGAAAGCATTCGGGAAATGAGGTTGCGCTCTTCTAGTTTTAGGGCCAACTTGACACCCCTCTTCTAATACTTGTAGGGTATGTGATGATTTGCCTATTTCTGAACCATACAAAATATGAGGCAGATAAAATCTTCGGTGTTGTAGGGTATGTGAAAGCATTCGGGTAGATTTTTGCAAAATAATAATGATTTAACATGATGCATGATTGCCTACAAAACAATATGGTTGCTTAAGTCTAATTTTGTTCTTAGTGATGATGTGACTAATTGATACAGCGAATACAAAAGGTTTCTCAGAACGTGACCATCAAAAGATGTCACCACGTGAATTTGAATTGATGCCACGAAAACGAAGGATGTATTTGGTTGAGGGAGGGGATGTTCACAAAAGTAAATGAATGTACATGTGCTCTTTATGGCAATATTGAAGTGCATGAAAGTATCTGGTTGTTGCATCACTTGATATCAGACATCAATGTGATTCTTATTTAAACATGGGGGTGGAACATGCTATGATTCTCAAAGAGCTCATACAGCTTACCCAAGGGCCAAGGCTCGATCAAAAGTAGAGCTCAACTGTGCTAGGTTCATATCACACACACAGATGACTCACACTGGTTTTGTGCATAGTTAGAACTCCTTTTGCAATATCGAGGCTACATATATCGTAGGATTTGGAAGCATCGGGATTTTCGATTGGACCAATCTGAATTTCTCCGTGAAGTAACAACACCATTATTTATAACTGGAGATCAACCCTTTTTTCACGGTTCATCTTGAAACTTGCACACATCATTAGAATGGTACAAAGTAGAAACTCATTAGCTCCATTTCCTTTGCTTGTTCAGCTAAGATAGTTCTAGCAGCACCCCAGCTCCCCATTGCCGACCGTATCTGCTCCCTCCGCTCCACGTCCGCCCGATCCGCTTCTACTCGGTCTCCTCACTGGTCCGACCCAATTGCTTGCCCGTCCGTTCCTGCTCTACGACTTGCTCCGACTCATACCTGACGCCTGACATTTCGGTGGGCAATTGTGCTATTATTTCAGTGTCCAAGTCGTAAAAGGGGAGAAATGACACGAAGAGGGAAGGAAAGGAAAGGAAGGGGGCGATGACATCTTGTTTAATTGCACGTTCACACCAAATAGTACTTAGCTAGTTAATACAACAGCTAAGTTTTGACAAAGTTTGTCCGCGAAATTCCTTTTGACAAAGTTTGGACGAAAAATGTATTGAATTGATACTAGCACGAAAAATATCGCAATCTTATCTAAGCCGAGGAGCGCAAAGGCAAACAGGCAAAAAACCCCAGGAGACGGCAGAGCTGAACCCCGCCGCCACCCGCCGGGATGCCGAAGCCCGCGGCGTCCTTGGCTTCCCTCCTCCCACACCTATGGCACCGCCCCTTCCCGCCGCCTCCCCGCCTCCTCCGCGCCCTCTCCTCCTCCTCCCCGCTCCTCACCACCCGCCACATCCCACGCGGCCGCTTCCGCTCATCCCCCACCACGCACCTCGGCGCCTCCGCCACCGCAGTCACCACCGCCACGGGCCCTGTAGAAGCGCCAACAGCCACCTTGTAAGTCCCCTCGACCCCACCCTTGTACTGGTCCCGAACAGTTTCATCTGCAAGCAAAAGACACTGATGGTATCTGTATCCACTGTTCTGCAGGTATCCGGCGTACGATAGGCTTCTGCCTTGCCCGTCGCAAGACTACCCTCCGAGGATCGAGCACCTCGTCGCGCGGGAAGACGAGGTCACCGGCGATTTCATTTCCAGGTCCCTCTGCCTCCCTCCTCTGTAAGCACTCCTATGCTGTGTCTGTCACGCTAGCTTAGTGGATGCTCTGTCCGTCAGGGTCAGGCTAGCTTAGTGGAAGGTGAAATGTGTAAGCCGGCGCATGAGTGACTTAGTAACATTGTGGGTGTGAAGGTACGTTGCAGACCTCATCAAGTTTGGGGCCGTGTACTACGCTCTTGTCGCGCCGCAGCCGCCTCCCTACGCTGATCCTGCGCATGTTAGGATCTTTAGAGAGGTGACCGAGCCCTCGCTCCTGCGCCGGAGGGCGTCCATTAAAGGGAAGACCGTGAGGGAGGCGCAGAAGACGTTCCGGGTGACGGACCCCAGCCAGCTCCTTGAGGCCGGCACGTATCTGCGGGTTCATGTTCATCCCAAGAGGTTCCCCAGGTAATTTGTCTGAAGGTAACTTTATCTGCTAGGATGGTTC
Source organism: Poa pratensis (assembly GCA_947311845.1). NCBI lineage: Eukaryota > Viridiplantae > Streptophyta > Magnoliopsida > Poales > Poaceae > Poa > Poa pratensis. The sequence continues at coordinate 24,932,986 of CAMZMU010000091.1, read as the reverse complement.
GCGTTAGTGACCATTGTGTATTTCCCACAGTGAACTGTTGTGATGCTGACTGACCAAATATTGTCAGGAACTATGAAATTGACTGGAAATCCAGGGTAGTGGCGATCACTGATAACTATGTTGTCCTCAATAAGCCAGCTGCAACAGCAGTATGATTTCTTTCTTTCCCCTTTCCCAGTGTATGCATCTCTTGTTGATTTCCAAGGCCATGCATGTTTTATAATTCACAGTACTCGTTATTTTTCTGCAAGCAACTATCTGGTTTCTCACTTTTCCTTAGCATGTGTTATCTGTGGCTTCCAAATTTCCACTAACTGTAGTCCATTTACTCCACTGAATGATGATTTCATAAAATTGAACTGTAACTAAATGGTGGCTTCGTAAAATTAGAAATAACTACATACCACTGATGTAAGAGATTACACAAGAGTAAAACCAGATTCTTCGTGAAACAGATTTTTTAGTTTCAATTCTTGGAGCTGATGGTATCCAATTAGTGCATTAGGCCATGGGCCATGGCTAGATACTTAAGGTCCAAATCCAAACTAATATCCTTTGATAATTTTCCCACGTGTAGGTAGGAGGATCAACTGATAACATTGAGGAATCCTGCGTGGTTTTCACTTCGCGTGCATTAGGATTAGAGAGCCCTTTAATGACAACTCATCAGATTGACAACTGTTCCGAAGGCTGGTTTGTCTTTTAGCAACTTACTTATATAAACCGCATGTTGTACAATGCAAATAACTAACCCCATCCTTTCCTCTTAATTTGGGAATTTGCAGTGTGGTGTTGTCCAAAACAAAGGAATTCTGCTCAGTTTTCCATGGATTGATAAGGGTACATTCTGTTATTTCTCACGATAGCATGATCCTGCACCTGAATGGCTAGTGACAGTTTAAAGTTTCCCTTCTGCAACAGGAAAGACAGGTTAAGAAACTTTATCTCGCGCTTACAGCAGAACCTGTGTCTCCAGGAATAATTACTCATTACATGCGACCTCTTAATCGTGCCCCCAGACTAATTTCAGAAGGTATTCCCTGAATTGCAGTTTCTTGCTTCTTGTATGATTGGCTGTTAAAGTTGTTGGCTTCAGTTTCAGTTTACATGTATTTAGGTTGCAAAAGTGCAAGCATATTAGAGTTCAGGTTAAATCTCGAATTAAACATCTGTCATCTGTGCAGTAAGACCAATAACATAATATTATTAAATTGGACAATTTGTCATTAATTTGTTAGAGACCAATTGTTCACATATAAGACTCTGGTATACTTATTTGCTTGTATGTAAGATCTCTTGTGCATTGTCTCACAAGTGACCACTCATTAGTTCGTGTCAATGTTGTTTGGATGTTGAAGAATTAAGCAGTCCTTGGGCTGACCGAAACAAGCATGCTGCATAAACTTCTACCCTGATTGGTAACATCCAAAGTTATAAACTAATCAGTGATCAGTTTATTGTCTTACCATTGGACAGTGTACCAGCCATGCATAGATACTCTGATGTCCTTATATTAGGATATTAATGTTTTATTATACTTTGCCAGATCATATTGGAGGATGGTATCTCTGTCAAATGGAGATATTAGAATGTAAGAAGGTTCCATGGCCAAAATCTTTGATAACAAAAGTCCACAAAGTGGACAACTGTGGGTGGCCCAAACAGGAAGCTGCCTATGAATGTAAGATCAATCTTATGACTGGGAAAACTCATCAGGTACCGTATCTTTCTTTTTTGAACTTATTGCTTCTTATTTTAAGGTTCATCATTTATCAGTGATGTTATCAGTTCCTATTGTATGGAAAGGACACCGTTAAGGACTTGTTGTTCTTCAGTAGACTAAGAGAATCAAAGCTAACAGGCTCTCTTGGTTAGGAATAGGATACTCTGATATAAACCGTAAAGCACTGCTTGCCTATTTCTGCTTTTCATATTTAATGTAATCAGAACATTTACATGGATCATGAGGGTTGAGGGATAGTGGTTTCATGGAGCAAATCATGGCAGCCTAAAGCTCTGATACTTCTCATATTCAAAACTGCTATAAGAAGCTCCCTGTTTTTCCTTCTTGGTGCTTGGATACAGAATAGAGTACTGATGTGATTACGCAATTTCTCTTTAGCTAAATTTGCATTTATCTTCTTGTTACATTGGAGTCCAGCATTACTTGTGGCTTTTAAATCGACCAAATCGTCAGTGTGTAGCTATTTCATTAATTGGTATACCCTTCGCTACAATGTTGCTTATAACCATGCCACTGTGTAATTCGTTATATTCAATGATACAGATAAGAGCACAACTGGCTGCTATGGGCGCTCCAATTGTAGGGGATACTGCATACATGACTGGCGCGATCGCAGCGAAGGCTAACCCAAGCATAAACCCATATGGTAGGGCGAGCTTGACTTACAGCAGTGACGAGGAGAAGGCTGCTGCCGTTGAAGCCTGGGTTGCTTGCCATGGCAAGGAACCGAAATCTGTTATTGGTCTGCAAGCATCTGAGATCTCCTGGGACTGTGAAGGTGAGCGCCACTATCACAAGGCTGGGGTCCCTTGGTGGCGGCAAGATGCGGTGGAATCCGACCTGGTTTGAGCAGTGACCGCTATATGTCAGAATTATGTCCCTGAAACACCGTCCCTGAACCCGAATGGACTCGATACGGTACGGTATGGGCATCCTCCGGTGAAGAAAAGGATCCATGGGTGCTCACTCGGCTGACAAAGAGAAATATGCCCAACATACTGGCCACGGTTTTCAGACTGGAAGGCTCGCCACCGCCAGCAAGAACCCTAAACACACATCTCAGGTGTGGCCGACTGATCCTGGAAACTGTAATGGTTGTAGTCGGGACAGTTTTTGCACCGCGAATGCAATTTTGCCTATTTGTTTTTGCGGATTTAAGCGTGGTTTCGGTCAGGTGCTGTAGATTTATGAAACGTTACCAGTCCTTTAGACTGACTTGTACTCCGCCTCGAAGTTCAGAGGAAATTCATTCGGTGCCGTGCAGAACTTTCCAGCGGATGTGCGCTGTCTTTCCTTCCTGATTCAACGAGGCCTTAAAAAGGAAGGAGCGCTTTTGTTCCGTTTTTTGTTTGGCTGTAGTTTCCATCCCGAACTCCTCGTCCTCGTCGACCTACTCCAGCCGTCAAGGGGCGCAACTACTTGCAACAGAAATGATACACGTAAGAAGCTTCACAACATAAAGAGGCCTTCAACGAGGTCCTCCGTCTAGAGTTGCAAAAACTTCAAGAAAAAAAAAGAGTAACAAGTTCGATAAAATATGAGGGAGGAATAATTTTTGGCTCGGTGAAAAGGTAGATCTAACTCTTCTCACTCAACTCCTAGAAGGGCATAAAATTTGGGTATGTAAAATGAGAGATGTGGACATTTAGGGTGTGTTTGGTATTATAACCAAGTGGAATGTAATGGAACCGTTCCACACCTAGAGACCATTCTTATGTTAGACCATTTCACGCCTAGAGACCAACTCCTAGAAGGGCATTAAAATTGTCTTAATGGAGGAGGGAGGAATGAGGACGAGCAACCTCTCCCAATGTAGGAGAAGGCCATTAATAGTCCCTCAAAATGTAGTCGTTGTCGCAGTCGGGGGACCGGAAGTTCCAACCCACCGAAGATATCCGGTGTACTTTCGGACATACTTTTCGAACCCATCACAGAGAGTTGCACTGCTCGGGCGCAGCATCTCGATAGAGTGGAAATTCTAGTCCGGAAATATTTGGTGTCCAAGTCTAGAAGTTCCAGTGTTTAACAACCGAAAATTCCGACCACGGACACACCATAATTGGTGTTTGTAACCCATGAACAACTTGATCTCGGTGGGTGGGGGCTGGGGGGTTTCTCTTACTTAGTTACTCCAAAGGAAATGGGGAGGCAAGTGGGTGCAAAATTGATCCACCAAACTTTCTAATATGCAACCCCTCTTTATACTACATGACACCATTTTCGATCGTTTCTCTTTTGAGAGACCGTCTTGTGCAAATTGTCATTTCAGTCTAAGATAAGTTAGCACGCAGTTAGATCGCTAATTGTTTTACCCATTAACTAACGGGTATGGGTATGGTATTGCTCTACCCGCCCCATACCCTACCCATTTGCCATCATAGTCCACCAACCAACTTTGTATTGTTCTTCACTAGTTGGATACAACTTGAATTGGTACTAGAGGTGCCTCTTCAACTGGATGTTCTCCATTGGCATGCTTTGTGTTTCTACTAGGCTTAACAGGGCTGATAACAGTTGGCAATGAAGCAGCTGGACTAAGACCCTCATCATCCCAACCCTTGAAGCTAATGCTCTGATCATGATCAATATATAAACTGAAGCAATGGTTACCAATGTCAACCAAAGTTATCATTGCTTGTGTGTCATGTTCATCTCTTATCTCCCGCAATCCATTGGTGATGGTAGAGAGCATAGGAGAACAATACCAGATCTTCATTCTACCTGCCATCTCATACCCTATTTTCTCAACTATCTTCTCTAGCATTAGTGGAGACCAAGTGAGAGAATCCACAACATCATACCATATTGTTTGCCCATCAACATAAGCACGGTTTGCCCATAAAAAAAGCCCATGATTGATTTCAAGTGTGAAATATGCACTGCGAGCTCTTGCCAATTTAACAATATAGTCAACACTAAAATTGAAAAATTCAGAACTAACATTACCATTTTCATGTCAAAAAAGTAAATTTTAACTAAACCATACCACAATTCCCTCCCAAACCCCTTCCAAATCTCACCCATATGAACATTAACGGGGCGAAAAAATCTTACATTTGCTAAACCCTACCGCAAACCCCTCCCAAACACCACCAAAATCCCCTGCTCAAAACATAACACAAACCAACCGCTAGCCTTACATAACTACAACTCGACCCCCGGAAGACTAAATTTGCATCAAAACCATGGATTTGGGCCTACTTTTGAGCGTCAGAGTGTTTGAGGTGGTGTCCTTACCGTACGCGGGAGCGCCTTCTGGCCGCCGATGCGGCCGACATCACCGCCTACCACCACCACCACCAGCAGCCGCTGTGAGAGCGGGAGCGCCTTGTCCACCTTCCCGCCGATGGAACCCGCCGGCATAACACGCACAACGGCGACGCGGTGTTAGGCTCCCCTTGAATTGATCGCGCAAGTGGAGAGGAATATGAAATTGTCTTCGCTGACCGAATTGATTTTCGTCCTAAAGTTCAGTTACTATTCATGTATTTTACTCTGCTATGGAACTACACAACTACAAGGCCCCACCATGTCCACACACCCAGCCGAACAGCAGTCCAGCTCCCAACTCGTTCTGCGGATGGGCCATGGCGTGCAGAGGTCTTGAGCCGTTTGCACGGCAGCACTGTATCAACACGCACGCAATAACACGGCTAAAAAAGAAAAGAAACACACAACACCAGACGCCCCTCGCAGTCGCAGACACTGACATCCCGGTCCACCTCTCGCGGACCCCATCGCCCCACACACGGACTATCCTACGCGTCGCTGCCCGATTGGCCCCACGCAGGGCGTCCAGCGACGAGCCCCCGAAGGCCCGAAATACCACGGCCCCAAACCAAAACACAAACGCACCAGAGAGGAGAAGAGAGAGAGAGGAAAAAACTTATCTGCCCCCTAATCTCCCTTACCCCTCCCGTGATAGATAACCACCCCCCTCTCCCCGCGCCGCCGCCGCCGCCGCGGCGCCATCGCGACCCCTCCCCCTCCACCCCTCTCCGGCGATTCCCGCACCCCTCCCCCCCCCTCCGATCCGCTTTTTTCACGGAAAAACCGCAAAAAATCCGCAGGAATCCGCTGCGTCCTCCTTTTTTGAATAAATCGCACGGGTATTTCCGCTGCCCCGCCCAACCGCCGCGTCCCCCGCGCGGCCGCCGGCGCCGGCGATCGCATCAGACCATAAGCGCCCCCGCCGGGCCAGCCCCCGCCTCCCCGCGGCCCAACCCGTCGCTCCTGTCGGGAGGACCCGGCGCGCGGCCTCCTCCTCCTCGCCCGACGCGGCACGAGGTGCGTCCCCCCTCGCTGCCTCTCGCGGGGTTTTGAGTAAATTTGTCAAGTTTTTGGTCATACGGCGCGGGCGCGCGGGTTCGGGCGCCCCGCGCCCGATCCGCGCCGTGGTCGGCTCGATCTGGTCGCCGCCGGCGCCGATCTATGGGGCGGCGCTCGAATCGGTCGGGATTTAGGGTTTCGGAATCCAATTCGAAGTTCGGTCGCCTGAGGCTGCCCTGCGCCGTGCTCCTCTGCTTCCACTGCTTGATTTTGATTAGAGCTGGCGCAGCTCTTTCTTCTCCTCGACAGTTTTGGTTCATTTGGTTTGGTGTTTACAAAACGACCAAGCCCTAACTTATGTAACTTAAGAAAACAATATGATTCGAGTTGGAATGCCTGTTTAGGGCATTAGAACTTGGCCAGAAGCTACTCAACCAAGGTTCTAAATTTGCTTCATTTGATAAACTGCAGGGAGTGATAAGACTGCTGAGGCTCTCAGAGTCCTTCATGTGGCCGTGCCATAAACTGTGATGGCATTCTTCAGCAATTCTGGGAGCAGGGCTGATTCGGGAGGGTATAACTTGAACGAGAAGGCTGACGACGAAGGTGTCTACGAGTCAGTTGGGGATAGGGACGTCGACTCAAACTCTGGACAGTTGAACTTGAATGAGAAGCTGATGATGCATACCACAGTGAGGAGGAGCAATACAAAGCCAGCCAGTCAGGTCTTAACTCTTCTGTGGTTGAATCAGGCCAGCATGCCCAGGTAGTAGGTGGCCCGTCTGGCCCATGGGGTACAAACTTTTTGAAGGACTGCAGGTCCACACAAACTGGAAGGGAAGAACCTTCAAATAGTGACAGGGGAGTGGAGGACGGGTCTGTGGCTAGTTCACATGATGACATGGATGGTAGTGGAGAAGATGATGAGCTAAACAGAGGGCATGGGGATGTGCCAGCTGAGGAAATGCTTTCTGATGACTATTATGAGCAGGACGAAGAGGAGCAGACTGATTCATTGAATCGTCGTGGGATCAGCCACCCAAGCTGTTCCAATTCTACCGTTGCAGCAAAATCTGTCCCCTCGAGACAAAAGAAGTCGACAAAGAGCAGTGCTTATGACGATGATGACGATGCCTATAATAATGAGAATGACGATGATGTGATGACGATGACGCAGATGGTATATTTCTCTGCAGCCTTGTGCTCAGCAAAATTAATCTGTTGCATTTGAGAACTTCTCCATTTGCACAAGATGGTCCAGCTCATCATTGACCCAAATTGTGTTTCTTCCTTATTTGCAGAAGATGATCCAGATGATGTAGATTTTGAGCCAGAGAGTGATACCGACAAGGCTGCTGTTAAGGTCATTTGCCGACTTGAATTCTCATTATCACCTGATATGTAACTTTGGCAATTTGCTGTATTGTCTACACATTAAGTTACAATATAATGTTATTGTTTAGGCTATCTCGTGCAGTGAAAGTTTGTTGCGGATGTGTTTTTAGATTTACTTGACGCTGCTGCTAACTTGGAAGCTGTATGGTTTATACTTAATTTTTCGTGAAGATGAACTGGCCAGCAACTGGTTAATTAGCATGGTGAAAAAGTGTGCCCTAAGCTGATCCAGCTTGCAAAATATCGATCGATCCCTCGAAAGAAGCACTACTATAAATCACATTACTTTGACACGAAATACATAAATACATTAAATTATAACTTGAAGCATCAAATAAGTAATATATGAGAAAAGTGGAGAGAGAATGACAATCTGCAGATGGACAGAAGATTGGAAGAAGAGTATGATTTTGTCTTTCATATTTTTAAAGAACATAACAGGAAATAACAGTGGCCTATGTCAACTGCATTAATGTATTCATGAATTTCTAACCAAAACGTTGAGTTATTGAATTCAGTTAATTGAATATCATCATTGCTTTTTTTACGCATTTCACATTTTTGTGGGCAACATTATGGCTAGTCGCACATCATTGCAGCAATGTTTTGGGATGTATATTCCTGTGTAGTGTGGACATATGAGGACACATGCATATTCTTGCTGCTGTTTTAACCAAGATATTTTTCTTACTCACTTCAGTCACTATGTTTTTTTTCAGAAATTTTAGAACTCATTAAACAGTTGTGTCGATTATCTTCTTCTACAATGCTGTTATTTTTCCTCTTGGTTTCTCGTCATGATAGTTTTCACTCTTCTTGTATGAGTATTTCAGTTTTGCTATATGAGCCTTCTGCTTTTTTGCGTCTGTTAATTATTTAAGCTAACCACCTTGTGAAACTCGAACTTCAGGATAAGCTTGTGGACAGTGAGAACTCAGGTGAAGAAGAGGAAGAAGAAGATGAGCTTGAGCTCTCAGATGACGATGAAGATGATTTTATTGAAAGTAGGAGGCAACCAAAACGACTTAAGGTTGGAGGAACTAAAGCTTCCCAGCGAAGAAAGCCTTCCATGCAGGCTCCACGCAAACGAGGGGTATCTTTCACAGACGAAGAAGATTCTTCAGGAAAAGACTCAGATGTTCCCAATAATGCTGATTTCAGTCACCGATCAAAAAAACCTGTAAGGTTGCATCTCAAAACTGTGGGCCATAATGATGTTTTCTCAAATGTCAATTCCCACAATGAATCCCGAACTTCTGGGAGGAGGAGGACGGTGAGAAATATCTCATATGCTGAAAGTGAAGGAAGTGATGATAGCGAGGAGAAGTCAACTAAACAACAAAAGGTTAGAGTTCAATACGAATCATGTATTAAATTGTTTATGTTGTCAAGATGTCTGATTTTAATTGTATGAATTTCTGTAATGTTTTCTATGTGCCAGAGTATAGTTTAGTGAAACACTAAAAATCCCTGCGCTTAGATGCAGCATCCTTTGTGTTTTAGTGCCCGCTTTGGGGTTAACCCACTATCACTTGGCCTGTGACTGCTTATAAATCTATTTCATATGTACTGTGTGCTCCCTTTATCATTGTTGATAACAGACCTCTTACAATTTTTTAATATATAACTAGCTCTTAAAGGAGGATCAAGATGAGGAAGGCGAAGAAACAATTGAAAGGGTTATCTGGTATCAGCCAAAGGGTGTTGCTGAGGATGCGCTGAGGAATGAGCGATCGACTCAACCTACTGTGATGAGCATGCCATCAGATTTTGATCAACAATGGGATGATGTAGAGTTCTATATAAAATGGAAAGGGCAGTCTTACTTGCATTGTCAGTGGAGGACACTATCTGAGCTTCGCAGCGTAAGAGATTACCTCAATATCTTCTTCTGTTTACAAATGCTGTTCGTAATCTTTGCGGTTTGTGCTTTATCTCTTTAGCCTGTTTCTTTATATCTGTGTTCACATTACCTTGTAAATAACAGGTTAGTGGATTTAAAAAGGTTCTAAATTACATAAAAAGAGTGTCTGAGGAACAGAGGTACAAGAGGTCACTATCACGCGAAGAGGTAACGGAAAGCTGTTGCCTTTTATATTTTCTGCCGCTGTAAATCTTTGACCTGATGCAAAGCATGTTAATTGTCAGTTGCATTGTGTATCCAGAGAATAAATGGTAATCATAAGTTAGTCTTGAAGGGTGCAAAAGAAATGTGTGGGCAATGCTTAGGAAAATAATGTTTTATATTATTTGATTCATCTTGATATGCTAACACTAAGAGCATATCCAGCGCCGCTCCTAATAGGGTGTCCGGACACATACCTGGCGATTGGGGCCGGTTGCCCCCAGCGCCGCTTGACCAGCCTGTCTTTTTTGTTTAAAAAATTATTCATTGAATCTTCTATGTAATTTATTTATTGTAGCCCATGAAAAAACATGGCTACATGGAGCCATTGTGCACCAATCGATCCATTCCCATGATCTTCTGTTTGGCTACCCGGCCGGTATGGCCAACCGCGTGTGCAAATAGGGGCACACATGGTGCACATGGGTGGGAGTAACAAAATCCTCCCAATGGATGGCTTCCCACGCGCCCCGCGCATTACACTCGATGACATGTGGGCTGGTCCGACGTGGCACTGTTTGCCGGCACTGTCCGGCCCTCCCAATAGGGTCCCTGACCATCGGGGTCGGCATGGGAGTGCTGGACAGCGGCGCACTATTGGTGGACGGCTGGGCGCTGATTTCGGTCCGGCGCCCCAATAGGCCTATTGGGAGCGCAGGTGGAGATGCTCTAATATGTAATCATTATGTGGCAACTTATCACTGTACGGTGGAGATGCTCTAATATGTAATAATTATGTGGCAGCTTATCACTGTATTTCTATAAATACTAAGTCTATATTCTGCGCTGTTCATAAAAGACTGAAGTGTTTTAAATTGCCAGTCTTAACAAAATGTCGATTCTTGATATATTTATTAATCAGATCCGTGTATTCTTTTAATTTCTTCATCTATTAGGTTGAGGTGCATGATGTGGGCAAGGAAATGGAGTTGGATCTTATTAAGCAATATAGCCAGGTTTTCCCCTTAAGTCCAACTTTAGGCTATTATATATGCTTTCTTTTACTGCTGTATTTTGTACCCTGTCTTAAATATCAATCTCCAGGTTGAACGGGTATTTGCTGATAGGGCAACCAAAGTGGACGGTGATGATGTGGTGCCAGAATATTTAGTCAAATGGCAAGGGCTTCCTTATGCAGAATCAACCTGGTAATTTTCTTGTCTTGATTCTGGGTTATCTGTTTTCAACTTTTCATGGCCGTGATAATGTTTTGCATGTGAACGTCCATTTGCCCCACCCTATTGATTGAAATGAGCATGGATATGTTAAAACTGATAAGATATCCATGTATAAATTGTTCAGTTGACGCTGTATCCGTTGCATGAGGATGCTGTTGTTTGTTGGTAATGTTCGTTCGTGTTTCCCACATTGTTTGTTGTGTTGCAGGGAAAAAGATACAGATATTGAATTTGCTCAAGAAGCAATAGATGAATACAGGGTAGGCACTCTATGTATCTGATTTACACGTACTGCATAAATGCATAAGACTATCGTAATTGGGTTTATGCCAAACAACAGGCCCGTGAAGTTGCCACTGCTATACTGGGGAAAGCAGTTGATTTCCAAAGGAAGAAAAGCAAAGGTAGCTTTTTAACGCTTAATCTGTGCTTGCTTACTTGTTGACTGAAATTGTCATGATTTTCTTGGCTTTGACGACTAATGTATTCAATGTTGAATGCAATTTTTTCCGTTGTTGGCCTAGAAAGCATAAATACATTTAGAGATATATGCTTTATGTGGAATGTCATTTCCTTTTTGGAACCTAGAAAACATAAATACCTTGTTTGCGAGAAGTTACCAAATATTTGATAGGTACTATGATGTTATTTATTTAGATACTGCATTTCTCTTGTGAATTTGGAGCACCGTCACAAACTTCATTGTTTAATTACTCAGGCGAATCCATGATCTTATCGTTCTCCTTTTTCTTGAATTGCGGGATCACTATTCTTGAGTTTAATCTAATACCAAGTTTATGTTACTCAGCTAGTTTGCGGAGGCTTGATAACCAACCAGAATGGCTAAAAGGAGGTAAACTTCGCGATTATCAGCTCGAAGGCCTAAACTTTCTCGTTAATGGGTATGTAAAATCTATAGAGATATGTATAGCAGAAGCACCTTGCTTTACAGTTTATGCTCATTACTTGATTTATAAAACAGGTGGAGGAATGACACTAATGTTATTCTTGCTGATGAGATGGGTCTGGGAAAAACCATTCAATCAGTTTCCATGCTGGGCTTCCTTCATGTAATTTTTTTCACATTGTTCTTGTTTTGCTTGCTACCAGGATTCTTTTACTGATTAATTATACTTGGTATATGGCAGAATGCTCAAGAAATTAATGGTCCATTTCTTGTCGTCGTGCCACTTTCAACATTGTCAAATTGGGCAAAAGAGTTTCGGAAGTGGCTACCTGACATGAATGTTGTAATTTATGTCGGAAATCGTGCTAGCAGAGAGGTAAAACTCAGTAAAGTTCTTACGCATTTGATTTGTGCTTCCTTTGAGGTTTATATATGTAACCTCAATATCATTATCAAATTTGGGCAACCTTTTTCTATGACACTTGGTGAATGTAAATAACACTACATACTTACAATTCATGTAATTATGGAAGTTCTTGCTTTGTTAAATGACTTAATGGTTGTCCTTTCAACCCCTACATTATGTAAGCTTGATAGGAACTTACTGACATTTGTTTGAGTAAGCTTTGTTGCATGGTCATGTAGTTTGTCAGTTGTTGCATTTGCATTTTAAAGGCAGAGCGTAGCTGTTCTGCTACTCTGCTAGTTTGTCATCCGATGATCAAAGCGCTAAACACCTGCGATCGTGTACACTTTATAGACATCGTACAATCTTAGTTCTTTACCCGCAATCCTGGGGTGGTGTTAGAGCTTCTCTTCTCTTGATCAGTAGCTGCTCTGGAGGATTTAGTATCTGGCATGATATAGAAAGCAACTTGGCGGAACAACAGAATGCAGCGTAGGAGCTCACAGAGAGCAGTGTAAATATATCATATACCAAGGATTCATGTTCATCAATCCTCAGTTCTTCATAACGACCTATTTGAAATATGTGGCTCCACGCAGTTTCGGGTAGTACTCTATTTATATATATCTAGAAGGTTGATTTTATGGTATATGTAACTTTGTTTGCTCACGTGGCTCCTGGTTTTCATCCCATTTTCTGGACTTTGCATTCAAAGGCATACAATTCTTAATTCTACAACTTCCTAAGGAGTTATGCCCACCTTGCTACTTACCTGACATTCTTCCGAATCATTTGCGGCAGATGTGTCAGCAGCACGAGTTTTTTACAAATAAGAAGGGTGGGCAGCATGTAAAATTCCATACGTTGCTTACTACTTATGAGGTGATACTTAAGGACAAAGCTGTCCTTTCAAAAATTAAATGGAATTATCTTATGGTTGATGAAGCCCACCGTTTGAAGAATTCTGAAGCCTCACTGTATATTACTCTTTCGGTATGGACATATTCTCTTGAACAAAGCATAAGCCTTATGTATTGGGTGACTACTGCAAAATGATAAAACTGCATTTGTTCTCACCCTCAGGAATTCAGCACAAAGAATAAGGTGCTAATAACTGGGACCCCTTTGCAGAATAGTGTTGAAGAGCTTTGGTATGTCTTTTTTATGTAGACTTGTTCTAGGAAAATGTATGCATATGCCACTGTTAATATGTAATTGTAATTTGATACTGCAATATGCGAGTATGTGGGTAATTCGAAAGTGGAATGGGCTGCGTGTGCTACCCATTTCCCCTTCTTTGCAGCCACTTCAAAAGGTTGTTAACATGTTCGGAAAAAATCATGGATTTTATCATAATATAAAATGTACACTTGGTACAAAATACGACCATACTTGTCCTGCAAAAGAAATACGGACTGCTTATTGAATATTAATGATAATTACAGGTGCAAAAGGTCTTTGTGTGTGCAAGACACATGTGGTTATATTTTTGCACCAAATTTTGCAAGTGCGCGCCATATCATAAACACCCTTGATTTATTTATAGAAAATCATCTTCATGAAGTGGACAAAACAGGGAACAAACATTTGTTGCATGCGCATAAATCAGGTTCAGAGTGTGCTCATAAATTTCTCCTACGTGCTTTTTGCAGGGCACTACTTCATTTCCTTGATCCAGTTAAATTCAACAGCAAGGATACTTTTGTTGAGAGATACAAAAATTTAAGTTCGTTTAATGAAACAGAGGTATTGCTTTTTGTGTGATGGTTTTGTCTTGATCTGGATTGTGTTCACAGTTATCTTATAGTAGTTGATGGTCATTAACTCTCTTTGCTTTGATAAATTATAGCTTGCAAATCTTCACAAGGAATTGAGGCCCCATATTTTAAGGCGAGTTATAAAAGATGTTGAGAAGTCTTTACCTCCAAAAATTGAGCGGATTCTTCGCATCGAAATGTCTCCCCTACAGAAGCAGTATGTACTTTTGATTTAACTTTAAGTTCCATGATGCATTTCATTACCCTTTGATGTGAGCCTTTTTAAATTTTGCTAGATATTACAAGTGGATTCTAGAGCGAAATTTTCAGAATCTGAATAAAGGAGTTCGCGGAAACCAGGTATTAGATTCATCATTAGTGAAATTCTTTTAATCTGCTTATCTTAGTATTTTTTATCCAGGTAGTATCTGCCATTCAATTTCTATCATTGTGTGCTGTTAAAAATCAGTTTATTTAGATTTGTTTGAACCGCCACTTCTCAGAACTGTTTGTATAGTTCAGTATGTTAGTCCAAGGATTAGGTTGACCAGTGTGAAAGATCTTGTATTTTAGAAATGAGAAACAGTTGATAAATAGTGTCTCTGTTTACGGGTCTTGGACCGTTGTTTCTTGAGCAATGCTGTAATGTTTCCCAGTCAGATATGGAAGGTTTGAACTGTTTCTGAAGGCCAGATCGGTGCTGGATCAGGTGCTGGGCCTGGAGTGTGGTTATGTGTTAACGGGCATTGGAGATGAGGGAGGGGAGCTGGTCCTAGTGTATGCTGAGTGTACAAGGAATCCTGGATCATATGATAAGTTAAGAACATCCTCTTTGTAGGGCGGTGGTTAGTATATCCAAAATTAGCAATACTAGAGCTTTGAAAGAGCCACTGCAATATTGAAGGAAGGCTTGACCCCCCGTGCGCCATATTAGCTCTGTTATAGGCAGAACGTCAACTAAATTAGTGTGTTTATTCTGCGGAATTACTGCCCACTAAATGTCATACTAGTGACAAGTTTTCATTAGCCAAACACCTGGTGGCGTCTGGTCCAGCTGACTACCAAACCTCTGCAGTTTATGGAAAAGGCTGAATATCATTCCTATTCTTGTTCAGCGTCTTAATTTGTCTGGCTGACTGGACCATGGTATATGCAGGTCTCACTTTTGAACGTCGTTGTCGAGTTGAAAAAGTGCTGCAACCATCCATTCTTGTTTGAAAGTGCTGATCATGGTTATGGCGGAGACAGCATTGGTGATCGCAATAAAGTTGAACGCATTGTTATGAGTAGTGGAAAATTAGTTTTATTGGACAAACTATTGCTGAGACTGCGGGAGACTAATCACCGAGTGCTTATATTCTCTCAGGTTTGTATTTAGATTTAGTATTTACTTTCCAAACAATGTCACTGTGCGTTTTACTTACTGTAGCTTCTACTAGTTTTGGATACGTCTGTCTACTATCATTACTGATAGAACCACCAATTATTTATATAGCACACACCCGCAAAACTATAATATTTGTTGACAGTCAACAAACTTCTATACTTGGTTACTTTCCTTAGTAGCTGGATTAGTTGATAGTGGACATAACTTGACGTGTTAGTTACTGGAATCGGAACCGTGTTCTTATAGTGCACACATTGCATACGCTCTCGTATGATTTAGTATAAAATGATATCGGAATTTTCATCCTTGCAGATGGTGAGGATGCTGGACATCCTTTCTGAGTACTTATCCCTTCGAGGATTCCAGTTTCAGAGGCTTGATGGCAGTACAAGAGCAGATCTTCGTCATCAGGCCATGGAGCATTTTAATGCTCCTGGTAGTGATGATTTTTGTTTCCTTCTGTCTACACGTGCTGGTGGACTTGGTATCAATCTTGCAACAGCAGATACAGTCATAATTTTTGATTCAGATTGGAATCCTCAAAATGATCTACAGGTCCTCTCATCTCTCTATGATTACGATGTTACAATTTTTTTTGTTATGAAGCAATATTTCCTTATCTTACCTCGTTTTTCGCATCCTTATGTGATGCTAGGCGATGAGTAGGGCACATAGGATTGGGCAACAAGACACTGTTAACATCTACCGTTTCGTTACTTGCAAAAGTGTTGAAGAGGATATATTGGAGCGGGCCAAGAAAAAAATGGTGCAGACACCAAACTGCTTCATATATTATGTAAATGAAAATACATGAGACACGTTTAACCTATTTATTTATTTATTTCAGGTTCTTGATCACTTAGTGATTCAGAAGATGAATGCTGAGGGTAGGCTCGAGAAGAAAGAAACTAAAAAGGGAGCCTCATTGTTTGACAAGGTAGAATTTTGCATAAGCTGTCTAGTTTTCTTGGGTTAGTTTTGATTGCAAATTGTCTGGTATATGTTGGTGCAGTTTTATTGACTTTCATGTATAGCATGCTTTTGGCATCTTCCCCTAGTATATACATTGCCTAGAAAAGAAATAAAATGGATATATGACCTACAAAATTCAGACGGGAACACATTTGACCTTACTATATGCTTTCTGTTTTATATTTCCCCTTTTTTTTGCGCTTCTGATGAAATGTATACCATTTGGCAGAATGAACTTTCAGCCATACTGAGGTTTGGGGCAGAGGAGTTATTCAAAGAAGAGAAGACTGATGAAGAGACCAAGAGGAAGCTTGAAAGCATGGACATCGATGAAATTCTTGAGAGAGCTGAGAAAGTTGAAACAAAGGCTGCTGAAGGGGAGGAAGGAAATGAACTTCTTAGTGCTTTCAAGGCATGCGACCTGCACAACTATTAACTGCTGCAAAGCACGGAAACATTATTGTACATTAAAGTATCTAAGTATTTTGGATAGGTTACTAATTATTAATATTTTCGTTAGGTTGCCAATTTTTCGAGTGGTGAGGATGACGCCACATTCTGGAGTAGATTGATACAACCAGATGCTGGAGATATGGTTCAGGTATTGATCTGAACATCTGATTTAGTTATTGCTTGCCGTCGACTTAATCAGTGAGTAAGGACAGATATGTTCCGCAGGAAACTTTAGCACCTCGCGCTGCACGAAATAGAAAGAGCTATGTTGAAGATCACCAACTCGACCAAAATAGCAACAGGAAACGGCGAGCGGTTGATGTACAAGAAAAGCCGAGAAGGCGTTCTGGCAGAACAGGCGATTCAATTGTTTCATTACCATTGATTGATGGAGCAGTAGCTCAAGTACGAGAATGGTCATTTGGAAACATCCCCAAGAAGGATGCCTCCCGATTTGTTCGAGCGGTAATCTATGCTTACTACCAACATATTTGATTATTCTGCTTTTCTGACTAGTCGTATCTGCAAATGTCTTGGTATGCATTATATCTCTTAGTTCCGCGTTTACTATGATAGTATCTATTCTAATATGAGTTCACGAGATGCCTTAGTATTTTTTGTTCTCGTCTTTTCTGATTAGAGAAGTTTTACTACTAGTTTCTAGATAATTGTAGTTATTGATGTGTAACCATCGAAGTATATTTGTCTCTGATGTTTTCTACGTCTTTAACTCTTACTAAGATAATTATAGTAATGTAATAACAGATTCAAGGTGATGCTAATGCATTTATTATGCTGTAAATGTTAACTTTGGGTTAATTTGATTTTATTGCTATGTAGAATTACATTGGCACTTCTTTTAACTCTTACTAAGATAATTATAGTAATGTAATAACAGATTCAAGGTGATGCTAATGCATTATTATGCTGTAAAATGTTAACTTTGGGTTAATTTGATTTTATTGCTACGTAGAATTACATTGGCACTGGAAGTAATTCCAGCTCAAATTCTACAGTGGTACTAGTATTCAGTTTATCTCTTTTCAGGCTTTCTGATATTCCTGTGACTATGTAAACATGTAGATTGCATTGAATTGTTTTGGGAGCTATATATGTGTGGTGTATTTTCTCAAGCTTCATCTATCTAATTCTAATGGTGAACTTTAGGTTAAGAAGTTCGGAAACCCAAGCCAAATTGGCTTAATTATGGAGGATGTTGGTGGTGCAATAGCAAAGGCTCCATATGAAGCGCAAATTGAGCTATATGATTTGCTCATTGATGGCTGCCAGGAAGCTGCTAAAGAGAACACAGACATCAAGGTATAATTCACTGTGATGTCCCTTGGAGGAAATGATAATTGTTTCCTTGTGCCTTATCTACCTTTATTGAGTTCAGTTCATTGCGCTTCAAATGCAGGGTACGGTGCTAGATTTTTTTGGTGTACCAGTGAAGGCCTATGAGTTGTTAGCTCGTGTCGAAGAGCTTCAATGCTTGGCAAAGCGCATTGCACGTTACAAAGATCCAGTTAGACAATACCGGATCCAATCTCCTTACAAAAAGCCGCAGTGGTCAGCAAGCTGTGGATGGATTGAAAGTAATTGCTGTTTGACTCCCCTTCTTTAAAAATGTTTGAGAATATAGGCTCATAAATCTTTTATATCCTTAGCTGATGATGCAAGATTGCTGCTTGGCATCCATTGGTATGGTTATGGAAACTGGGAGAAGATACGGTTGGATCCAAATCTCGGTCTGACAACAAAAATTGCACCAGCAACACTTGGTGAAAGAGAAACTTTTTTACCACGCGCACCAAACTTGGACAATCGTGCTAGTGCTCTCCTGCAAAAGGTACTATCCCTGTCCTTATCTCTCTCTCTCCCCCCCCCCCCCCCCCCCCCCCCCCCCCCTGTGTGTCATCTCCCTGGAGTGAGTTGAGGTTGTCTATTTTGCTTGTGTTTGGATGTATTGTGTCAGATGTGATTAATTAAGTCGTAGTTAGCTAGCATCTGGAGATCTTATTCCCTGGTTATCCAAAACTTTTGAAGTTCTCGATATCGACTAATGTCAATTATACCATCCTGCTCATGATATCCTTGTACGCATAGGTACAGGGTACAATTTTTGCCAGGCAACTTGTGATATTTTGTTGCTTCATTATATCTTTTATTTGAAATTTTAAATTGATGCTTCAGTTGAATTCCATGTTGATTTTTACATACAGTAGGTAGTTGTACCTTCTGCATGTTCATCTTCGACTATATCCATTGCCAAGTAATTCTGTTTTTCTAGGAATATGCCAATCTGAGTGGAAAGAGCTCAAAAGCTAAAGGAGGTGCTGCCCAACCAGTCAATAATGAAAGCAATGGTGGTGCCCGATCATCGAGAGGCCGACAGAAAGATGCAAAACCAAAAGATGATATTAAGTCAAACAAAGATGACATTAAGAAACGCAAGGTGGTGGAAGCTGAAGCAAGAGAAGAGGGTGAAATTTCCGAGTCTGAAGCAGAGACTAAATATCGTTTGGATAAGGAGGAAAAGTGGCTGGAATGGTGCTCTGAGGTTTTGGATGATGAGCAGGACATATTGAAACGCCTGGATAGGCTACAGAATACAAGTGTAAATCTTCCGAAGGAAAAGGTTTCTGCTTTACCTGTCGACAGTGACAAACTATTCTTAAAATGCTCTGCTGCCACTATAACTTTGTAACCCTATATTCCAGGTTCTTTCAAGGATTCGGAGGTACCTCCAGATAATTGGTGAAAAGATTGGAAAGGTTGTTGTCCAACATGGAGAATCATATAAGCAATCCCGTAAGTTCCTGATAGGTCCTACCTTTATTGAGGAAGCAGATACGTTTAAGAATTTAATTTTCTTCATGAACATTGTAAAGGCATTCTTTCATGAACATCTGTATTCCATTTTTTAAGCTAAACCCTTTTATTCGTCAAAAGATGCTA
Source organism: Poa pratensis (assembly GCA_947311845.1). Taxonomy (NCBI): domain Eukaryota; kingdom Viridiplantae; phylum Streptophyta; class Magnoliopsida; order Poales; family Poaceae; genus Poa; species Poa pratensis. The sequence goes on along the minus strand of CAMZMU010000091.1, from coordinate 24,913,435 downwards.
TCTTAATAATTGCATTGGTTGCAGGTATGACCACGCGATTATGGAATTATGTGGCAACCTTTTCAAATATGTCTGGGGAGCAATTGCGTGATCTCTACTTAAAACTTAGTCAGGACCAAATGGAAGCTGGAGCTGGCCCCTCACATGGGGGCAATTTTGCACCCACTCCTCCCAACAGAGGAGGTGCTTCAAATCAGTTCCATCCTCCTAGAAACCAAAGGTCAACAAGGTCCTTCCAGAACACTCCAGAGTCTCTTAATAATGGTGAAAACACTGGGAATTCGGAAGCTTGGAAACGCCGGAGGAGAGCTGATCCAGATAGTCAGTTTGACACCCAACCATTGTATCAACCCCTCCAATCATGACAAATGGAAACCGGGTGCAGGAACATGGCAGTTCTGCTGGTATTCTTGGTTGGGGTCCAGTCGAAATGAGACGATATGGCACTGAAAGACCAAAACAAGGTGCTCATCCCAATCGTTTTCCTGGCGGGCCTGGGCCTTTACTTTAGCCAAAGTAGTCAGCCTTGTCAGTTGGTAGGAGTCTTACCTTCTACTCAGGTAGAAACTGAGAATTGAAATTCTTTGTGGGCAACAGAAAAGAATAAGATGTCAAAATCTGAATCACAGCTTGGAGTCTGCCTCAAAGAAACACCAGGGATCACTGAGGAGATTTGGTACTTTTGAACAGATGTACACAAAAGAGGAAGGTCTCTGACACCAAAACATATATATGGATCTTGTAAACCACCAAGAGGAAGGTCTCGAAAATTTTGTCGCTTCAGTTTTGTGAGATAGTTGGGCTCTTTAAGAAGGTTCATATCAAACAATGATCTATAGTTCAGCTTCAATACATGTATGATCTTTTACACTGCAATATATAATGAATTATGGTTTAGTTGGGCCCTCCCTCTCTTGTCCTCTCTCTTGCTCTCCACACACACAAGCACAAATCTGATGTTTCAGCTTTTTTTTTGGTTCTTTTATCATATCGAAGAAATGCATCATTACTTCCTTTCCAAGTCAACAACAGATGTAGTGGGTACATATTCAAGTATTTGCTTTTATGTGATTTTTGTAAAGAGATGTGGGATGAATGGGTACTAGTATTAATTATGGACGATGCAGAACAAGGCGCTCCTACAATGGAGCGTGAGAACTAGGTGGGGTTCTATCTATGTTTGACAAATTATTGTTTGCTATCATATTCTCTACACGGTAACTGCATTTTCATCTTTTGTTCCAGATCCTGTGGTGCAGGTGAACTGAACAAAGCTTGCCATACTGGTGACGCTTCCTGGTACCACATGGCTGCTTGGTACTGCTACAAGACACTTGTTTTTTCATTGGTGTTAGCTACAAATCATTCAGCTGAATCAAGCAACTCTGAAGTTGTCAATTTTGACCCTTGGTGAGTTTGTGGTTGCACTGTGAGCTGATTGTGAATTTTGACTTGGAATTGAGTAGGTGCCTTAAATTACTGTGGGTGAGTGAGTTTTTTTCTCCACAACTTTACAATGGTAGCACATGTTTCCACCTCGTGAAAACATGCATGTCTTAACTTGGTAAAAGGTATTTATTTCCAAACGGTGGCCATACACGTGTAGCTTAATTTATGTATTGAAGGTTCAAATTAGAAGTTGATAGCTCCGCAAATATGTTGATGTACTAATTATTTTAATGCATACTAGTAATGTTTCTAAGTTTCATTACGCTCCACGGAATTGTTCAAAAGAAGGAAAACAATGTGAAACAATGTCTCAGCGGGGAAAAAGAAAACTGTCAGTAGCAGTGATGCCCAAGCTGAAAAAAAATCTCTAAACATATTTACAGTCATGACTCATGAGCGACAAGTTACCAGAGATCATCCTAGCAAAGAAGGAATCCAGTCTTTGCTGGCTTCAGCTAGTTCATGTGAGAATATGATCGTACTTGTCTGGCATAAAATTCAGCACTGCCTTTGCTAGTGTGAGGCAAATGGCAGACGAGCATCTGTAATTACCCAACGAGTTAAATCCTGTGATTATGTTTTGATTGTATCATATAATAAACCGCATACATATCATACCATAGGTATTGATAGTTTCGGAAATTTTCTAGAGAAGGCAAAAAGTTTGTGTGAAGATCTACCAACCCGGAGTGATTTAGTATGGACTTTGTGGCCTAGCTCAGGAAGATATATGTGAGCCTTTGGTCGAGATCTTAGTGGTTGTAAACGCTCTGGCCATCCTTGGGCTGGCGGCTGTTATGCCTGGCAGTTCTCACCTGAGCCAAGCACGTGACTATTGTGTTAGTCCTAGTAAGGACTAGGCTAGGATGTCACATCCTTCTCTCTTGTACAAAAACTTTCCCTCTTGGCATCTGTTTGTGTATGCAGTGCCGGCACAGGTTTCACATGTCCGCATTTCAGTGCCGGTCAACCCTAGTACAAAAGCTTTCCATCTTGACATCTGTTTGTGTGTGCAGTGCCAGCACATGTTTCACATGTCCATGCCCTCCCGCACACGCCTGTGTAACAGCGAGGGTCGGCTATTATACCAAATGTAACACCCTAGTTATGCCTGGCAACGATTTTATCTGAGCACTTATTTCTCGATCGTACGCACCCGGGAAGGACTTCCCGATCGGTCACTCATCCCAACGTTGCTCCGAGAGATGGTCACTCATCCCAATGTTGCTCCGAGAGAGAGCTTCCGAAAAAGAAGTTGCAACTTATTGATATGAGTATTTTGTCAATCCTATTGAGCCCTAGGCCAGGATGTCATAGTGGTTTTGCGAGGGTGAACGATTGCACCAAGAACTCGTACCTCAGGTCTAAATCTTCATGTTTGTGATTCCGTAACATACCCCTTCACTTTTGTGCAATCTACTTTTGTATGGGTAAAACCCTGGTGGACATCGAGAAGATCATCGTGGCTTTCTTTGGAAAGGCATGAAGGAAGTTCGTGGAGGTCATTGTCTTGTGGAGTGGGACAAGCCGACAAGGTATGCATGCCCAAATACCTAGACAGGCTTGGCATTCCCAATTGAACCACGCTCTTCGAGCTAGATGGTTGTGGCTTAGCAAGGTCAAAGATTAAGGCTTTGCTCAAATATAAGTTTTCTAGATTATGCAATTAGGTGAACAACCTATATGATGAGCAAGATACAAGCTAGCAAGATATTCTAAATAAAATAAGCTAGTAAAACAAGTAAAGTAAGGTTAAGAGATAACCACACAATGATGCGGAGATTTTATCCCGAAGTTCACTTCTCAAGGCTAGTCTCCATTGGAGCAGTGCAGAGTCACAAAGTGATCCACAGGTAGCCGTGATATGGCCCACCGTATCTCCTTCGTGCTTCCTCTAATGAAGAGTGGCACGAGTCGCTATATGATGTCCTTGAGGTCATCCACAACTTAATTGGAGGCTCCCGGCTTGTCCCCGCAAAGCCGCAAAGACGACAACAACCATCTAGGGTTCCAACAAACCCAAGAGTAACAAATTTCTCAATGGAATGGATAGGGAAATCAAATCGCTTTAGTAAAACTGTAGATCTAGGTCAACTCCCCCCAAGTCCTGGAAAGACAAGGTGTTTGAGTGGGTAGGGAGAGAAATCTAGTGATTTGAAGCTTGCAACAATGGTGGGCGAAATTGAAAGAGCATACTTGCTCTAAACTCTATTTTGGGTGTCTAATGACAACACATCATCTGATCTAATGTGTGCTTGACAGTTGCAGATAAGTATCGTCGAAACTTTGTGTCAAGTTGGAGCTAGTGGCCCTGGAAATCAGCTCAGTAGAGCTTTTATGTGTCTGGCGGTAGTACCGCTGTCTCAGCGGTAGTACCGCTCCACCTGGAGCGGGACTCCTGCAGCACAGCTGGTACTTCTCCTGGCGGTGGTACCGTGTGGTACCGCTGGCTTCAGCCAGCGGTACTACCGCTGGTGGTACCGCCAGGGGTACCGCTAGGCCATATTTGCTCTCTGGACTCGCTACGGTACCCGGCGGTAGTCGCCTCGTACTACCGCTGGTTTCCTTCTGTTTTATTCGAAGGATCCCAGCGGTACTACCGGCAGCGCCGCGGTAGTACCGCCATACCTGACAGCTACGGTACCTCTGCGAGGTCCGCCGCAGCTGGGTCGTGCAGTACACTGGGTACCGCAGTGAGACCACAGCGGTAGTACCGCTGTCCCAGCGGTAGTACCGCTGTGCAGTTTTTCTGCACATAACGGTTAGATTTTCAGGGACCCCTATTTAAAGACTGCTTCTTCTCCAAGAAGCTGAGCTCGCCCAGATTCGAAATACACCATTGTTGCAAGCTCAAGAATCACTAGATCTCCCAATCCCTCCACCCAAACTCGTTGATCTTTGGAGGATTGAAGGAGAAGGCCCGGATCTACTACTTCACCAAAGCGTTCTTCATTTCCCCTCATTCACTTGAGGGATTCGAGCCTAGGGTTTCCACTAGGAAAACCTAGGCATCTTGTTGTTCTCACTTGCTTGTTACTTTTGTGTAGCAGGTGTTGTGGTGATTGAGAGCCCCCAATCCTTTTGTGGGTTGAGCCTCAAGTTGTTGTAAGGGCTCCGGATTCCGCCTTGAAGGATTCCGATAAAGAAAGGTGGACCGAGCTTTTGTGCGAGGTTCATCGGAGAATAGGGTGAGGCCATTTGTGGCGTCTTGAGTTTGAAACTCACACCCCTCCAACGAGACGTACTCCCCTAAAAAGGAGGAACTCGGGAATACATCCTTGTCTCCGCGTGCTTTCATCGGTTATTCCTTTCTAGTTATTTACTACTTGTATCTTATCTTGTTTAGACTTAACTTGTCATATAGGTAAATTCACCATAGTTGCATATCTAGAGAATTTACCTTTTAGTCAAGCCTTAATCGAAAAAGAATTAAAAATTGGAGTAGCACCTATTCACCCCCCCCCCTCTAGGTGGCCATACGATCCTTTCAATTGGTATCAGAGCCTCGGCTCTTTATTCGGGCTTAACCGCCTAAGAGAAATATGGCCTTCGATGCCGATGGGAACCCTCTTGCTCTTCCGGCCACTTCGGTTTCCATGGAGGACTTCACTAACTTGAAGACCTCTATGGAAACCAAAATGGATGAGTTGCGTGAAATGATAGCAAAACTCTCGGAAGCAAAGGTAACCGCATCACCTCCTTCTCTGGAATTCCTCAAGTGGAGTTAAAGGAGAACGAGGATAAAGGGATCCGGGGGTGGACCAAAATAAAAATGAATCCCCATCTAAAACACTAATGGGAAGGAGAAATGCTAGAGTTCCTTTTGCCTACTCTCCCGACCTACCTATCCCTCATCCTCCTATACACTTAAGAGGAGCTCCACCTAGTCTTAATGCATCTTCTTTTACCCGTTGGCAATCTTCTATGAAATCTCACTTGAAAAGTGGTTGCATAGGTCTTTGGAAGATCATTGTAGATGGATTCAACCGGTGGATGAAAATGATTTGACAAGGCGAGAAGAAGTTGAAGCTCAACTAAATTCCACCGCTCTTGATGTGATCCGTGTTGCGTGGGTGAGAAGAACATTCATCACATTGAAGATTGCACCACCGCCAAGGAAGCATGGAACACTCTCACGGAGGTGTTCGTTGGAAATGAGAGCATGAGGAGAAATAGATATGAAGCCATGAGCAATCAAATTGAAGGCTTCTACAAGAAAGATGATGAAACTCATGAGGAGATGTATCAAAGGCTCAAGGCTCTTGCTTCCGCATATAGAGACCTTGGTGCTAAACATGTGGATGATACTTACATCAAGAGGAAGTATGTGAATGCCCTCATGCCGTTTGAAGAGACCGACTTGAAGAGTCTCCAAGGAAAGCACAACTATGACACCTTGACCTCAAATGAAGTCATGCAAGAGATGCAATCTACAAGGTCCAAGCCCAAATTGCTAGAGACTCTCGTGCCCGAGCTATTGGAATGGCCCAAAGTTCCTCACTTGCTTTGAAGGCCAAGGTGGTGGAACAAGATGAAGACCAAGATCATGAAGAGGAAGTTACTTGGCACCCGAGAACTCATGAGTGCTCATAGAGATTATGTGGCTCTCATGGCAAAGACCTTTTGGAAGAATCCATCAAAAGCTAAAGCTTATGTGGATCAAAAGCACAAATCAAGTGGTTACAAGGGGGCAACCCAAAAATGAAGACTTGCTTCAATTGTCAAGATCAATTCCACTATGTTGCCAATGCCCTTATAAGAACCGTGAAGAACATGGAGGAAGACTCATTCTCAAGGAAGCTTCAAGTTCTTCTCCCACGAAGCCTTACTTCAAGAAGTTCATCTCCAACAAGAAGCTACCTTCCAAGTGTTGGTGGTACAAGAAGAATATATGTCCGGGGAGGAGAGTGATGAAGAAGAAACAACCACAAGTGGAGTGGCCGCTTTAGCCATTGCTTCATCGACAACCCCTTCTCTCTTTGAATCCCCCAATGATAATGTCACCACCAAATCCGCTACGTGCCTCATGGCCAAGCTCTCCGAGGTACCACCTTCCCCTCCTTCTAAGACTATGAATGAAATGCATGAACTTATGAGTCTTAGAGTTAAGGAAGAAAATGTTGCTTTGGATTTCTTGATGACTAACTTGCAAGGTGAATGCAAGATTCGGCTTGAGATTCTTATGATCAATATGGCATGGCACAAGATCTCCTAGAAGAAAAGGGGAGACTTGAAAGAGAATATGCTAATGAGATCGCTTCCCTTACCATGGCTATTGAGGAAGAGCATGAGCTTCGAGTTTCTCTTGAGGAGAAGCTTGAGAATTTGATGAATCTCAAAATGAAACTCTTTCTAAAATCATTAAAGAACGTGACCATGCTATTGCTAAATACAAGTTTTAGAGAAACAAAAGGTCGTATTTGGTGTTGGTCATAATAGACTAGCCGATGAGCTAGAGATGCTCACCAAGGCTCACAAGGCCTTGGAGAGTGAACACTCTACTCTCACAAGTCTTTTGAACAACTTCAAATACAATCTACTAAAATTGATGTACCTAGTTCCTCACTTCTTCTTGTGATCATGCAAATGTCATTGAGGAAAATGCTAGGTTGAAGGATGAGCTTGCCAAGGCCTCTAGCCCTCAAGGTGAGAAACCTCTTTATGAGCTCTTGCAAGCGCAAAAGCTACACATAGGGAAGAGGGCCTTGGTTATGTTGCCAAGAAGAAAAAGAAGAACAAGAACAAGAAGAAGGCCAAGCCCGCACAAGCAAAGAGACTACCATTGCGAGTGGTGATGCCACAAGGGGCAATGCCACTCACAATGACTTTGCGGGAAAATACAACCCTTCATATGTTCTTATGAAATCTATAGATGGTTGTGTTTTTGCTAAATATGTTGGCACTTCATATGGAGATGATTATCACTATGCTATTTGGGTTCCAAAGACCCTTGTGACTAACAAAAGAGGACCCATTTCACAATGGGTACCTAAAACAAAGACTTGATTCTTGTAGGACTTTTCTTCCGGTGGATCTTCATGGCTCATTGATAGTGGGTGTTCATCTCACATGACCGGAAGCAAAGAAGTAGTAAAGGGCCTATTGAATCAATTACTCACATTTTCTCATGTCACCGTCGGGAATAATGCAAGACTTAAGGTATTGGGATATGGCAAGGTAGTGATCACTCCGGAGTTATCCATTGAGAAGGTCCTTCTTGTTGAATCCCTTTCATATAATTTACTTTCCGTTGGTCAATTATGCAATGTCGGTTACACCGTTATCTTTAATAAACACCACGTGACCATCCTTTCACTCAATCTCTTAAAGTAGCCTTTGTTGGATTTCGTGTAAACGGTTTGTATGTGGTCGATTTCTCGAAAGAGACCACTCAAATCGCCACGTGTCTAATGGCTAAATCCGACAAGGGTTGGCTTTGGCATCGCCGGCTAGGCCATGTCGGTATGAGAAATTTGCAAACTCTTGTGAAGGGTGGACACGTGGTAGGACTAACCGATGTTAATTTTTCCAAAGATCGTCCTTGTAGTGCTTGCATAGCCGGAAAGATGCATGAAAAGAATCACCCCAAGAAGAGCATTATCTCCACTGAGAGCCTTTGGAGCTCCTTCATATGGATCTCTTTGGGCCTCCCACATATGATAGTCTTGGTGGCAAGAAATATTGTTTGGTGATTGTGGATGATTATACAAGATATTGTTGGACTTTCTACCTCAAGAGGAAGAGTGAAACTCAAAAGATATTCATTGACTTTGCAACCTTAGTTCAACGCCAATATGACTCCAAGATTTTGGCAATAAGAAGTGACAATGGTACGGAGTTCAAGAATTACACTATGGATGATTTCCTAAGTGGGGAGGGCATTCAACACCAATATTCCGCTGCTTATACTCCCAACAAAATGGTGTCGCCGAAAGGAAGAACCGCACTCTTATTGATATGGCAAGAACTATGTTGGCCGAATTTCATTCCCCATATAACTTTTGGGCCGAAGCCATCAATACCGCTTGCCACTACTCAACCGGCTCTTCTTTCGTCCTCTCATGAAAAAGACACCATATGAACTCCTTATCGGTAAAAAGCCAAATGTCTCTTACTTTCGCGTATTTGGATGCAAATGCCATGTTTACATTAAAGGTTGCCCAATTGCTAAATTTGAATCTAGAACTTTTGATGGTATTTTTGTTGGATATGCCGCAAACTCCCATACTTATAGGGTCTACAACATATCCACCGGATGTGTTGAAGAATCTATGAATGTGGAGTTTGTCGAGGATAATGGCTCCCAAGCGGAGCATATTGATCATGATAATGTAGGTGATGTACCTCCACCTCAAGCCATAAGAACTATGGGCATAGGGGAACTTATTCCTATTGAAGAACCTATTATGACACTCAAGAAGAAGGAACAAGTTCTACTCAAGTTGAACCATCCACCTCAACATTGATCAACAAGCTATACAAGAACAAGATCATGATATTCATCCACATGAGCAAGATAATGGTCAAGACCCACCCAACTCTAGTGGAAACAAGAACATGATGAACCCCCATCTCCAAGAACTCCACTTCGGGTTGACCATGAACAAGATGAAGGAAATGATGAAGATGTTCGTGTTGGTGAAACAATTGGTCAAGCCATAGAACGCCGAGTCATTCGGCGTGCATCAACATTGGATCATCTCCAACACTACAAAGAAATATCCTTGGGAGTATTCGTAAGGGTGTGTCCACACGTAATCAATTAACTAACTTTTGTGGTCATGTCTCTTGTTTGTCTAGCTTAGAACCTCTCAAGGTATATGATGCTCTTGAAGACATGGATTGGGTTGCGGCCATGCATGAAGAATTGAACAATTTCGAGCGCAACAAAGTATGGTCATTAGTTGAAAGACCCAAAGACACATCACATAATGTCATTGGAACCAAGTGGATATTCAAGAACAAGCAAGACTCACATGGTCAAGTCATTCGCAACAAAGCAAGATTGGTTGCACAAGGCTACACCCAAATCGAAGGAGTCGACTACGGTGAAACTATGCCCCCGTTGCTAGACTTGAATCTATTCGTTTATTGATTGCTATGCATCTACTCATAACATTACCTTATATCAAATGGATGTTAAAAGTGCTTTTCTAAATGGTCCACTAATGAATTAGTGTATGTGAAACAACCTCCGGGTTTTGAAGACCCTAAATTTCCTAACCATGTCTACTTACTACATAAGGCCTTTATGGGCTCAAGCAAGCTCCACGTGCTTGGTATGATCATCTCAAGGAGTTCTTAGTAGACCATGGTTTTGAAATTGGGGTAATCGATCCCACCTTTTTCACAAAAAGGATAAATGGAGAGCTTTTCGTATGCCAAATATATGTTGATGATATTATCTTTGGTTCTACTAACCATGAATTTAGTGATCAATTCTCTAAGCTAATGACCAAGGAATTTGAGATGTCCATGATGGGAGAATTGAAGTATTTTCTTGGCTTTGAAATCCACCAATATAGTGAAGGAACATTCTTATGTCAAGCCAAGTATATTCAAGACATGCTCAAGAAATTTGATATGAACAACGCCAAGCCATATAAGTTTCCCATGGACTCTAAGGCGGATCTACACTTAGATCCGAAGGGTAAGGAAGTTGATCCCAAGCTTTATCGTTCTATGATTGGATCTTTACTTTACCTTTGTGCATCTAGACCGGATATTATGTTTAGTGTGGGTATGTGTGCAAGATTCCAATCAAGTCCTAAGGAAAGTCATGAAACCGCGGTTAAAAGGATTCTAAGATACTTGATAGATACTCCTAACTATGGTCTTTGGTACCCCCATGGGACAAGCTTTGATCTTGTAGGTTATTCGGATGCGGATTGGGCGGGTTGCAAAATGGATAGAAAATCAACTTCGGGTACTTGCCAATTCCTTGGTAGGTCTCTTGTGAGTTGGTCTTCCAAGAAGCAAAATTGTGTGGCCTCGTCCTCCACCGAAGCCGAATACATTGCCGCCGGAAGTTGTTGTGCACAATTATTATGGATGAGGCAAATTTTAAAGGATTATGGTGTCATTTGTGACAAAGTGCCTCTTTTATGTGACAATGAAAGTGCCATCAAAATTGCTCACAATCCGGTACTTCATGGGAAGACCAAGCATATTGAGATCCGTATCATTTTATTCGAGATCATGTTGAAAGGGTGATATTGCAATCAAGTATGTCAACACCAAGCATCAACTCGCCGATATGTTCACAAAGCCTCTTGGTGAAGCAAGATTCAAGGAGTTGAGAGGAGAACTAAATGTGGTGGACATAAGCAATTGGACTTAGTGGACTTCTTGCATACCTACCCATATTAGACAATAGTAATTTGGTTTGGATGTAGGCATGGACATAGGGGGAGTGCGGTCCTAATCCATTGGACTATCCCTCCCCCCATTATGCCGATAGTAAGAACTCATTTTGCCTCTATATTTTCATTTTATGAATTGTGAGCTTAAATGACGAGTAGTGGCCGTGAACCCAAGATACATCTTCGCGGTGTCACACCACACACTCATACATGGTGGCCTAGGCCACCGCCCTCCTCCATATGAGGAGTTGATCTTATTTGATTTTATTTGGATTTTATTTGGACCTCTTGTGTATCTTGTGGAGAGCACCAAGTTTGGCTTTTCTTGTTTGATTCTTGCAAACTTGGTTTGCCTCTCTTCCCCCAGTTACTTTCTCTATCCTAAGCCAATATCCTATCCCATAAACACCTCTCTCTATTTGTAAAACTTTGTGACCAACCCGTCGACGTTTCGTGGCAAAAGTGCCCGGTACTACCGGTGCCCTCGCGGTACTACCGCTGCCTGGAGTTTCCAGGCACAGCAGTCCCTCGAGCGGTACCGTAGTCACCAGGTGCCTAGTACTACCGTTGATTCTCAGCAATTTTTGCTGGAAGTCAATAGTACCAGGTAGCGGTACTACCGGTGGACCAGCGGTACTACCGTTCCATCCCAGGAGCGGTACCCGCAGGCTACCGTCAGTACCAGCGCGGGCGGTACTACCGCTGGGTCAGCGGTACTACCGCTGGGTGCGTTTTCACCAGGGGTTAAGTTGGGTGTGGAGCGGTAGTTTTATTCTACTCCTCCACCCCCGACCCCCTTTTCGAAACCACACTCCACCGCTGCCGCCGCCGCCACGGTTCGTCGCCGGGGAGCCCACCTCCGGCCTGGATAGCCCCTCTCCGGCCAGAAGGAAGCTCAAGCACCCTCTTCTTCCTCCTCTCCTCCGCGATGAGCTCCGGTAAATCTCTCACTCCTACCTCTCAACCTAGTCGATTCGTTGAGATGCAATGGGGTTAGGTTTTTCCGTAGTTCTTGTGGTAGAAGTTGTAGGAAATAGATGGTACTTAGTCTAGGATCCTCATTGCAAAGTTTTGTTGGAAGTTTCCATAGATCGAGCGAGTACCGGGAAGTCAACCGCTAGATCTGAAGGTAGCGGTACTACCGCCTTCGTAGCGGTACTACCGCTCCACGGTACTACCGGTGGACCAGCGGTACTACCGCTGGAACTGGCATTTTTCCAGAACTGTGCAGTTTGGATTCTTCTCGTTTGGTCTCAGTTGTTTTTGCAATACTTATCTCCTTGCTATCCTCCTATGCTATCACAGGTGCTGGTAAGCAGGCTAGTGGGAGTCACACCAAACGGGCTGCTAAGCGTGCTCGTTCCGACAAAGGCATTCGTGAAGAAGATGATGAACCTGAAGTTTTGCCTGAAAAGACCACTCGCCGTCAGAAGTCCAATGCTGCAAAGATCAAAGCTGCTCAAAGCAAGTCACTCAACCTAATGTCATCCAAGGATTTTGTTCGAGAAAGGCGGATGAATCCCTATGCCACTCCTAAGCTCAGAAATTTCACCACTCCGGGGTTTCACAATCTATTTCAAGAGAAAATTTTCTATGAAGTCCTTCCAAAGCACAAGACCAAGGTTTGTGAACAGTTTTGCATTGACACCGATTACATGGAGAGGCACCTTGGGTACTTTGGAGAAGCTATTGCAATTTGCAAGGAGTTTGGGATTTATGACTATATTGGGCTGCAACAAAATTACAATGATCACCTTGTCATGCAGTTCTTTGCCACTGTCCACTTCTTCTCCGACGAGCCAAGGCGGATCAAATGGATGTCAAAAGATGTAGTTCTTGAGGCCAAGTGGAGTGAGTTTGCTACTCTTCTTGGTTTGGTTGACAATGGCTTTGTGTTGGATGAAGCTGCTCAGCAACAATTCTTTCGCATCAACTATAACTCAAATCCGATGAAGCCCGAGGTTCTCTATGATCTGTACATCCAAGGACGTGCCATGGTGGGGTTCCAAAAGAACTTGCTAAAGGTGTGGGACATCATGCACAGGATCTACCGCAACACCGTTATGCCCCGTGTAGGCAACTTTGACCAAATCCATGGGAAGCTTATTGATCTCTTGTTTGAATCCTCTATCATGGTTGGGCAAGGCAAGAAACTTGATGTGATGGACATCATATGGCATGAGATGTATGCTGTGGTGATGAAAAAGAGACCTTCCATCTTTGGTGCTCACATTATGCAGTTGATCATTGACACGTGGACTAGGAAGAAGCTCCTTTGGCTCTCTTGGACAATGAGGAGAATCCCACTGAGCACAAGGTCAAGGAGCTGAGCATAAAGAAACATTCTGCTCCGCTTATCCCCAATGAAGAAGAAAGCTCCTCCAATGATGAAGATGATCCCTTGTTTGAACTTCCTCCCAAGGCAAATGCTCAAGATAAAGGGTTCAAGAAGTGGATGGCTGGTGCTTGAAGACCATCTTTTGCCGCCAAGACGATGCTGACAAAGGGCCTATAAAGAACATGTTAGGAACAAGAAAGAGCGTCAACTCACCCGTCAGCGTTTTGAGCACCTAGGCGTTCCTGTTAAGCCCGGGTCTGAGGACAGAATTACTGAAGAAGCTGCTTGGCTCAAGAACCGTCGCCCTTGGGTGGATTTCGATCTTCAGGATGATGCTTCCTCATCTCAGCCCGATATCCCTTGGTCTCGCACTCAGATTGGTTCCTCCACTGCTCATGCTGATACAGAAGTGTCTGATGATGATGATGAGGATGGTGATGCACATGATGGTGATGGTACAGATTCTGCCGAGAAAAGTGCTGAGGTCGCCCCGGCCACTACCTCCGATGAAGACTCCGGCGAGGAGTGACTTCCACTAGGGACGTTAGCATCGCCTCTCCTTTTTTGGTGTCATGATGCCAAAGGGGGAGAGTGTTCTATTAGGTTCTCCGGGGTTTTGTATGGTTGAGGGCACAAGCTTGGTTCTTATATTTGTGTTTGTCTATCGCTTGTGCTCCTCGTTTTTATTTTGCCTTCGTTGAACTCATGGGGTAAGACATGTGAGAACTTTAAATTCTTGTAAGACTATGTGTGCAAGACTTTGTGCTTTGTGTGCTATTATCTCTTGTCTTACCTTGTGCAAGTTGTGACTTATTGTTTATCTATGAACTTGCTCGGATTACAAAATCTAGGGGGAGTGTTGATCCTAACCTATATGCATTTTGCATTCAAAACGCAAGATTCTACTAATGCATAGGGTTAGGGGGAGCCCGTCTATATTTTGTGAACCTTTTTGATGTGTTGTCATCATACTCCAAAAAGGGGGAGATTGAAAGAGCATACTTGCTCTAAACTCTATTTTGGGTGTCTAATGACAACACATCATCTGATCTAATGTGTGCTTGACAGTTGCAGATAAGTATCGTCGAAACTTTGTGTCAAGTTGGAGCTAGTGGCCCTGGAAATCAGCTCAGTAGAGCTTTTATGTGTCTGGCGGTAGTACCGCTGTCGCAGCGGTAGTACCGCTCCACCTGGAGCGGGACTCCTGCAGCACAGCTGGTACTTCTCCTGGCGGTGGTACCGTGTGGTACCGCTGGCTTCAGCCAGCGGTACTACCGCTGGTGGTACCGCCAGGGGTACCGCTAGGCCATATTTGCTCTCTGGACTCGCTACGGTACCCGGCGGTAGTCGCCTCGTACTACCGCTGGTTTCCTTCTGTTTTATTCGAAGGATCCCAGCGGTACTACCGGCAGCGCCGCGGTAGTACCGCCATACCTGACAGCTACGGTACCTCTGCGAGGTACCGCCGCAGCTGGGTCGTGCAGTACACTGGGTACCGCAGTGAGACCAGCAGCGGTAGTACCGCTGTCCCAGCGGTAGTACCGCTGTGCAGTTTTTCTGCACATAACGGTTAGATTTTCAGGGACCCCTATTTAAAGACTGCTTCTTCTCCAAGAAGCTGAGCTCGCCCAGATTCGAAATACACCATTGTTGCAAGCTCAAGAATCACTAGATCTCCCAATCCCTCCACCCAAACTCGTTGATCTTTGGAGGATTGAAGGAGAAGGCCCGGATCTACTACTTCACCAAAGCGTTCTTCATTTCCCCTCATTCACTTGAGGGATTCGAGCCTAGGGTTTCCACTAGGAAAACCTAGGCATCTTGTTGTTCTCACTTGCTTGTTACTTTTGTGTAGCAGGTGTTGTGGTGATTGAGAGCCCCAATCCTTTTGTGGGTTGAGCCTCATGTTGTTGTAAGGGCTCCGGATTCCGCCTTGAAGGATTCCGATAAGAAAGGTGGACCGAGCTTTTGTGCGAGGTTCATCGGAGAATAGGGTGAGGCCATTTGTGGCGTCTTGAGTTTGAAACTCACACCCCTCCAACGAGACGTACTCCCCTAAAAGGGAGGAACTCGGGAATACATCCTTGTCTCCGCGTGCTTCATATCGGTTATTCCTTTCTAGTTATTTACTACTTGTATCTTATCTTGTTTAGACTTAACTTGTCATATAGCTAAATTCACCATAGTTGCATATCTAGAGAATTTACCTTTTAGTCAAGCCTTAATCGAAAAAGAGTTAAAAATTGGAGTAGCACCTATTCACCCCCCCCCCCCCTCTAGGTGGCCATACGATCCTTTCAGAAATAGTTCTGGTCGTGGCACCGTAAAAGTGTAGATCTAGGTCAACTCCCCCAAGTCCATAGTTTCAAAAAAAAACTCCCCCAAGTCCTAGAAGGACAAGGTGTTTGAGTGGGTAGGGAGAGAAATCTAGTGATTTGAAGCTTGCAACAATGGTGGGCGAAATAGGTCTGGTCGTGGTACCCGGCCCAAGGTAGGAGAAGGGTTTATATAGTGTCTCCAAGAATCTAACCGCCCCGGAGTCTCCGACCTGAACGGAGTCTCCGACCCAGCGAGGGACCAGAGATTTTGGCTAGACCAAAGACTTCCAAAGTCTCCGGCCACACTCCGACCATACTCCGTACTTGTATATAGAGGTGAACACCAAGCGCTAGCAACATAACCAATATTCGAAATAAATTAGGCCACAATCTCCGGCTGCTCTGAGTTAGAGACTCCGGTGTTTCTCACCGGAGTCTCCGGCATGACAACACCGGAGTCTCCATGCTGTTTTCTAACAGCCACGAGAATTCCTGGAGAAACTCTTCACCATTGTATCTCAGAGGATTATTGGGTGCATATGTGTAGATAAATGATTTCCCAGCCTTTCCAATGAGCAACCTCTCTTGATACTCAAATATAAATATAAAATCTATGGGCCACCATCTTTGATCTTTTCTCCTTTTGAGGGTCAACCGCATTTAGATAATTGTACCTAAAGTATTTTAGCACATGGTGAGATCAAACTTATGTTGTTAACAAACACACAAAACTGATTAGGAGAGGCATGTCCTTTCAAACATGAAATTCCCCTCAATTGTTAGACATCTTTTTGAGGTTGTCTCCTCCTCAATTCTTGGAAACGGCCAACCACACTTTATTCTAGACGGACATGTGGCTGCTAAGTAGGGTGTTCAAGATGTGGCGCCAAACCTCCTTTTGAAGGTGCCTAAGAGAGCGTGCAAGTTTCGTCGTCTTCGTTAGGAGATCACCGGTGGATTGATCGAAGATGTGCTCCTGAGCTGCAGCAGTTGTTGGACTTGGCAGATCGCTTGGCGGACGTCACCTTGTCGGTGGGGTGGATGATGTCTTGAGGTGGAATTGGGAGGCCAACAACGAGTACTCCGCGCGCTTTGCATATTGGCCGCTGTTTCAGGGCTAGGTTGCGATGGATGGATCGCGATAGGACTAGCGCTTCCCAAGTGCAAAGCTTTTTTAGATAGGACTAGGATGAGAGGAGATTTTTTGAACTCGGGCACTAGTGATCTCGGCATGGGGCGCTGTGTGAGCCACTCGTTTTCATGCTGGAATCTGTGCCACTGTTAGCCTTTATAGAATATGGAGTGCTCTAAAGTAGAAATACATCCAGACTGGCTCACACAGCGCCACATGGCGAGATCACTGGTGCGCGAGTTCAAGAAATCTCCTCTCTACGACTAGCGCTTCCCAAGTGCAAAGCTTTCTGTGGCTTGTGCTGAGAAACAGATTGGACGGATGACCATTTGAGCCCTCATGGTCTCCCGCTCCCAGCTACATGCCCATTTTATGACCCGCACGGTGATGTGTTTTGTGCAAAGAGGTTTGGACGCGCTCCTTCGTCGCTGGAACATGGACTCATGGATGCCCAATCAGGATGATCAGTTGCCGAGTCGTCGAGCGTGACGCATGTATGGCATCATACCTGAAGGTGTCAGGCGGCGGTCCGTTTAGGCCCGCATAACTCGATTTTAGCAAAAAAGATTAAATCTGAGCAGGAACCTTACAGCTAAGCTATGCTATTTTTAGCATGTTGCGGGCCGGGTTCGGGCGTCGCCTTGCAACCTGAATCATACCTCACCTGCTCGTGCCTTTGGCGACATCACAAGTATGTGATTTTCGAAGGGGCACAACCCCAAGCGGAGGTTGTTGTCAGGAAGATTGAATCCGAAGCAGAGTTGTGGCGTGTGGTTGGTCTATTATTCCCTTATAGGTGGAAGCTAGGCGAGTGATTGGGTGGTGAGTTTTCGGGTTACCCCAATTGTTGCGTACTCAACGTGTGTGCGAGACGTGTCGGCCTCTTCCTTTATGAAACCGCTACATCTCTTCTCCACCGGCTTTCCAATAGACCTCCCCAACAGAGGGTAATTGGGGCTGCGCCGTACACGAAAACGCCACCCACCCAGCCCCGGTCCCAATAGCAGCAAAGCTGCCGGACTGGCCCAATAAACCGTTCGACACTCCCACTCGACCCTTATCCATAGCAGCGACGTGGAGCGCCAGACAGATGCGGCAAACACGTCCATGTCGGATTTTGGTCGTGGGCCAGCCCTGTCTTTGACACATCCAAAACTCTATTTCACTTTCCCCTTCTAGTTCTCATTCCCGCCCAGCCCACGCTGTCACCGTCGCCGACGCATTTTGTTCACCGACGCCGTGGATTTTGGATTCTCCGCCTCGTGGTCGCAAGCCTCATGAGAAGTTGGAGGGATGTCAGATGAGGCCAGGGAAAAGGAGTTGGCTCGAAGGAAGACGTTCCATCTGACCGCAACGCGTTGCTGAAGCGACCGTGGCGGAAACGACAACCACGTTGCAAGCGCTCAGCGCTGCCGCCGGTGGAAGGACTGTGTCGCCGTTGGACGACCCAACCTACTACGTTGTGGTGATGCCGTGTTTACGCCTCCCCCCCCCCCCCCCCCCCCACCACCCCCACCCCGGATTGATGAGAGCCATCCTGCCTTGCTTTACAAGGATCTAACATGGAACAAGAAGGCAAAGGCTGACAAGAATGGGCCATCCTCAGTGACGTCGTGATGTATCGATTGACAAGTGTCTCGCCGAGGTCTCATCCCTCTCGAAACAAATTGCAAGCAGTTTTAAGTGAAAGGTAGTAGCCTTGATGGCCAAGCAAAACGAGAAGCTCCTGCTTGAGAGGGAGAAAGTTGAACCCGCCAAGCTCGAGGCCCAAGCTTCTCTTATCATGGCCGATACAACAAGAATCGTGACCACAGATGCGTCGTAATTTGTGGTAAAATTAAAAGAGGATGCAAAGATCTTGACGGACGATCTCTTGAACATGTGTCTGTCGGTGAGGGCTTGGCATGTGATAAATAACGCATTCTACTTGAGATGGGCCTTTGTGTCGGTGATGGGAGAGCCAACCGCAACGAGAGCGATGCGACGGAGGAGACAACATCAGCGGCGATGGGGCATACACCCTATCTATTTTATTTTTATACATTTGATGTTGTAATATGTGATGGTCGGACGTGGTGGTCTTTTTTTACCGAAATTTGAATTTTGATTGCGAAAATGGATCAAAAAGCTATTTGAAGTGCTTACTAGGGTCGTAGCGGGGACAGACGGTCTTAAAAGGGCAAACAACGTGTATCAACACTCCCAATAACACATGTCCGAATCCTGATACAGACGCTCTCATCACGTATCCTTGAAAAAACATTTGTACTGGTGTTTGTATACAAACGGTGAATTTTTAGAACTGCAACCTTCCTCAACAGATACACGTGTTACCATTCCAGCAAAAGGTGATAATTTCCGCAAGCACCGTGTCAATAATGCAGTGTGGTCCCGATCTTGAAAAGACCTCTGAATTGTCCTGCTCGTACAAAGTATTTCGACAATTTATTCGTTTGTTTTCTTGAGCAGATATTTCCCCACTCGTTTTCCCCATCTCTCTGCTTCGAGATAAGCACAGATAAGATAAGAACTCCACAAGTAGTACTACTAAATGGGATGCTAGATCCAAAAGCAACAAATATCCGGATGCCTGGAGCTTGATATTATAGCAAAAAAATATCGACAGATATTTGTTGCCATGGATTGAAAGGTGAAAGGGATGGGTGATGGCTACCGACTACCGTCTACTCGCTTGCTTGCAGGGTTCAAAAACCATCTTCTTTAACTTCCGCTCTCCAGTCCAGTGAGGCCCTGCTAAGTGCTAACCCAAGAAGGCGGCAAAGGTAATACGAAGAAGAGGATTCTGCCTCATCAAGGTAAATCTTACTTGCCCTCTTCAATTTTGCATCTTCTCCGTCAGGGTTTCTCGTTCTCTCAGCTGATTGATTTGGGAACATGTATGCAGAAGGAAGTTGCCTCGGCTTCTTTGATGCGATGGTGCCATGGAGGATGGAGGCACGCTTGGCAGAGACGGTGTGGGTGGTGCTCCTCGGTTGGCTCTCCTCCTGCCTCACCGTCGCCAGCGATGTCGCCCGTGCCATCAGAAGCAATGACCTCTCCATCTAGGGCACTTTTGACATCGCCAGCACAAAGAACCAGCCCTGCGTATCCAAAGTGGCCACTTCATCCAGCGCACAAGGCAATGAGATAAGTAGGGCAACCAGTTGCTCTGCACAGAGTTCATCCATTTGAAAGACAACTTCGATGTAAAGTATAATCTTCATATAGCATAGATGTGAAATCTTGTGTCAAACAAAGAAATATCTATTGCTCAAAGTGTCCTGGCTTTCTAACAAAGATAGCGTACATTGCTGGTTCATCGAAGGAACTAGAGTTCACTAGGTTGAGCGGTATATACGGATTCTAACTCATTATAAGGCAGAAGAAGATTCCTACTATCTGGGCTTCAATGCTATCACCGCCTTGTTGATTTCGATTTCTTGAAAGACTTCGGTTTCCGATGACCTCTTGGAGCCTGCTCCTCCTCTTCTTCATCGTCATCCTCCACCTTCCTCCTCTTCTTGTGGCCACCGTCCTCCTTCAATTTCTAGCATTTTATAACAATAGCAACTTTAGTATCGCTGCAGCTATCAGAGCAACTATGGTGAAAACAGACACTTTAAACTGATAGCCATGTCGAGTACATACGGTCAACGCAATCCTCCTTGAATCCGATATGCGCTCACGAAGTATCATGATTTCATCCGCATCTACTTGACGATCAGGAATTCGGCGTCCTGCAAAAATTGGTGATCGCTTAAGAAAGAAATCTCCAGTTAAGTATGCAAAGGAGACGAACAACAAGGAAAACTATTACCAAGGAGCTCCTCAATCATCTTAAACCACTGACCCTCATACTGATTCACCAAAGATACAGCATATCCTGATTGCCCTGCACGTGCAGTCCTACCGACCCGGTGTACATAATCCTGCATTCAGAGCAGTATAGGTTTAAAATCAACAACAAAATAAAAATGCATGATCTTCTCAACAATAACAATAAAGGCCACGACTCGCCACGTCAGTGCAAATAAGGACTGAAATAAACAAGGTTAAAACCTTAGAATTCATTGGAATATCATAATTGATAACTACATCAACTCCTTGAATGTCAAGACCACGACTCGCCACGTCAGTGCAAATAAGAACGTTGAAGTCTTTTGCCTTGAACTTGTTTAAAGCACCTAGTCTTTTGTCCTGACAAAGAGAAAGAAAGCTTTAAAACCAAGATTCCTTAAAGTGAGAGCAAGGAGTCTTGTTGACTCACAGGTCTGTCTGATAGAATAAAAAGGCTGCCTAATTCAATGCAAAAATCAAATACTTCAGACTGTCTGATAGAACAGGTAAGAAAGTAAACCTGGCTCATCTGGCCACTGATAGAGAGGGCGCTAAAACCAAGATTCCTTAAAGTGAGAGCAAGGAGTCTTGTTGACTCACAGGTCCTCACAAAGATCATGATCATGCTCCCTGGCAACTCATTCAGAACATGAACAAGATAACAATCCTGAAATCACATAGAAACATGATGAATGGACAGTAATGGGAAACAGGTACTCCAGACACTGAAAGTGAGAAATATGATCTCAAAACAGAACATGTGTGAAACTAAACCAAACCCGTAGGTACAAAAAAAATATCCTAAAGTCCAAGGTCATATAATGGCCATCCATTATCTGGACTGCTTATTAAATGTATAAAGAATCTTAATCCAAGGGTTTCATCATGGGCTTAACTAGTGCAACTTATATTGAATGTGTAGGGGTCCAAATTCTCTCTAAAAAGAGAAGACCAAAGAGATAACATAGGCACGCAATTTATCACACAAATTATATGGACATAGAGCCACAAAAATGGAACTTGGCTCTTCAATTACATGATTACATTAAGTGCAGGAATTAACCTTGTATTCTGCAGGAACGAAATACCACTCTTGTTTAAGTGTATCCACTGTAGAATATTTGGAGGATACTTCTACCTGGTTCCAAAAAAAGCAAGTCTATTAGTAAAGAGAAAGACGGCTCCTCAGAAGATCTTGTTCTACTCATGCTTTGCTGCTTACTGATTGCCTGGAAGACAAAGATGAATGCCTTTACCTTAACAGGGTTTCTGAGACAAGCACGCTGCAGTTTGCTTACCTGCAAAGAAAACTCATTTAGCTATTCTGCAGTCAATCTAACAAATACTCACACTAAGCAAAGTACTGAAGCAGCATTTAGAAAAATAAGGCTTTCATGGCTAGAAAGATTATAGTTGGAACTCGAAGGGTGTGTTCAAGTAGTAGCCCTAAAAATACAAAGAGTGGCTCAATGCAGCACAATCAATTCAATTATACGAAAAAACTGTTTACCTTCGCAGTATATATCAAGCATTATAATGCAATCACCAAACCAAGAGGCAAACAATGACACATCAACCATACACATTCGATAGTGGCAGACTAATGATGTTCTACTTTTGTCTCACTCATTCAGAAGAACCATAACAAATCGCTTCACATTCCACCAACCTTTTTAGTCATTGTGGCTGAAAAAAGGTAAGTTCTCCGTTCTTTAGGAATGACCTTTAGAATATCATCAAGTGATTCCTTAAACTCCAAATTAAGTAACTTATCAGCTTCATCAAGTACCTAGAAACAAGAACATAGAGCGTCAAAATAAAAGCATCTGAATTTAAACAAGTTGATATGGTTGACACGAATTCTGGAGGCTCTAACGTTGTCAGCAAATAGTGGACAATGAATTTCAAGGTACAAAACAGCATAATCACTACATATTTATGACCGGTAAAGTACAGCACACTGCTTCAACGTATAAGTTACAAATTGAAATTAGAACAACCAATTAAGCATATAATAACTACCTATTCGCTTAGTATTGAAAGTTCAAAATACACAAACTAGGTCTGTTCAGTTTGAAAAACAGGATTTAATTAATTATAATGACAATATCTTCTTATACTGGATTGTTAACGGAACACTGCCTGGAAAATATAAGTTTCCTCTTTAACAGACGAGGACGGGTTTGTGAAAAGCCCATTACTCGGTTTTGTAATACATGTTCTATCTGTGAATGTCAAAATAATTTTTGACAGTATAAAGGCAAAATCTAACTTCACAAAATCATATACCCAACATCCAACTATCAGAATGGTCTAAGCACAAATGCAGCAGCAGGATAATGTATGCATTAAAAGAGCAGTGGCAACATGAAGGCGCCATTTGGCATGAACAACGTTACTGGGAAAGAACAAGACTGCAAAGTGTTGGTGTATAAATTAGGTTGTGATGGAGGCAAATCGTATTATAGTCACAGATCCAAATGAATAAGCAAAATAAAAAAAATACTGAAAATGCAATAATTACATACCAGGTACTTCACTTTAGTCAGGCTAAAACCTTTTGTATCTTTCAAATGGTCCAAAAGACGGCCAGGAGTTCCAACCTACATTTTGAAGGATATGATACATAAAACAAGCTAAGTTTATAAAGACAGTTCTCCATTGTCATCGAAGAGAATGAAAGCTTATATTATTGTGTTTCTACTTGCAACTGGTATATACAACGAAAGTCTTGGGCTTATCTTGCAAGCCTAAGCCTCATCTCTGCTTAGACTCTATATTTCTACAAGCCTATGCTGAATTCAGTGAAAATGTATGCTTTTGGGTCTTATAAGAATGTGTTCATCATCCCGTGGTTTTCAAAATTTAAAGCGCTTATATCATATTACCTTTAGGTATTGATAAAAAAAATCCCTTCTTTAGAGCCTTAACAAACAGAATTACTCGACATGGGAACCAAAAATTAAAAAGTGATATAAGCTGGCTAATTGGAGAATCTTCCAATTGACCAAAAGGGACTTTCTTATGTCCCGAGAATGATTATACCCTAATACTGATGGCAGAGCTTTTACACCCCGGAAGTGTTGATGGTTGAGCGTTGATATTGCCCGAGCTAATGGGCATGTAACTCCTACATATTCAACCACACTTGCAATTTTATAGCACAAAGGATTCAGAACAAATATTGTCGGTTGGGATTGGGTCGTTGAATCTCAATTGATCACTCACCACAATATGTGGACGTTTTGCAATGGATAACACTTGCTGCATCCGATCGACTCCTCCAACAAGCTGAAAAAAAGGAAAAATCTCAATTGAAAAAGGATTCAAGTAACTCAATAGTCTCATAACTTTCAGTAGATGGTGGAATGGTCACCAAGAAACAGTGCAATGCTTCGGGAAAAAAAGTAAAATCACAAGTTCGAATTAATTAACACCAGAGAGAATACCAAAGCAGTCTTGTCATAGTGGAAGAGAAAACTCACCAACAAACGTTGATTTAGTCAATATGGGCTCGTATAGCAACAAACTTATGCAATTTAGTGATGACCTTTAGAATAACCACTATGCTCCAGCTTCACTACATTGAATTAGGCTACATATATTCAAAATTCAGATACAGCGCCCGCAGGCATTGTGAGCCCCTTTACATTATACTCGACTAGGAAGGTTTGTTTTTCAATATACCCGCAAGCCAACTACAGGTTATACAATTCATACCCAGTAATAAATACAAAAAAAACTGAATCAGAACTATGATCCACACAGGGAGCGTAAAGCATATGCAGTACCCACATACAATTGGTTGTTGTTATACTGGATATGAGAACGAATGGATAGCCAATTGGAGCAAGGCCACTTACCACTGAGCAAACCAAGCCGATGGCAGAGCCGAGCGCCTCAAACTGCTCCGCAATCTGAATCGCCAGCTCCCTGAACAACCACAGCCGCAAGGTAAGCTTCCACACAAGCTCCCGAAACGAAAACGTGCCCCAGGAAGCCAGTCACAAAGGGATGAAAGAAAAAGGAAACCTCGTGGGCGACATCACACAGGCGAAGAAGGGCTGGCGGTGCTCGAGCAGCGCCTGGATGATCGGCAGCGCGAACGCGCCCGTCTTCCCGGACCCCGTCTGCCCCAGCCCGATGATGTCCCTCCCTGCACCCAAAACCGAACCCGGATCAACAACTCGCCGTCATCGCAGTTGCAGCCGCCACCTACACGGCCGGCGGCTGTACAGGATGCTGCTCCGTACCTTGGAGGGCGTGGGGGATGGCCCCGGCCTGGATCTTGGTGGGCTGCCTCCACCCCATGGCGTCGCACGCGTCCACTAGCTCCTTGCAGATGCCCAGCTCCGCGAACGTCGACACCTCGGCAACCAGCTCCGGCTCCGGCTGCTGCACGTCACCGCCACCGTCGACCACCTTCTCCACCGCCATGGCTACGGGAGGGGGAAAGTGCAGTCTCCTGTGCGCGTTTGGGCGGGAGCGGCGGCGTGGGTTTGCTTTGCGAGGCGGAGGCGGCGGCGTGGCGGTAGTTCGTTATGACGGCGTACACGGCCGCTGAGTCGGCGCGGCGGGCATAAACCCTAGCCTAGCGGGAGGAAAACTCACTGGGCCGACATGATCGGCTACTCACCTCGTCGGGCTTCAAAGGCCGGCCCGATGGAATGATGACGTCAGCACACCAATTTTGACCAAAAAAGTAAGTCTCTGGAAAATATAAAGTGCCTCTATTTTGACCAAACATTTTTCTTGTTTGTGGAGGTCGCAGATTATAGTATATTTAGATTCAAGTTTGAATTTACATACCCTACATAGGTATGCACACGTGTAATTTTATTTCAGAATTTGTTGATGGCTCCAAAAATATTATTTAGTGTTTCAAATATAGGGATTCTTGGAGCACGGGTTCCATTAATGTATCCTTTCAGCCCCTATAAATTCGGCAGTGTAGTCAACACTCCATAAAACAGGAAACATCCAATCTACCATCGAACAATTCATGAAAACGGAAAAGAGGATCATTACAGAGTAAATGCCATGAGTGCTAATAAAACTCAGCAAGCAAACCATCAAAAAAATAGCGAGTTTTATTTCTATAAGTCTATTATTGCCATCTATGTTACTCGGCATGATACTATCTATATTGAAATTCACAATGACTCTCGAGCTCATATGCTCCTGTAAAAATCAAAAACATAGTAAATCATTTCAAAAAATTCCGTAAACAATTTGTGACAAATATATACAAGTGTTCCACATACGTGCCAAGTTTCGTGGTGAAATGATATTTGTGGTGCTCTATGCAGAAAAAACAAATCAATGGCCAAAATGGGATTTTTAAAATATTTTTGACTTTTCGCACCAAGCACCACTCATGTCGTTTAATCACGTAACTTGGTAAATGCTCGTCAACATTTTTTCAGATTTTTTTTTGAAATGTTTACTATTTTTCTGATATTTTTATTCGGGCAAGATCATGTGAGACCGGGAGGCAAAATGGCACTCCCTGTATTTCTTCGTCATATCCTTCCCTCATAGGCTTACATGCATACTTTATTTGTGTAAAGACGTATGCAACTATGAAGATATACACGTACATGCACACTACCGGTACATAAAAATTTGAATGATTTCCCTTCTATATAGGATCTACATATATGGAATCTGCTACCCTTTTGAGCGTGTGTGGGTTAGTGTACGCATCATGATCCTTGTACAGGAAGTCCAGCATGCGAGTCGAGTCCACCACCGCCTCTAGGAGCGGCGACGCAGGTTGCTTGGCGGCCGGCATGAGGCGCTCCTCGCTGATGTCCATCCATGACTCCTCTATGAGCTCCCTGAGCTTTCTGTAGGCGTCTTCCTTGGCAGCGTAGTTGTTCTCTTCCATGCAAGCTTCCACCGTCGACATCCCATGCTGATGCTCCGAGTACTGGTCTCGTTCTCGCTGATTTTTTCAGAGAAAAACACAACACGAATTAACAAACTAAGCATGCCGTTCTTGTAAGGAGTATTTTTATGTGAGGGGGAGTTCTTTTAAGTAATTAACCTATAGCTTTTTGTGATTCTATGAATCTTCTTTCATATACATGTAGTTATAACTAGAATTACTTTCAAAAAAAGAATTACTTTCAGTACTTGTGCATAAATTCGTCTAAATTATATAAATAGTAAAACATGTCAATTTTATTAAATTCGTACACAACAGATATGAGTTTAATGTGTGTACAAAATATATAGATATGAGTTACATATTTTTTGTAGTTTCTTCATAAAAAAATCCTCTTTTCATCCATTTAAAAATGGAATAAGCACAAATGTATACTTAAGATGAACTCAAATGAAATCATCACCAACATGAAAGTTGTGCATCGAGAAAATCGACTTTTCTTTTTAGATTATCTCTTAACCAAAAACTGCAAATTATAAAACTGGCATAGATGCTAGTATGTAAGTATGTAACCTCGTGGGAAGCCACGTCGTTGATGACACGGCCGACGACGCAGGAAGCTCGAATGATTTTCGGATAGGTCATGGCCCAGTCGATGGCATCGCTGGGCGCGCCTATGGCGACGAAGGCAAGGCAAGCCACGTGCATGCAGCAGGAGCTAGGCACTGAGAATAGTAGGTGCTCCTCAACGGTAGCCGGCGCGTCGCCTTCCTCGCGCCATTTTGCCTCGTTGTAATAGCATTTGGTAGCGTCGATTATCTACACAAATACGATGTTATTAGCTGCATATATGCACATATTATGTAGGTAATGATCATACGAGTATGGATACATCTAACTTTTCTCCGGTTAAACATGTTCAGGAGACATTAACTTACTAGCTTTTTTACATAGTCAGCATTCTTATTTCCTTGACGTTTCAACTCTTCTTCGATGATCTTTACGGTCGCCAGTACTTTGTTGTAAAAGAACTTCATATACCCTGGGAGTTGTTCAGCGGCTTGCTCATCCCACCTAGGATTTCAAGAAGAAAGAATAAGGTTTGTTCTAGAATTAGTATATCTACTAGCAATAGATTGGTTGTTAAAACTACCCTAGCCCACAGATATATATATATAGATACCTTTCCATTGCTATGGTGAGGAGCTTGCTTTCTTCTATGGTGCTGTAGCTGTCGTAAATGTCATCGAATATCGATATAAATGTAAAGAACTTTGTGAGCATGATTCGTCCGTATGAATGTTGTGGCTCAAATAGAACTCCTAGCATCCAAAAGTGCATCTCCACCATCCTGTCTCGGGCGAAGCTCAAATGATCTTGGAGTTGGAGTTCTTTCCACCACCTGCAAACAAACCCAAAAATGATTAGCACGTACGCACGCATTACACCTTGTATTAATGCGCTGGTCAAAGGGGACGAAATGTAACGATCTCAGGATCGTTAAGGGATATGAGTTTGTCTGTTTTTAGAGTGTAGCAACGAAATATGAGCTGTGCCAAATGGCTGAATTATGGAAGAATTTTCACCAGAGTAGAAATCCCCTTTAAAGAAAGTCACTTACAGTGTAAGATCCCTCAGCTCCTCGCAATACAGGCTTTGCAGAATACTGAAATCCAGCTTCGCTAGCTCCACGATGGCCTCATTCCTTGTACTCATTCTCTCATAAACCGAGAGGTATTGCCTCGCTTCAACTCTCCGAGGCCTCCTGAAAAGAGGCGTTTCGACGGCGTGGCGCACCTCATCGAGCAACACTGATGGCGACAGCGATTGCTCCAGGACACGCCGGAGATGGTCTCTGGTGTAAGCAATCGCGCGGTCGAGCGTTTCTTCTCCATGTGTTCGAACATGGGCAGCGTTGTACAGGTCCAATAAGCTTCTTGTGTCATTGCACGTGATGTTTCCTCCGGCATCCCTGAACTTCAGAAATACATCTGCAACGTACAGCACCATTATAGGCTCCAGCGGACAAAAAATTCTCACATACGTCTTCGAATTCTAATCAAGTTTGTTACCTGGTGAAACATTGTATCCCCGCTTCCTGAGCAAATAAAACCGAAGAGCCGTCGTGTGAAGATCGTGGGCTTCATCACCGGCGTCATGAATCCCACACAACAAATCATCAATCTCCTTCTTGTAATGGTAATCCAAACCAAGCCGCTGCAGCGTATCGACAAGCTCGAGCTTCAGAGGCAGATCAGCAGAACCTGAATCTAGTATCCTCCTCCTCACTTCTTCTTTCACGACTTCAGCCTTGTTCTTCATGGATTGACACTGCGAGAGCATGTACTGATTAATACTACTCACAAACTCGCAATACATGTTGGTGTTGAAATTTACACTTGCGTGGTTTTTGAGGTTATGCTTTGACGATCCAATTTGTATGAAAAACAAATGATGGATGCATATAGAATCTATACTACTTACTCCCTCCGTCCTTGAAAGAGTGTTCTTCCAACTTTCTTGGAAAGTCAAACCTTCATATGTTTGACTATATTTACACAAAAGACCACCAACATTTATGTTATCAAATTGGTAGCATGAGATTCATGGTAAAATATATTTTCATAACATGCATATTCAGTTTCACAAAAAGTATTATATTTTTGTACAAACTCGGTCAAACTTTGAAATAGTTTGACCCTCCAAGAAAGTTTTTTTTTTAGAATCCTCCAAGAAAGTTGGATCAAGTACGGAGAGAGTATAAAAGAGTGAACTTCATTTTTTCCATCTATACTACTTATAAAAGTGTGGGGTTCTTTTTTCCTGAAAGACTATATTATTTTTTTAACAAAAGAGGTAGGCTGTGATCTCAATTTTTTATCCGCATCGGAAGTCGTAATATTTTTGAAGGTGTGTACTGGAGCACACCTCAGCATATAATCAGATAGCATAGTTTTTTTCAAGTTGCTCGTTGTACATGATATATATTTTCCTATTTTTGTTAAATTTTTACTTCCAAAATTGCACAATGATACAATCTGTACATGATAAAAAAATATTAACGAGCCAAATGAGCAAAATGAGTTGTACGTAGAATTATGTTGGTAAATTATATAGCAATGTTGAAACCTTGAAAGATTAACCAATACATGTCGTACAGTGACAATATATATTGTGATTGTGAGTTGTGACACAGAGGTAGTACACGTTAATTTGATGCCAAACAGTCTCCAACAAGAAAGTTCAAATTGTGCGCTAAATTTAGTTCACCTGAGTCAGAGTGCATGGCCTGAAACCAATAAAGAAGTCCCCCCAGAGGGTGGGGTGGTGAAGACGGTGGCTGCGCAGGCTGTCGTCCATCACCGGTGGATGTAGGCGGCGGGGAGTCTCGGTGGAGGCTGCCATCGCTGGAAAAGGATCGATAGCTCGGCCGCCCATTTCTCTCTGATTAAACTAAAGGTTGCAAGTGATTTTTTTTCTGAAACGAGGGTTGCAAGTGATGGCCTGTGAAGGGAGACGGCCCTGGTGAACTGGTTGGCTTTATATAAGAAGAACATGAGAGGACAGCACGTGTGCATATAACGTTGCATACTTTATAGCCTAAATGTCTCAGGTGATATTGTAACTGTCACTTATAGTATTTGTGGCTCAAATATGCTCCATGAGATAATTTGTTCTTGATGTCTTTTCGATAGGATGTCTGATGTTTTGTTTGAAAAGTATAGAAAGTGTCTTTGTCAGGTATGTCCTTCGATGAGCATGACAGCATGCTATGGCAAAACGTATTTGACATCGAACGGTGGGATCGGCGAGAATCATGTGCCCTTCAGGTATGCTTAGAGAAAAGATTCTCTCTTTTTTTGAGGGAAAGAGAAAAGATTTCTATTTTGTATGGTCGGCGTATTTGACAGCGAATGGTGGGAAACTGTGAACTCTGTTTTTCCATTAGAAAGGGAAACCGTACAATCAGCACCGGTAGAAAAACCAGTGGCACACCTCACCAATCTCTTGTCTGAGAAATCACTATGAGTGTCTCAAACAAAAGAAGCAACCAACCGGCAACACTTCTCCTGAAAAAATCCTCCTATTTTACTCCCTCCAAATATTCCACAAACTGACAAACCTAAAATGCGAAAGCAATCTGGATCTTTTTCGTGTTCCACGAGTTTAAAGGGTCACCCTTCTAGGTATTCCGCCTCCGGTCGTGAACTGATACGGAGCTCATTCGCACCGCGGACATCTTGATCTCGATATTTTGAGGTGCTGAAACTAGACCAAGCCTCCTTTGCAACATATAAGATGACGTTTCAACAACCTAGTTACACAAGGAGCATAGATCAGAGGGCTATCACTTAACATGAAATCTAACAGGCGGATGTCCTTTCCTTTTTTTATGGAGCGAACGCTTGCATGCAGTCCCTGAGAAGTGAAAAAAATCATTTTGAAGGGAGAAACGAGAAAAAACCGCTTCGTGCTCTTGGTCGCCCCATGCGAGCGACGCAGGGGCGAGCCCTAGGCACGCCTCCTCTCCCTCCCCAAACCCTCCCTTGCCGGCACCACCTTCGGTGGGTTCTCTCCTACCCGTACGTGTGGCAATGTTTTCTTTTCACAAGTAGAAGACATGTCTCGAAGCTCTTCATTGTCCGGAAGCCCCAGTTCACGAGCAACAATTTTTCCAACGACTTTGGTCGCCTTGAGGTCTCGATAATTTGGCATCATTTGAAGCAGAGTGCAAACAGTGTCATATTTTGAGGTGAGGGCACAAAGTTATCTTCTTCACAATGAAGTGATACGCCATTTCCTTACTTCCGAGCCCGCAACTTCCATTCGTGAGAAGGCTAAGTGTTGGGTACATTTTTGTCACCGCTTCACCTTCAACTATATTGAAACCATCCAATTTGCATGTCAAGATATCCAGTTTGGACTCCTTGACGGATGAACTACCTTCATGAACCTCAGTATCCCAAAATTGCTTTGCGTTCTCCAGCCGGTTGCTTAGGTTAAACTTTTTCATGCACAAGGCTTTGAAAAATAGGTCAAGCTTGACCATTCAGATGAACAAGTATCATTTATCTAGATACGAATGTATCTAGACTTGTTACACATCTAGATACATCCGCATGTAAACAAATGGAAGTCATCTAATTTAGAACGAAGGGAGTATGTCCTTCGATGAGCATGACAGCATGCTGTGGCAAAGCGTACTTGACAGCAAACGGTAGGAACGGTGAGAATCATGTGCCCTTTAGGTATGCTTAAGAAAAAAGATTCTCTCAATTTTTGTATAGGGAACGAGAAAAGCTTCTCTAATTTGTATGGTAGGTGTATTTGAAAGCGAACAGTGGGAAACTAGGAACTCTGTTTTTCCATTTTGTAAGAAGAAAACCGTAAAAATCAGGTAGAATATATTATAGAGAAAAAGGAAAAAAAAAGGCCCAAGGAAAAAAACTCAACAAAGAAAACACCGGTAGAAAAACCAGTGCCACACCTCACCAATCTCTTGCCCGAGAAATCAGGATGGGATCTTCTCAAACTGGCAACTCTTCTCCTTGAAAAATCCTCCTATTTCGCTCCCTCCAATATTCCACAAAGTGACAAGCATAACATATCATGAGTTTTAAGGGTCACACTTCTAGATATTCCGCCTCCAGTCGTCAACTGATAGGAATCTCATTCGTACCGCAGGCATCTCGATCTCCAAATTTTGAGGTGTTGAACTAGACCAAACCTCCTTTACGACAGATGAGACGGCGTTTCAACAACCTGGTTACACAAGGAGCATAGATCAGACATAAGAGAACTGTCACTTAAAATCTAACAACGCGTGTTCCTTGTTAAGGAGAGAACGATCGCATGCAATTCGTGGGGAGTGAAAAAAAATCATTCCTCTTCGTGCTCTTGGTCGTCAACCGCGAGCGACCCAGGGGCGAACCCTAGGCTTGCCTCCTCTCCCTCCCCAAACACTCCCTTGTCTCCATCACTGGCGGTGGGCTCTCTCCTACCCGCACGCGTGGCAATGTTTTCTTTTCACAAGTAGAAGAATGCCTCAAAGCTCTTCATTGTCCGGAAGCCCCATTTCATGAGCAACAATTTTCCAACAACTTTGGTCGTCTTGATCAGGTATCGATAATTTGGCATCATTTGAAGTAGAGTGCAAACGGTGTCATATTTGGAGGTGAGGGCATGAAGTTATCTTCTTCACAATGAAGTGATACGCCATTTCCTTACTTCTGAGCCCACGGCTTCCATTCGTGAGAAGGCTAAGTGTTGAGTACATCTTTGTCACCGCTTCACCTTCAACTATATTGAAACCATCCAATTTGCTTGTGAAGATATCTAGTTTGGACTCCTTGACGGATGAACTACCTTCATGAATCTCAGTATCCCAAAATTGCTTTGCGTTGTCGAGGCGGTTGGTTTGGTTAAACTCTTTCGTGCACAAGGCTTCGAAAAATAGATAAGCTTGATAAGTATCATTTTTTATATGGGCATGACTATCTTGGACATGACCAATATTACACGCATACATTTGCTCTGGGTGATTTTTATTAAAGATTGTCTATTATCTTGGAATATAGAGTAATTTTTAGTTAGGTGGATTATAGAGTATCTGTATAAGGCACGTGTCAAGAACTCAAGATACAAAGTCGCATACTCAAAGACGACAGCCAGCACGTTGCAGCAATGCGAGTGCACGTGAAACATGCCCGTGTGTTCATTCATAGAATCATACGCGCATGCGAGTGTATTTGCAAACACGTGTATGCAATGGTGCAGCCGTGCAAGCTTCCTGCGTCGCACGTGGGAGGTGCGGCCTAGAGTTTACATGTACAGCCAAGTACCGTGCAGCTAATGGCCTGCCCCATGTAGAGTCGTCGTGAAGAACCAAAAGCCGGATGCGACGTGAAGGTGTCCCACTCGTACGTCAAGGATCAAGGAGATCCACACCCTTCGCTCCTTGCCAATAATTCCAGGACTTGGATTGTAAAATATCCATGCTTGGCTGGCCTTACGCCGACGGTGCTGGACGGCGGACCGCGCGCGCGCATGCTTCGCCGCGCCGGGGTCTACGATTCCACTTGGACAAGAAGAAGGAAAGAGTAACACCTAAGTTCAGCTTTACGTCCGCTATCTTGATTATGATTTTCTTACACGTAGGCAAAATTAGAAAAAGTAAATATGATTTTACTACACTCAGGCAAAATTAGAAAAAGTAAATCTGAAAGAGGAGAAAGAAACAACAATAACGTGGTCCCAGGCATCTATCATTCTACATAAAATGGTTGGCTATAAATAGGCCATAGCCCCGCTATATTAATATAGCAAACACCCGGTACAACCAACAGACTTGTAATGCTGGGTCGACAGCAAACATACCCACCAAGAAAATAAGAAACAAAATTGAGACATAGGCGGATCGATTAAACGATGGTGACCCGCAACCGCTGCACCCTCTCCGACAAAGTACTACCACGCTCCTAGCACCGAATCGACGAGTACCAGGCAGCATCTTCAAGAAGGAACGCCACGCTGCTGCCCGGACCACCACACTGGTTCTAGGATTTCCCCCGGCACAGAGGGAAGCGAACAAAGGGTAGGCACGACGACCTTCAGGAAGGAAAGATGCCACCCAGAGACGGCACCGCGTCGGTGTAGGACGAACCGACAAGCATTTCTCCTGAAACCTCATCCACAACTCGGACGATCCGTAGCACAGGAGCCCCGTGAGGACGAGCCTCGACACCACCAGACTAACCACACACCAACATGCACCAAAATGATCCCGAAGCCACCAACGTCGTCTCACCGAAGAAGCTGTCCGAAGGTCTGCAAGACGAAGCTAGTGAGGTTGGGCAATGACGCAGCTAGTGAGGTTGGCTATACAATAGCGTCTTGCCACACCACTTGCCCTTTTTTCAACAGTTCGAATGAAACGTTGGGTCATCTTTCTCTCACATGCCCATTCTCGATCGAGTGGGATTTGGTAAGGGATCATCCAGCGGTTGCGCATGCCAATCGCGGTGCCTTCGGCGCAAAACGTCATTCGTAACTGGTGGCCTAGCGCATTCCTGCATCTTCCGTCCGTAAACAATAACGTGATGCCAACTTGCTGATTATGTTGGTCCTTCGGAACATCCAGTAGAACGGAACTCGAGGGTCATCGATGCCAACGCTTTTTCGTCCCAATTCGTGTTGTACTCTTTCTTCAATGAGTGGAGGCGGCATGGATGGCGTGTAGATGTCCGAGGCTGAGAGAACTGGAGCAGAACATGCTCGCACCTACATCCGCAAAGCCGGGCGCATTGTTGTTTGATGGTTTTAGTTTGTTTTTAGTTTGTATTTCAATGTTGTAATGAACTGTTTTTGGTTTTTCATCCAGCTTAATGCAATGATGCACGGGCTCTTGAATAAAAGAACTGGGGTTTTGTTTAGTAAAATAAATTAGATGTCGCTACAATTTTTGTGTGCTTCGTCGTGTCCAACGACTAGATCAAAACCGCTTGCGGAACCCCCATCGATTGTTACTTACTGGCAACAACAAAAATACTGATTTGTTACTTGCCTCGTATTGGTTGCCAATAAAATCTGCTCTACTTCTTGGCTAGAATGTTGAGTTTATTGGAAAGTTTGGATCAGTGGAAAAAAAAAGGTGAAAATTGAGTTTGGAATAGAAAAGTGAAAGAAAGGAGCGTGCTGATCTACTTTTCTCGGAAAATCCTCGTGTGTTTCGTTTGTCTTTCTAGTGCTGTTGGTATAAGTCAAATTTTGTTGGACAGCTCTCGACTTCAACAGGACTATCTTAGAGACGTCTCATTTGCCGTGGGAGCAAGAAGAAAAAGAATTTCTCACACGTTTTTCTCTTGGTACCTAAGAGCTGTCGCCATTTTATTCCATCGCATCACGTCGATAATCGCTGCGCGCGCGACTACTGACAGCGCCAGCTCTTGTCTCGTGTCCACATGTTGGCCTAGTGTGGCTAGTAGCTACATTTCCACAATATAATTTTACGCACCGCTAGTCTAACAACCCTGAAATTTTCATAACAAAAATCTTTTGCAATTCAAAGTTTTTTTCTTTCCTTCTTGTTCGACCTTTATTCCAGCCCATTTGTCTTCTTAGTCCTTTTTCTCTCTTTACATGTCCTTCCTCTGGCCCATCAGCTCATGACCGAGCCAAACATTTCCGTTCGACCAAATCATGGACTGCTGCAAGCACGCGCACCTACGGACATATTGTCAAGGAAATTCAGGCTAGGAAGGAGGATTTCACCGTTGCTGAGTTCGTCCACGAGAGGAGAACAGCAAATGTTGATGCGCATAACCTTGCCAGGAGCTCGATCTACCTTCAGATAGGCAGGCATGTGTGGTTTGGTACTCCACCCGATGGAGTTTGTAATAACAACATAAACAGTGATTAATAAAGGGGTAGGATTCTCAAAAAAAAAATGCAAGCACGCGCACCTACTGCTTAAAAAAAATGCAAGCACGCGCACCTCTAGCTGAACCGCCTATCCCATCCTATAAATTCATACTCCAGAGCTTCACTTGTGTGGTTTCCCTCGAGCTGAACTCTCCCTGCTGTTGCAAGCATCATGATGCAGTTGTTTTAATTTCTGTTATTCTGTAGGTAATTTCGTCATCCTCTTCCTGTGCTACAGGTAGACCAACGAGCAGTTCATGGCACTGCCATGTCTGATCTTTTCAGCTGTAGCATGTACTGCTTTTCTTCTAAACAATGGACTCTCATGATCACGCCGATATCCTCGGTTGCCCCTGACGAGTCTCACCGGCGACGCAATCGCCGATTTCGTAGCAGCTAAAGTCCTCTGTTTCTACTGCACCTGAACTGAACTTTCTGTTGGTTCAGAACAACAGAGAAAGTTCTTTGTTAACCACATTCAGTTAGCCCAGCTAGCACTTCCATTTCTCTTTTTTAGCCCAATCCAATAAAACACCACATGACAAATCAAAGTCTAGCCCATTGAATCTATACCACCCTGCAAGTTTCGGGGCAACACCATAACTCCATATTTCCACTTCCTTGGTACCAAAACCTGAATTTTATTTCTTCTTCTTACAGTTCAAGTTTCAGAATATGCCGTGTTTGGTTCTTTTACAATAAGGCACATTAACGAGGAGCAGAGTATACGAGGAGGGAGTACGTACAAGGTGAACACGACCCTCAACCAGAAGAATAGAACGAGTGCGGGATAGTAGGCAATGTTAGAATCGGTCTGTACACGTACGTGAGGTCTATACCCGTACGTATTGTAATTGTATCTTGTATCTGTCAAGTATATAAATAGAGAAGAGGTGGAGGCTAGACCTCACCGAAAACCCTAAACCTATTCTCAAACTTGGTATCAGAGCCTCCGCCGCCGCCGCGAGATCAGTCTGCCGCCGCGCGAGATCCTCTGTCCGCCGCCGCCGAGAGACCCTTCCTCGGTCGCCGCGATGTCGTTCTCCTCCGCGATCCAGCTCTCCCAGTCCTTTGGGGCCCTCGCTTCATCACCATCCGCCATCCATGCCGTCGGGTCGACGGTGGTGCTTCCGCCGGTCTCCGTTCGATTGGAAGCGGGCAACTTTGCCCTATGGAGGGGACTCCTCCTTCCCAATCTTGCCGCGCGGGTCTACATCATCACCTCGACGAGAACGTCGCGCCGCCCGCGCAGACTGTCACCCAGGGAGAGGGGGACAAGGCCGTCACCGTTGCTAATCTGGAGTACGCACAGTGGTGGTCCGCCGATCAGAAGGTCATCGGCTATCTTCTCGGCTCCATGGAGCCCGACATCGCCAACCAGCTTATCGGTTGCAAGTCAGCTGCCGCGGTGTGGAGCGGCGTCCACGCCATGCACGGCGCCCAGAGCCGCGCCAACGTCCGCCACATCCGACGTCAACTGTCCTCCACGCGCAAAGAGGACCTCTCCGCCGCCGCGTACATGCATAAGATGAAGTCCTTTGCAGATGCGATGGCCGCCGCTGGTTCGCCCATCACCACGACGAGCTCATCGATTTCATCGTCATCGGCCTCGGTTCCGCGTACAACTCCATCGCCGCCACACTCACCTTCGGCAACCGGTCGATTCCCTACGACGAGTTTACTCCGCCATCCTCTCGTACGAGTCCATGCAGGCTCAGCAGGCGGCGGCCGAGGGGTGGTCTTCTTCGGCCAATGCGCTCAGCGCGGCTACGGCAACCCCTACGGCAACTCTGGGCACTCCCGTGCGCCGGATATCCTCCACCATCAAGGTGGAGGGAGTCGCCCCCTGGCAATGGTGGCCAGCAAGGGCAAGGCCGCCCCAACGGTGGCAATTATGGAGGCAACGGCGGTGGTGGCCGCCAGGATGGCGGCCGCGGCAATGGTGGCCGCGGCAACGGCCGGAAGTGGAGGCCGCGCTGCCAGCTATGTGGCTATTGGGGTCATGAAGCACCCGACTGCCGCAGTCACGTCGCTTCGACCAGGACTACCGCGCCGAGTCACGCGCGGGAAACGCCGCTACCACGTCCTCCAACTCGATCCCTCCCTGGCTCATGGACTCCGGGGCTACGGATCATCTGACGAGTGACCTTGAACGCCTCCACGTCCACGAGCGTTACGGAGGCAAGGATCAGGTCCAGGTGGCCAATGGTGCAGGTTTGTCTATTTCGCATATTGGTCACTCAACTTTAGCCGGTTCATCTCTAAAATTGAATAATATTCTTCATGTTCCACATCTTAGCAAGAATCTTCTTTCTGTTTATCGTCTTGTCCGCGATAATGACGTTTTTGTTGAGTTTCATCGTCATTTTTTTTGTGTTAAGGACAAGGTCACGAAGAAAACGCTGCTACTCGGTAGAAGTCAGGGAGGACTCTACCCCATCCCGTTTGATCGTGCTTCCGCTTCATCGTCTCGTCATGCTAGTGCTGCCACATCCTCTCAGTGGCATCAGCGTCTTGGTCACCCCACCAATAATGTAGTTCGGTCTATTGTTAAAACTCATGAGCTTTCGTGTTCGTCAGACACTTCGTCTTTGATTTGTGATGCTTGTCAGCGTGCCAAGAGCCGCCAACTATCTTATAGTGCTTCTACTCGTGTTTCAGTTGCGCCTCTTGAGTTGATTCATTCTGATGTTTGGGGTCCAGCCCGTACCTCCTCTGGGGGGTATAAGTACTATGTTAGCTTTATCGATGATTATTCGCGCTATTGCTGGATATACCTTCTTAAACACAAATCTGACGTGGAACAAGTGTTCTATGCTTTCCAGGCTCATGTCGAACGCCTTCTAGACATTAAAATCAAGGCTGTTCAGTCGGATTGGGGGGGTGAGTATCAGCGTCTCCATCACTATTTTCAGCGTACGGGGATCTCTCATCGAGTTTCTTGTCCCCATACTTCTCAGCAAATGGTATCGCCGAGCGCAAGCATCGCCATCTAGTTGAGACAGGGCTTGCCCTGCTCGCACACTCATCGCTTCCCCTGCACTACTGGGATGAAGCGTTTCTGACGGCCTGCTATTTGATCAATCGCATGCCCACACCGGTTCTTAATAAGGAAACACCGATCTCCCGCTTGCTTCGTGTTCAGCCGAACTACGATTCCCTTCGCATTTTTGGATGCGCGTGTTGGCCAAGTCTCAGAAAATATAACTCCCACAAATTAGACTTTCGCTCTAAAATGTGTGTTTTTCTTGGCTATAGTCCTATGCATAAGGGTTACAAGTGTCTAGATCGTACCACTGGGAGGATTTACATCTCACGTGACGTCGTTTTCGACGAATCCGTGTTTCCCTTTTCCACTCCTGGAGTCTCCATTGACGTAGCTACTTTAGCTGAGTCCATCACTTCGTTTCCTTCCGATGAACCGGTTACGAGTGTCCATATGCGTAAATATGACTTATCTTACCTGTCACTGATCAGCCTATATTAGGCGATGTTTCCCTGTGCAGGAATTCGGTGCTCCAGGAGCTAGCGATCGGCGCCCGATCGACGCATGGCGATCTGCATGCCTCGGGGCCTGCGCCTGCCCCGGCCTCGCCGCTGCGGTGCCTCGCCCATGTTGGGCCGGCCTGTCGTGCAGCCCATGGAGCTCGTGGAGCCCATGTCGCCTCTGCTCGCGACGCCGGCCTCTCCTCCTGCTGATTCGGCCCAGCCCGTGTCGCCCGATGCCGCGCCTCCGTCGCCGGCCGCGATACCTCCGGCTGGGTCGCTCGGTGTGCCAGCTCCGGCACATCCGATGGTGACGCGTACTCGCGATGCTACGCGAAAGGAAAAGGAGTACAAGGATGGGACGGTTCGCTATGATCCCCGTCGACGTGCTTTCTTCGCTGCACCTACGTCTCATCGTGATGCGTTGCATGAGCCCGCTTGGCGTGCTGCTATGGCAGATGAGATCGCTGCCCTCCGTGATACTCGGACATGGGTTCTTGTCCCGCGCCCCCCCGGCGTCAACATTGTTGGCAGTAAGTGGATTTTTAAAACCAAGCATCGGGCCGATGGTAGCATTGACAAGCACAAGGCGCGTCTAGTTGCTCGCGGATTCACTCAGCAGCACGGCATTGACTACGGTGATACATTCAGCCCAGTGGTAAAGCCTGCTACAGTGCGCTGGTTCTCTCTCTCGCCGTGTCTCGGGATTGGTGTCTCCGGCAGATCGATGTCAGCAATGCCTTCCTCCATGGTTTCCTGTCGGAGGATGTTTACATGCAGCAGCCTCCTGGTTTTGAGGATGATCGTATCCCTCTCATGTCTGCAAGCTTCAGCGTTCCTTGTATGGTCTGAAGCAATCACCTCGTGCGTGGTATGCACGCCTCAGTCAGCTCCTCCTTCAGCTCGGTTTTGAGTCCTCCAAAGCTGATACGTCCTTGTTCTTATTCTCACGGGGAGGAGTTCAGATTTATATGCTGGTTTATGTTGATGACATAGTCATTGCTGGTTCGACACCTGCTGCTGTTGATGGTCTGGTAAATCGTTGGCTGCCGCTTTTCCTATCAAGGACATGGGCAAGTTAGAATATTTTCTTGGTCTGGAAGCGTCCTACAATTCAGGGGGATGACTGTAACTCAACGGAAGTATGCGTTGGATCTTCTTCATAGGGTTCAGATGGAGAATTGTAAGTCCACTTCCACACCGACCGACATCGGAGAACCTGTCGAGGAGTATTGGCACATTGCTTGGCACCGAGGATTCTTTCAGGTACCGAAGCATTGTTGGCGGATTGCAGTACTTAACACTCACCAGACCAGATATCTCGTTCGCTGTGAACAAGGTGTGCCAGTTTCTTTCCCAGCCCACTGATGTTCATTGGGAGGCAGTTAAACGTATCCTGCGATATGTCAAAGGAACGTTGCATACAGGCTTGCAGTTTCGTAAGTCTCCCTCCACTGGCATTAGCATATTCACTGATGCTGACTGGGCTGGTTGCGTGGATGATCGTCGACCACGAGTGGTTTTGCAGTGTTTGTTGGACCGAACTTGATTTCCTGGAGTTCGAAGAAACAACCTACAGTCTCGAGGTGAGGGTCGGTCCTGGAGGGGGCGAGAGGGGCGGCCGCCCCGGGTCCAGAAATTTTGGGGGCCCTCCAGGTATATGTAGTATACTGTATATGGCACGTATGAAAAAATAAAATACCAATCGCTAGTCAATCAAGTTTCAGGTCCACGTAAAAAACAAATCCATACAAGCTGATTGGGCCCTTCTGTTTCCGTCGGAGACCCAGCCCAGGAAGAGGAGCACCACACGTACGTATTCCATTTCCATATAGCCCTACCCTCGAAAAAAACATTCCATATAGGCCTGTTCGCTTATACTCGCCCGATGGAAAACCACATCGCTGCCGCTCCAGTTTCCTCTCATCCGTGGCGGCGCCAAGGACCAAGGTAGCTGATTGCCTGATTCGGTGATTCGTTTCCGTCTTCCGATCGCCTGAGATGCTGCGCCGCCGGCAGGTCCAACCGAGAGGATCAGAAGG
This sequence comes from Poa pratensis, assembly GCA_947311845.1. Taxonomy (NCBI): domain Eukaryota; kingdom Viridiplantae; phylum Streptophyta; class Magnoliopsida; order Poales; family Poaceae; genus Poa; species Poa pratensis. Next base: position 24,872,161 of record CAMZMU010000091.1, on the reverse strand, counting down.
TATATAATGATTGATTAATTTTGATCTTCTCAAATTATCTACTATAGGCGGATTATGGCTTTATTTTGATTGCTAATTTGCGCAGTTATGATGTGTGAAAAAAAAAGAGAAAACATAATGAAAAACTGATAGAATCGTAGAGAGGATAACTTCACAAATTTAGGGTAAGTTCAAAATGTAATACAACTCTATCACACTGAAATTACGCATCCGTGCGTCCGTGGGCCCCCTGCCTCATTTCTCTCGTTTAGTCTCTATTTGATTAGCTAATACATGTGTTTATTTATTTATACTAAGAGCATCCGCAATGCTTAGACCCTTGTATGAAATCTTAAGGGACAAAATAATGCCTAACTTAGATAGCACCTCTACTAAGAGCTTTGGTCTCCAACGCACATGTGAACATAAGCAGACATGTTTAGTGTTTCTTGCAACGGTCCGACCGCGTAAATTAGAGCAATCGTCTGACATCTGGTCAAGTGGCGATGCCAACCTTCAACGTGAAAAGAATCCCACTCTGGTAAAACAATTGCGATTTTCTCCCCTACTGCCCGTAGACAGCGTCGCATTTCAGATGATCTAAGGGGCCCAAATTTTAGTTTCGCCCCGGGTCCCCGAAATCTCAGGACCGGCCCTGATGGTCTAGTACCGAGGCTGAGTACAAGGCACTGACAAACGGCGCTGCTGAAGCCATCTGGGTGGACTCTTTGCTCAAGGAACTCGGCGTGATCCAGCAATGCACACCCATACTTTGGTGTGATAACCTAGGGGCCACGTACCTCACGGCAAATCCTGTTTTCCATGCTCGTACTAAGCACATTGAGATCGATTTCCACTTCGTGCGAGAGCGTGTTGCAGCAGGTGCACTCGAGGTTCGCTTTATCTCCTCCAATGATCAGTTGGCTGATGTGTTTACAAAACCAGCCACTCGACAGATGCTAGACCGTTTTAAGTCCAATCTAAATCTTGTATGTAATAGTTTAGATTGAGGGGGTGTGTTAGAATCGGTCTGTACACGTACGTGAGGTCTATACCCATACGTATTGTAATTGTATCTTGTATCTGTCAAGTATATAAATAGAGGAGAGGTGGAGGCTAGACCTCACCAAAAACCCTAAACCTATTCTCAAACTGGCAAGCCAAATTTCCATGACAATGTTGATCCTACATGTCACATATGATAAATATTTACTAGCTTAGTTATTGATTTTCTTGCATGATGTTTAATTACCATCTTATGCTTGAATGACATGCAAATTAGTTAATGCTTAACAACTAATAAGCCACTGACGTGGGTCTACCCTCCGGGTATCCCACTGTGAAGACTATGGGCTCGATCCAGCAATTAAGGCCCAACAGAGAAGGCCCAGGATAAGGAGTGCACCGCAAGGGAGGCGTAACCTAAGGCGGTGCATACTTTGCTACGTTGTAAACCCTAACCGGCATGAACTCCCGAGACCCAGCCTACTATATCATCCGAGGGATTTGCCGTGGCTACACCACGACAATTGGCGCCGTCTGCGGGAAGTCCAGGCGCTGGATTCACGGTCTCTGCGGCTTCATCAACAACAATCGGCAGCTCACCGACCCAGGAAAAACCGATTTTTTCGGCTCCCTAAAATTCATCCCGCACTCGCCGGCTTGGCGCTCGGCCTTCACGGATCTTCAAGCCGGAATGGATATGGTCATCGGCACCATGCGTTTCCACGTTACCCAGCGGGGAGCGCTGCTGTTGACGGACCTGTCTTCATCGACTGCGGCATCGCCCGCGTCTCCGTCAACTTTGGCAACGCTCGCTTCTTCATCGACTGCGGCATCGCCCGCGTCTTCATCAGTCGCGGCAACGCTCACGTCTTCATCGACTGCAGCATCGCCCGCATCTTCATCAGCCGCGGAAACGCTCGCGTCTTCATCGACTGCAGCATCGCCCGCGTCTCGATCACCTGCGTTAGCGATCGCGTCTCCTGTGACTGCGACATCGCCCGTCATCGGCACCGCTAGCAATGCCAATCGGGATCCTGAGCAGGCATATTGTTCGGATTGTGATTCCTATCACGTCGCTTTGGTCATTAGCTCCGTAGATCTAGATCTGTCCGACCCCGAAAGCTGCGGCAGCGGTGGGCAGCTGGCCCAGTGGGCCACCCTCTTCCAAGTCTACATGGCGGCGGGTCAAGGAGGACACGCAAGCGACCCGTCCACGAGTGAGCGCGAACGGCCGGTCTACCCCTACACGGTGACAGCTCAGGATGGTCGCACTGCCATCCAGATCACTGAAGAAACAGCGGGTAAAGCCGTAAAGGCGATTCAAGAGGGTACCTCCATGGCAGACGACGCTTCACGCGAGGAGTGGCAAGTCTACCGGTACTTCTTGTGGCAGGAGGCTAACAAGATCAAGCAAGCCCAAGCCGATCTTGCCGAGCGCAGGAGGCGCGCGGATGAATCGAGCCAAAGACGGGCTGCGCTCTCCCTCGAGTCTTCGGGTAATACACCTTCCACCAGAAGGTACCAACGACATCGCAGTCGGATGGGCCGCATACCTGAGGGCCAGCGGACAGAGATCACCCGCAGCCTTGGCGGGTCGTTAATGACCATCGACGAAGAAGGAGTCCCTATCCCAAAAACCCCTCACGCTATTGCTTCCATTGGCCATTTTTACCTCGAAAGTGTAGGAATAATATCACATGCGAGTAGTTTCAAATAATGATGACTACATTGCAAGGAATGCCAGTAATCCTAAATTAAACTCAGAGCATGAAGTTTTAAAACTAATTGCCGACGATTGGGGACAGAGATTATGGGGTCTTTCATGAATTGATCGAGCAGCCATACCCCAATCCATAGAGTAATGGTAAGGGGCAGAACCAGATTTTGAGTATGGGGGCGAGCGATGACAAAGTGTAAGCCGAAATCACATATTGACATATGTATAACTAGCAACGCACGTGCCCATTTGCTAGTTATACATATATGTCTTCTATCATCATTCACCCATGACTCGATCAACAAAAAACTAGCATTGGGGCAGATTTGAGACCGAAGAAATTGGTGTAAAAACTTAGCTACTTTTCACGGATTTCAACTAACCAACTGCTGCTAAATTGAAACGAAAAGGAGATTAGTATCTCGTATACAACCTTGACTAATAATCTGATTGTGCGGACAACAGCAAGGGAACAACGAAGACCGCATTGGCGGCCACCATAATATGCGTTAGACAATTCCCAATCAAGTCGACTTGTGAGCCGGCGGTGATAGGATCTATCGAACGGATATTGCCGGAGAGATGGGAGGAGGAAGAAGTGAGAGGGGGAAAGAAGATGGGGCTGACAGGTGGGCCCCACGTCAATCTCAGTTCGTTCTCCACATGTGCTGCAACTAGGCCCTTACAAATGGGCCCAAACGGTGACTTTTGCAGTCAAAATGTATTCAGACAGAAATCAGTGCGATTTGTAATGCCACGCCTTAGACTTGAATTTGGTAGATTTTTAAAAAATATTTATCAAAATGGGTACTGACTCGTTAATCTATCCGGAAATGTGATAGTTTTTCGTAATTTACTCGACCATCATCATCTTGTTTCACTGTAGATTATTTCTTCTATGCTGCCCACTGGACCTTCATCGTTGAACACTTACTTATTACTCTTTCAGTTCCGAATTATGATATCTTCCAACTTGTTCTAAACTGTATATATAGACGTGTTTCGGTGCGTTGTTAACTCATTTTATTCTGTATGTATGTAATCCAGTTCGAATATATATCCAAAACATTTTATAATTTGAAACGCATGGAGTACTATGTTTCTGCCGTTCGTGAATGTGAGGCAATCGCTCGCGTGTGCGCCTTGTGGCTTGTGCTAATTAATCCTTCTCGGCCCGTTGCTGCTGTCTCCTCCGAACCACTCGCTGTTGCGAGGGAGACGGCTATCAAGAGCTCTGTCTGCTTGTCCAGTGTCGGGTAACCCTGACGCCGACGACCGATGATGAAGTGAAGTCTAAAGGCCACCAAACGACCCATGATCCGGTACGGTGCATGCATGGATGCAGCACCGTGATTAGGTGCACAGTCCCATGAGAGCCATGGGTGATGGGTAAACTGTGCTTAGCCAACTTCTAGCACATTGGTCTGATCTTCTGAATTGTCTGAACGCCTCCAGCCGTTATTGGCATAAGAATCTAGCACACCCCAGTAGAAAAAAAAGTATATCTATTTATAAATTGGTTCACAAATTTGATTTCTAAGTTGATGATCATGAGTTTACTCAACCAAAAAACGAGCAGTTCCACATCTCCGAGGAGGTGGTGCTGGGTTACAATCTGGTCGTTGCCCGGTAAACAGAGGAGAACGCAGACAAGAGATATCGACTTATAAATTATCATTAGACAGGTAGAATTCACCGTAGAGGCGATCACAACTCACACGTTCGGGGACACATGGACCGGCGGATGATCGTAACAGGAGTCAGGAGACAGCTTATCTTCGAAAACTGAAGAAGTTCAGGCGGCTAGAGAGCATCTCATGTTTCCTTATCAGTCTGTCCTTCAAAATTGGTTAGGCGTGAAGATAAGATGTACATGGCTTGTACTACCTCATTAGCCCAATAATTATCATCTACCACTTGCTCAGCTGCAGCTTGCGTTGGGACTGAAACTAACGTATGATCCAGAGCATCCACCTTTCGGTCTCTGTACATGGCTTTACTTACAAGGCAAAGTTAACTCCAGAGATTGCACAAAGCTTGTATGTAATGCTTGCTCTGCTCATAAGCCATGCTTTTCCTCTCCCTTCAAGAGAGATTATTATCCATATGTCTGCACTTTCATTCCCGGAGGAGTGTCTCGAAATTAAGTGCTTGGAAAATCTTCACTTACAGACGTTTACTTTCTGGTCAAAACGGACTCCATTTCCACTGCTCCAAAATGTTGCCGGTTTTGCTTTCTTTTTAAGTTTTCAGGCTTTTTCTCGAGTTGTAAACAAACGTGTGACGCAGAAGAATGCCTCTCTTTCTATGAGTCTTCACCGTGTTGTACATTTCAAACCGAGGTTTATAGTAGTATTTCTCAAGGCAAGGGAAAGATAATGGTTGAAAAACATGGTCAGCTGAGAGGTCTCTCGGATACAGCCTTGCCGTGGACAGTGATACATGAGCAACTAGTAAATTCATCGGCACAACACGACCGCGAGCTGTCCCTTAATTTGGTTATGCATATATACCAGCCGGCCGGTTTTCTGTCCAGGCGTTCCAACGACTAAAACGACTGCTGCAGCAATACGGGGCAGAAACTGTCATTGTCCGTGCGTGTATATATCGCAGCTCATTTAGTGCGCGTTCGTCTGAAAAAAAGAAACAATCTTCACACGTTCAGGTTTCAGATTCGTCGTTTCATTCTTTTGGCTCTGAAGCATTCGTTGGACTTGGTCTCGATGGCATCAGCAACCTAGAAATCTCGAATCCATCCAGCATTATGCTCCGACATCTTAACCAGATCAAGGCCCTTAAATATCTCTTCGACTAATTTTGGATAAAGAGGTGTGCTTTTTAAGACTCTCCATCGAAATACTGAGCTTGCCAAACAAATATCATTCCATACGATTTTGTGGCTCTAGAGCTCCAGCTGCCAATTGTTCGGCATGGAACCCATAACCAGCAGCTCACCAATCACTCCAAGATCCTAAATAGTGAAGCATTTATCAAGAACAGCTAGGATGCTTGCCAGATTACAATGGTCCTGGAAACCTAACTCATGGGAGCTGGACGCTTGAGTCTATGATACAGGACCATGCCCATGTGTTTCCCAAGCTCCTACGTTGCTGTTGTCCACCCCACCGTGCATGCATCCTATAGCTTCAACAACAGTTGCTAGTACTGTTCATGATCTTGCAAGTCACATAGTAGCCAGCCAGTAGTCCAGTACAGATGAAACCTCCAAAATGTTGGTTTCAGAATGAACAATCATGTTTCCAGCCCCTCCCCGGTAGAGAAAAAAGCATGCACGCCGAGGCAAGGAACATTGCACTGTGGTGGATAATCATGTCCGTCGGGCAAATTTATATATCCTGGTAGCTGTTTGCTTAAAACAACATCTTTCAGTTCTCTAGTTATTTTTTCATAAAATATATGAAGTATCTCCTACACAACATAGCTCAAAGAACCGCAAAGTGAGTCTTTTTCCGCGGAACCTGAAGTCTTCGGTCAAATGATCTCTAAGTCAGATCTACCTCGTGATGAAAATGAACTGAGAACCCGTGCTCTGCTTCTTCCTATCTGCATCGTAATCGAATATGGCTCACACAAAATGGAGAAAAAGGGAAGTGAATATAGAGAAAATGACAGGCTCTCGGCGAGGCTGAGCACGACACAATGTTCAAGAACCTTCATCTCTCTTGTATTACTCCCTCTGTCCATAAAATGATGTCTCAACCTAGATCAAATTTACATGTACTACACACTAAATCATGTCTAGATGCATATAAATTTGGATTAGTTTGAGACATCCTTTTATATACGGAGGGAGTACAAACGTACAAAGCCATTTCCACCGGTAATAACGGCCCCAACCCCCGGACCCACTGCCAGCCAGTCTATTCATAAGCCAGCAACTAAAAAAGACTAACCAAAGTAACCAAATGCTTCAAAACTAAGAAAAAAGGTTATTTTTAGCCATTACCGACGCGGCTGCACATCCCTTGCTTCAGCTCAAAACAACAGATTAGTTCATAAATTAGTCTATTCACTAGCTAACCTGTCTCAGTTAGTTACTGGTTTTATTGCAAAAATTAGTTAATAAATTAGTTGTCCATTCTTGTTCACAACTGAACTTTTCAGCATTTTGGGAAAGAATGAAAAATCAGCACAAACAAAGAAGAACCAAACAAAAAGCAACCGAACTTCCACCTTGAGAAGAAAATATATATACGCCACGACTAACCCCACCACGCACACGCATCCACCCCCAGCTAATTTCCATTGCTCGCTTTCGCAAGACTCTTTCTTTCTCCTTTCCCCCTCCGATCGCCTCAACCCAAGGTAACCGCCATAGCCAAGAAGAACCCGCCCCTACCTGACGCGGCAGCACGTCCTCGTCACCGACGTCGGTGAGAGCTGAGGACCGAGAAGCGATGGAGGTCGGCTGCGGCGTGGCCGGCGGGACGGACGGCGGCAAGAAGCAGCAGCCGCGGCAGTTCTCTCGGTCGCTGACTTACCACCACCACCAGGGCCACCGGCTCCTGCCCAAGTGGCGCCGGCCGCAGCTCGCCGACGAGCCCCGCGCGCGGCCGCAGGCGGTGGTGCTCTACACGACGTCGCTGCGCGGGGTGCGGCGCACCTTCGCCGACTGCTCCGCCGCGCGCGCCATCCTGCGCGGCTCCCGGTCGCCGTCGACGAGCGCGACGTGTCCATGGACGCCGCGCTGCGGCGCGAGCTGCAGTCCCTGCTCGACGCGCGGGGCCGCGCCTTCTCGCTCCCGCAGCTCTTCATCGGCGGCCGCCTCGTGGGGGGCGCCGACGAGGTCCGACAGCTGCACGAGTCGGGGCAGCTCCGGCGCCTCCTCGAGGGCGCCGCCGGAGGACCCGGCCTTCGTCTGCGACGCTGCGGCGGCGTCCGATTCGCCCCCTGCCCCACCTGCGCTGGCAGCCGCAAGGTCTTCGACGAGGAGGAAGGCCGCGCCATCCGCTGCGGTGACTGCAACGAGAACGGATTGGTGCGCTGCGCTAATTGCTCTTCTTGATCGATCCCCGTTATCTATTCGCGCTGCTAACTGTTGAAGAATTAGAGGTGTGGTTCGTCATCAGAGAGGCGCATTTCGTTTCTTGGTGTTCTTGATTTGTGTGTGTCTAAGTCAATCCGATAATTTGGGGATCGGATTAGCTGCTCATGGAAGAGAACGAATTGTTCTTGGCTCCTTGCTACGAATTGCCATTGCGGTGATGGCGATTGACGAATAAGGCCGGTGCTTGTATATGTGTGTAAAAATTGGCGCTGATATTAGCTTGATTAATGTAAACGAACGACTAATGTAAGTAAATACTTGAGCTTGGAGTTATTAAATCTTGCCTTTTTTTCGCTCTTATCTTTACTTGATTTGCTCGAATAATCGAAGGAAGCTAAGGAAATGTTGGTTTGATCAATTTTCTTCATGAATAGATGGCTGCACAGTAATACATTTGAAACAGTGTTTTCCTCATCAAAAACGATCCAACTGTACGAACCTAATGTTTTAAAGGCTAGATTAGCTGTGATCAACTGTACTGAGAAACTATAATCATGATGCCCTGTAGCTCTGTTCTAATTTAGAGCCACCTCTTATGTTCTTTATGTAATGCCGCTCAAGTCTTGAGCTTGGAGTGGCTAATTATTATCTAGTTATTGATTTTCTTTCTTATTTTTTTACTTGCTTTGATCCGTCTTATCCATGGTTTGATTTCTTCGTGGAGAGATGGATGTATAGAAATACAGCTCGAAACAATGTGATCTTCATCAAGAAATAATCATGGTCCAACCGTACTTACTTAAAGGTCCTTAATCATGTAGTCCTCTAGCTGTTTGCTAAATTACAGCCACCTCCTTCTTTTCTTTTTGGAAGGTTCACCAAAGTATATTAATGTAACCAAGTGATAAGTAGTCCCACACGGAGAGTCATTTGATCCCCAAAAACATCTGATAAACTTAAGAAAAAAAATAGTCTTCTGATATATGTAGGTAGAGGTCCATTGTATTTTTTGCATGATCTAGCAAGGCTTCAGTCTTACGTTTTTCTTCCCCATTGTATTTATTAAGCATGGTATTAGCATGTTCTGTTACATTAATAAAGATTGCCCATGCGTATGCCTCTAGCTCTATTCACTGGCCTGGAGGTTGGTGCCTATTTTTCGTAGAAAAAATGTAGGTGGATGCATTTTAGGTGGATGCAATTTAGTAAACGTGATATGTAATAAAACAATATATTGACATGGCATGTTTAATATTTTTAATAACGAACAAATCAAATTGAGTAAATACTTACATAATAACTGAAGTAAATGTTACATTAATGTTATTTGTTGTAATCATCTTTATCTTCACCTTTGGTACCTAGACTTTCCTCCGCCACTTGGGTGAAAAAATCACTCAAGACCTTGAATAGTTGACCCGCTCCAGCGGGTGATAACCTTATATAGTTGAACATGCCATATGTTGTCGGTGACACACCTCCATGCATGACAAGTAGTCAAATCGATGATTTAGCACAATAAAGAAGACAGGGAGCCCACCAGAAATGAAAGGAGGACTCCTTGGCCCAAAAGTAACTTCAACACCATCGTTGCCACCACCGCCAAGAGGAAAGACCGACACACTTTATTACAATCCATGAGATCTAAGCCATCGATACACAAACCGAAAGACCACACAGTCTCTCTAATGTCGGTCGTATCAGGATGAAGGTAGAGCAGCAGGACTTCTATCCGATGTAGCCCTAGCCATAAATCTGGTTGGGTCGGGCCAAAAAAAAGTCAGATGGTCAAATATCAGGACCAACCTCAGCCGAGCCTATCGTCAGATTGAAAAATAGGCTCATGCCTGACTCGAACAGAGGAAAAGCCCAATAGGCCTCGGGCTAGGCTCCTTATATTCTATCCATATTCAAAGCCCGAACCCAGCTTGATCCGACGTTCATGCTAAACAAATACTCCCTCGATGTTTTATGTGTTGCACATATTGATTAGATTCACACTAAAATGAGTGCATATACAAATTAAAACATGTCTAGATACATGTGGATACATGTCCATGTGAAAAAAGGTTAAAACATTTTATATTAAAAAACGGAGGGAGTAGGCCCTAGCTTGACCCAATGGCATGGCCCAACCCAGGATTGGTATGGGCCCGAGCCGGGCTGCCCATGGCCGAGCCATTTGCCGGTGTTAAGAAAATTTTGATCTTGAAGAAGTCTGCACGGCCTAGCCCAATAATGCCTCAGCTGTTCTGGCCCATCAAGAAACACCACATTTCTCACCCATGGCGGCCTAGCGAGTCCATTCGAGAGCTTGTGTGTGCGCGCCTATCGAGGTGGGTGCCGGCTTTAACTCTGCAGGTGCAGTCTGCAGTTTGCGGCCACATTTCCTCCTGTCCCGCCGCGCCCTCCTGAATCATTGCTCCACGGATCCAAATTGAAATTTTGAATCCTCGAGCCACGAACCCTCTCTCCCCATTCCTCTTCCTTCCTTCCACCGCCACCCAGCTCCGAATCCTGATCGAATCGATCCCCGAATCCTTCGTCGTCCATGGGGTGCGTGTCGTCGACGTTCCTCGAGGACGACGACCGCCGCATCATCGGCGTGTCCGCCGCCTCCTCCTCCGCCTCCCACATCGTCTCCCTCACCTCCTCCACCTACGGCATCCTCACCTACAACCTCACCGCCACCTCCGCCTCCGCCACCAAATCCACGCCTCCACCGCCACCGCCGCCTCCCCCGCCACTCTCCAGGTCCAAGCCCAAGCCATCCGCCGATGCGCAGCCGGAAGAGGATCCGACGCTGCCGGAGTCCGAGGTCATTAACTCGTGGGAGCTCATGGCGGGCCTCCACGACCCCACCACGCCGGCCAAACCCAAGTCCGCCGCCTCCCCGCACCGCCCCAACACCAGGGACCCCGACGGCAAGCCCCCGCGCTGCATCCGCTTCCCCCTCCGCGCCATCGACGGCAATGTCTCGCGTCCCCCTCACATCCCCACTCCACCCCCACCTCCCCAGCACCGCTGCCCGCCGGGCGGCGCGCACTGCGCGGTGCTGTACACCACCACCCTCCGGGCCCTCCGCGACACCTTCGAGGCCTGCAACGCCGCGCGCGCGGCGCTGCACTCCCACGGCGTCGCCTTCCGGGAGCGCGACGTCTCCATGGACCGCGGCTTCCGGGACGAGCTCCGCGCCCTCCTGCCCCTGCCCCTCCCGCTCTCCCTCCCGCGGCTGTTCGTGCGGGGCCGGCACCTGGGCGGCGCGGAGGAGGTGCTGCGGATGGACGAGGAGGGCGCGCTGGGGGCCCTGCTCAACGGCCTCCCCAGCGCGCGCCCCGGAGGCCGGTGCTGCGACGGCTGCGGCGGCATGCGGTTCTTGCCCTGCTTCGACTGCTCCGGCAGCCGCAAGGTTGTCGTCGCAGGAGCTGGAGTGAATGTGGTGAAGGGGCGCAGAGAGAGGGGCGTGGTGATGCGCTGCGGCGAGTGCAACGAGAACGGCCTCGTCCTCTGCCCCATCTGCTCCTGACTAATTCGATTCACCTAAGCTCCACTCCATTGCGTCTGCTCTTTAGTTAGTTTCAGGCTGGGGTTCAGATGGTAGCTAGTTCTTGTAACAGTGAGTGACTCTGCTGGATCAATTGACTTGTGATCTTCTGTCATAGTTTTCCCCTTTCAAATGCTTGGCACGAGCCAAATTATACCGACTTGGATAGATTATCATTCACGAAGCAGAGATTGCCAATAACCCTTCATCTCATTGCATCTGCTCTTCGGCTAGTTTCAGATTATTCTGAGCTGAGGTCAGTCAGGTGTATCTGTTTCTCAGATGCTTCATGCTTGTGTAATGGGAAGTCTGGTTGATCTGAGCTGAGGGTTATCATATTGAAATCTTCTGTGTGTCTGTATTTTTATTCTGAAATGCCACCCTTCCTCTCTCTAGGATTGCATGCCAAACTTGCACCCATATGTATGTATAAGTTGTGGACATCTATGCAACAGAACAAGTGATGTAGCCAACCAATGACAATGCTTACATGCATTTTCTTGTTTTGAACTCTTAACAATTTATTTATTGTCACTTGTCATTAGCTTGGTAAATGTAACGGGGAAACTAATGTAAACACTCAAGCTTGGAGTGATTAGTTCCTGCTTGTTTCTCCTCTGATCTTTATTTCATCCGATACATCTTATCCATGGTTTGATCAATTTTACTCATGAATAGATGGCTGTAAAATAATACAGCTCAAAACAGTGTGATCCTCATCAAGAAATGATCCAACTGTAGGTCTTTCAAGGCTGAAATTACCTGTGGTCAACTGTACTCAGAAACTGTAATCATGTTGACCTTTTGCTGTGTTTTAAATTAGGTCCAAGTCTTCTGGTCTTTATGAAATAATATCACTTGAGTATTAAATAAATCTTGAGCTTGGGGAAATTATTTATTGTCTAGTTCTTGTTTTTCTCTCTATCTGTACTTGTGATCCAAATGTTTTGATTTCTTCATACACGGATGGATGTAAAGTAATACAGCTCGAAATTATGTGATTTCCATCTCATTGTTTTAGCTGTATACAGTATTACATAAAGGTCCTTAATCATGTTGTCCTTGCTGTTTTCTAAACTACACCCACCTCTTCTTTTCGTAAGTGATGGTTCAGGGAGTCATAGATCACCTAAGATTTATGATCTCAAGAGAGAGAAAAGAACTTGTGATTTATAGCTGACTGTGTTTTGCATGATCTCGTAACGCTCATGTTTAGATCTTGAGCATGATCTTTATGTAATAATATCACTTGAGTATTAAATAAATCTTGAGCTTGGGGAAATTATTTATTGTCTAGTTCTTGTTTTTCTCTCTATCTGTACTTGTGATTCAAATGTTTTGATTTCTTCATAAACGGATGGATGTAAAGTAATACAGCTCGAAATTATGTGATTCTTAACCCATTGTATTTTAGCTGTATATTACATAAAGGTCCTTAATCATGTTGTCCTTGCTGTTTTCTAAACTACACTCACCTCTTCTTTTCGTAAGTGATGGTTCAGGGAGTCCTAGATCACCCAGGAATTTTTATGATCTCAAGAGAGAGAAAAGAACTTGTGATTTATAGCTGACTGTGTTTTGCATGATCTAGTAACGCTCATGCCTTCTGTTTTCCAGCTCCATTGTATTAATGTAAAGCTTGGTGAGTGGTGAATGGTGATCAATTCATCCAGAAGAGCTCTTGATGATCTCAAGAGCGAACGCATCTTCTGATTAATGCATCTAGAAGTCCATTATATTTTGTATAATCTAGTAGAGCTACGGAGTTGTGTCCTACTGGTGCACAAAGGTCAAAGGAGGAGACAAATTCTAATCCGAGCAGCAGCAAAATTGCCATCAGAAACGGCTGTCTCAACTCTCAACTCAAGCACCAACACCAGTAATTCAGAACATCACTGGGGCTAATATAGATATGAGTTTCGGTACAGAGGAAGGGGAGCTACATCATTTACATTACACAGTCACCAACAAGATCTCACTAAAACGGCAGCGAAATGGCCAGCCAGCTCTTGTTCAAAGCAAAAGAATGATATCTGCCTTCAGGTCTATCACATGGAAAATCATCCATGGAAACACTTTTGCACTACTAGAAGATTGCTGGCGGACACTTTTGCACTACTAGAATATTGCTGGCGGCTAAGACAAGTCTACAAACCAATACCTAGTCCTAATTTTACGTCCCTCACACCTAGTTACCAACGCATTTAGCATTGGTTCGCTAGAATGAACGAATGAAAGTTTTTAGAGTGACAATTACAATTCATTGTTCCTTCCAAATTCTCCCGGTGACCCGCAGTTTTAGTTCCTTCCTGTCGCCACCAGAGAAGCACAGGGCCATGTTCCGCTGGATGATGAGCCCGTCATAGCTGTCCCGAACTTTCCTGTGGCTATCTCTGATGCTTCGAGGGATACCTTGCCAAGTCATCTTACGATTAATGCCTCCAACCTCCAAGCTGTAGGTGTAGTTCTTAGCTTCGGCGTCGTCTCCCATGAACCTGAGGAAGGCGATGTACACAGGCGCCATACCCAACTGGAAGGCCTCGAAGTGCAGGCAGAAGTACTGCCCAAAGCAGCTGAAAACCTGGACAAATATTCTAGAGTTAAATGTACAATTCTCACATAAATGGAGGAAAACACAAGACAGCTGAAAAAAGCAGCATAGTTATATTGAGCAATAAGCTGATGATAGCAAGCAAGCATGCACTGTCATGAGCAACCTTTTACAGTGTTAGTAAGTATGCGCGCACTTAGTGAATACAAGCAGAAATCCATACTCATGTTGTCAAATACTATGACAGTGTCTGGATCATTGACAGAGTGGTGAGGGGTAATCTACTGTTATCCAAGTCGAAAAAATTCATAGATCCAATCAATTTAACCTTAACTTTCCGTAGCGTTTCAGATCATAACATACAGAGATAGGTGATAATTACCGTAAGCATCCATGTGGCGTTTTCAACTTCATGAGGATTTGACTTGACGTAACGATGATTAAATGTGCTTCCACTGTGCATGTCAACCTTATGATCATCCTTCAAGTGATTCACTAGATATGGGATGTCACCAGCGACAGTGCATTCAGATCCCGCATATGGGCAAGTATAGGGTCTGTATTGGCACTGGGATTCATGTTTCAGCTTGCAATAATAGGGATATATTCCCAAGCATCCAAAGTTTTGGAATTTGCATGGAACTTCTAGAGAGGCGGCAACCTTCTCCAGAGCAAGGCATCTTATGTTACCCAATTCACTCCTGCAAGTTGGACAGCGATTATGAACCCTTGGCTTGCATCCAGAACATATGGTATGACCATTGGAGCACTGCACGCACAAATGTAACAAACACAAATAGTTAAAGAATCTGTAGACAAATTCATATACAACTTTCTTTTCTGAACTTAGGAAATATCTGAATATGCAGTGTAAATTCAAAATAATCATCTGATATCAGACCTTCCTAATATGTTTCTATTTGATAGGCAACAATCTGGAGAACATAAAAATGAAAAAGAATAGTGTGGTGATGTGTAAATTCAACATGTTTGTAATGAGCTAGTCACAGGTGGGACTGATGCTGGGGTAGTTATCAGAAAGGAAGGGATGTCGCTTGTTACCAACAGAAAGCCTAAGTTCTACCTACCTTAAAGGTTAATCTCTACAACTGTGTGTTCTCCAAATAATGCATGGAGAATTCAAAGCCTAGAATGATGCCAGTACGATGTAACCAAAGGTGCTAACTAGTAATTAGTTCAATAACAAGGCATACCTGATGAATTGGAGGATACATGGCAATCAAACACACAGGGCATTCCAGTAGCTCACGCACATTGCTAGATACTATCACATTTGGTTTCGGTGAATGCTGGATAAGATCACCGACGAGTTCGGCAACATCTAACATCTCATTCTTTGGAGGGTCAATAACTTCAGCGTCATCAAGATACGCAGATGATGCCATGGTCAACCCTATAGAAACAGAATCCTGTATGGAGGAAAAAAGAAATCAAAAGGGAAACATTAGGCTTGGAAGTAAATGAGAAAAATATATATCATTTTCAGAAAATAGAAACCCTTTTTCAGCCGCAAACATCATTTCCATATCAATTCAGCTCACTTTTCTATAGAACACAGGAAAGTTAATTTCGTCTGCCAAGTCCCAAGCCAACCATAATAAAGACAATATAACTTAAAGGCGTAAAGATGATCATTACAAGGCAGGAATCATGAGCAGATAGATAGTTGGATTTAACAAAAAGCTTGTAAACATAGATGCTGTGGTGCTTGGTCTCATAGCTTTCATCATAAAAAAGGTTGAACTTTTGTTCAACCTTTTTAGCCTTACTTTTCAGTTTCTATCCATAGTCTGGAATCATATTTAAGTACTCGTTAAAGCTTTATTTTGTTATTAAAAATCGCACACACAAACCATAGCAAAAAACGACATCACTGGTGGCACTACCCCAAATATATGAATGGAAACAGAGGAAATGCTGGTTAGCCAGTTCATCTTGAATATCGGCTTCACAGAAAATAGCAAAGATGCAAGAGGAGGAAATGTGGCATCTGAGGCAAATGACGGAGCGGAACAATATGAAACAGGAAGGCCGAGAGGTGGTGATACTCCCATGGACCTTGCCTTGCACTCAAAGCAGCAGTATAAAGTTGCAACGAACCACCCAAACAAGAAACATGCAGTTCATCACATAAAGCATCTCTCCACCTTGCGTAAGGAGATGCTAGCAGCATGCAGGAGTAGTAATGATTGCTAATCAACAGAGACCCTGAACTTCCCCTTCTTCCTTTTTAGGCTACAAAATCATGAACCTTGGCAATGAGGAATGCAGAAACAGTACAAAAGCAATTAAAATCATGAACCTAGAACCTAGATACAGCATGAACATATAACTATCTAGTAGATCGAAAAACAGAAGCTAGCAGACTGAGCTTCAGCAAACTTCACCAGATAAACCGTACAAACACCTATGGTGACAACCTGTTAATCTTAATCTACCATTGATTGACACTGTCGGACTGTCCCGAGCTGGATTTCCCCAACAAACAACGCGAGGGTGGCTGAGTGGGGGCGTATTGTAAACAACAGGTAAATCGGCATATCTCGAACATGGATAAACCCCGTCAGTCCCCAGCGCCGCAGAATCCCCAAAGTCCAATCTAAAACCCTAGCCGGCGGCCGCCACGGGCGCAACGCCAGGCAGCCGCACGCATCCGAACCAGATACCCACATGCGCACCTCAAAACCTCCACTGAAATCCAGCCCCACATCCAAGAAAGAAGGAAACCAGGCGGTGTACCTCAGAGGGACGGACGGACGGACGGACGGACGGAGGCGGCGGCGATCGCAAGCGGAGGCCAAGGCCGGCGAGGAAGAGAGGATTTGACCCCGGATGGGACGGTCTGGCGTGATGTAGTACTGCGGCGGAGGGCTCGAGAGAGGAGGCGAGCGCGTTCGAATTAAAGCCTCGTTCCCCTTTCTCTGTCTCTGTCTCTCTCTGCCGAGTTTCTGAAGAGAGGAGCTTTCCTTCTCGGGGTTTGTAGGCGGAGCCGCGGAGCTGATTTTATTTGGGCCAAATCTCTGTTCATTCATAGTGATCTGAAGGCGCGTGGGGCCCGATCACGCAGGGGATCAACGGTCAAGAGCAGCAGTTACTCCTCCGTCTCCCTGACCTCTATTCAATGAAGACTGAAGACCGGCGACGATGGTGAGAGTTCAAAAGAAAGAAAAATGTCAAAAACATCTTATAGGAATAAATAAAATTGCGAGGGAATTGGTTGGAACAAGTCAAGTGAGATGTGACAAAATAGTACACGAGGCAGGCGGAAGATCTGGGAAATAAAACAATGCGTGTCCTCCGTGTGTTGTTCCTGTCGGCTTCAGCCTTTTGCTGGGAAATCCGCTCACCTGCTCCGCTCCTGTGACATGTCGATGGCATGCCGCGGAAAAGAGCTTCACAGCTCAGCTCAGAGTTCAACTTCTTTTTTTAAATGCTGGGAGTCAGCTTTGGCCCTCGCACGGATAACCGGCTTTAGCAGAGGCCCGAATTAAAGGGAGATGAAATTTGAAACTCTCCGAGCTCAGCTCACCGAGAGACAAAAATTCTTTCAGAAAAAAAATCATCAACATAACATGTATAGTGTGGCCTCAATGTTTACTAAGCGAGCATTATGTTGTTAGTGGGCTCTCACTTTCCCCCTTCCCCTCTCTCAGTGCTGAACAGTAGATCTCGAGTCCTCCACTGTGGGTTAGGCCTCTCCAGTGCCCTCTCCGCCGGATTAGCCGGCCGGAGCTGGACATGGAGCAGCGCCAGTTTAGGTTCTAGTTGTTTTAGGGTTTGTGTCCTGTCCTTTATGGCGTCTTGGAGTCGGTCACCGGATTTCATCGGCCGGATCGGGTGCGTTCTCTGCTTCGTCTTCTACGTCGGCCCGCTCTGGTGGCAGGGGCGGTCACTTGCGAGGGATCTGGAGCGAGACATCTCCAACAATAAGGCCGTCTTCCCCTTCTTCTGGAGGCTTGTCGTCCCGGTGCTCTCCCGCGACGCCGGTCGCTTGCTAGTGAAGCTTTCTGTCAAGCTTTTGTGGTCAAAGCTCGACGGCTATGGCAGATCTGGTATGGCCTTCTTCAATAAGCGGTTCCACCATCCACCCTGCCTTCTACCTGGTGGTGCGGTGTTGGGCTCTCTCCTCTTGGCCGGCCGTGGCGGCGAGGGAGAGGGAGGAGGCCCTGCTGCTACTATTTGGTTCAGACAGGATTATCTGCTGCTAAGCCGAGCTCATCACATGGCTGACATGTTTGTCGCCATGATCTGCGGCCGTTGCCGCTCTAGTCGCCGCATCAAAGGCGCGCTTTTAACCTCCAAATCGGAGGCCCTTGATGGAGTTCTTCGCTGGCGATTCACTCCTCCTAACAACCAAGTGGTCCGTCCCCGGTTGCTGGTAGCAGGAGGCCGGTTGAGAAGCTCCGACGACATCGACATCGTCGGCGGTGGAGAAGGCACTGCACTTGATTGCGTTTCTGTTTTATTTGCAGGGTCTTTTCTGTTAATTCCTGAGGACCAGTTTGTAATTTCATTCTCGCAGGGTCCTTTGTGTAATATGTACCCACCGCCTTTTATATTTTAATGCAGCATCGGGGGTCTTCCAGACCCTGCCCTTTGTACAAAAAAAAAAAAAAATGTTGTTAGTGGATAGGAACCCACAGTTACTGTTGTACTAGAGCGGTATGAATTGTTTCACTGGTCCACTACTGAGATGAAATGAGATTACCGACCGTTGCGGCCTGTTTGAATTGCTACCTGCCAACAGGATATTTAAGCCATTAATAAATGGCACGGATCACCACAACGGCTCCAGCTAAACCCTAGTTTTACCTCGGTGGTTTGAGCCGGCAGTAACAAGCAGAAAATCCATCTCGAAAGGTAAGAAACAAGGGGAAAACTACTCCAGTGCACAACACCTACTATAGTACTGTACGTTCCCCTCGGGTACCAAGGAGAGGACACCGATCGGTGTGCGATTAATCACGGAGTAATTACGCATTTGTACAAACAGTAATTAACGACCGGGGCTTAACTAGCCACCGCTGCTTCAGACAGTTCGCAGTGTCACATCGACCCTGTAGACTGCAGCGGCAATTAAAAGAGGATAAATGTGACGAATAAAAGGAGGTTTTGTTACAGCCGGTACCAGCTTTGCCTACTTCCACAATCCATGCAATGGTACTTTTTCTATAATGATTATCACAACATAGAAAAAAAAAATCACAGCTTCACTTGCAAGGGGCAACATGCCCCTTGATGATTCAAATGTTAAATACAATTGTATCATAGGTTACGACAGACAGGAGATAACTATGATACAACAGTTTGCAGAACACTAGGGTGATACATGATACAAGAGCTTATTAGTTTACAAGAGCTCCTACTTTTCTCCTACTTCAAACCAGAAGAAAACAGAGCTGCGGGCATAGATGGCCCGCACGCGCTGCAGTGCGAGGGTTCCATTCGTCCTGATGGCCTTCGCGCCCCCTTCGATCCGGGTGCGGACGACGGTCAGGCCATGCCCTTGCTCCTTTAGCGATGATACTGAATTAAATTCAATCGCTGTGCTAACTATAGGGAAGGACAGATAGTCCAGAGGGTTTTGCTCGCACTGCAGCAAACACTCCTCGATAGTCAGCTTGCCGCTTCGATGAAGCAGACAGCATCCAAGCTCCGCCTTAATAGTGAGATTGGCGATCTTGCAGGTGGAGAGGAACTCCAGTGCACTGCTTGGACAGGTTAGTGCACAAAGACATGAGACCAAGTGGGGAAATGGCACGGTAAATAGGGAACAGGTATCAGCTTACAGACTCAATACTTCCCTGAACAGCTGAACTTACACTACTACCTTAGTTAAATGACAAACATTCACGAACTAAAGAGCTATGAACCCCATAATCCCTTAGAATCTACTGTAGAAGATATATTCCCCAGTATCAACATTTCAAATTGCAAGTTTAGAACAACCTAAAGTCAGGTGTATATGGAAAAAAATTCCTTTCTACCACAGAAAATACCAAAAAGGGTAAACAGAAACAAAAAAAAAAGTGCTTTGAGAAAGAAAATGCTAATGTATGTGAAACGGGGCATTATGATTGGTGTTGGCTGCACTAGCATAGAGCACCCTAGCCATCAGGCTGGGTAATGTAATTGACAGGAAATTCATAAGCAAGTTTCTGAGGTGCAGAGACTATGTGTGTACGTGTGGAGAACATCAGCCTTGTAAAAAATAACTGCTATGATGACAACACATAATGAGTTCAGCAGCAGTAGCAAACAGACAAAACGAGTAGAAAAAAAGACCGGGAAATACAAGAACAGAAGAAAGGAGCATACTTCTCAGAGCCACGGGAACATGTTAATACAGTATCATCAGGAAGCTCACCCCCGCCAATCTGATGGAATAGAAATGGCAAACAATAAGCACAGAATTGCACCGACGAAACAATTGGTGGATAATGCAGGAACATTTCACCAGAGAAAACTCTACTTAAATAACAAGGAACATGGATGGCAAAACTTACAATGCAAAGAGGCTTCTTTATTTTGATATTACATGCAAGATAGGTGCCACCGGCAGCAATCAGAATGGTGTCACCAGGCCTTCAACAAAGCAGATATCATCCATAACATCCTTCATTCGACAGCGTAAAATGACATGGATAAAACGAACCTAGCAGCAGAAACAGCAGCCTCGAGATTTGTATAAACTCCAGGCTCCGTTACATTTCTGAGTGGCCTCTCAACACGCAACCACAACCGAGGATGGCATGCAAGGTAGCGCCATCTGTGGCAAACGAGGGCGGTGTTATACCTATCTGCAGGTTCAAAAATGAAATGCTAAAAAAAGCTCATTTTGCATGGAACAGAAATGGTAGCAGCAACAAAATCAAGAACATCAGCAGTAAGTCAAGGTTTGGTTATCAAGAAATACGACCGAGATAAATTTTCCCGAACCACCAAATGAATTTCCATTGTGTGGGCCATATATAATCAGACTATTTTTTTCCCTCAAAAAAAGAAACCAACCAATGAACATGTAAGAACAGTACCTAACTGTAGTTCTCATGGAATAAGACCTGACATAAACCAGTT
Source organism: Poa pratensis (assembly GCA_947311845.1). NCBI lineage: Eukaryota > Viridiplantae > Streptophyta > Magnoliopsida > Poales > Poaceae > Poa > Poa pratensis. The sequence goes on along the minus strand of CAMZMU010000091.1, from coordinate 24,851,259 downwards.
TTCCATCCATGGCAGTCCAATCAAGATCAGACTCAACATTTACGGATTCACACTACTTAACAAGTGCATAAATTCGTTGCTCGGTTATGAAGATACGAAATCAGAATCAGAAGTGTAGTCATTACGCAATCAACCACAATAAAATCCAATTCTGATCCTTCTCAAGGCAATCAGGCTAGCAGAAAATTCCTTGATGTACAATATTTTGCCGAGCAGAGGCATTAAGGTATATCAATGTTATCAGCACAGCCAGTGGGCAAACGAACTAGGTGAACAAGGATTAAATGCCAAAAAGTATCAAATATCAGTCCCCTCCCCACAACAACACGTCAGTTAAAACAATATGGTGCAAACTTATAGTATATAATAAAATCCAACTAGGTGAACAACGATTCAATGCCAAAAAGGGTCAAATACTCAAATATCAGCCCCCTCCCAACAACAACACGTCAGTTACAACAATATGGTGCCAACTTGTAATTTGTTCAATCTCAGCGTGAGTCGTGATCAAAACCCTGGACATGTGAGCCAACATTCACTAGTCCTAAGTCCAAACCCATCCAGGATCTAATTCTGAGACATCTTTCGCTACTGAAAGGTGTTCATCCCATCAGGTCCAACAGTAATTCCACAAATCACACTAATTTAGCAACACGGCAGCGTGCAATCAGCGCCCAATACAACGAATCACACCAAAACCCTATCTGGATCCCCACAGAAACAGGTCAAACTCCATTTTTTGGCCCATCCTCCTACCCTCCCCCACCAACTCTACACCCAAATCCGAAGTCAATCACTACCACACACGCAACGATATCTACCGATTCTTCTCGAATCATTTCTCCTGGTAAGGTGAGGGGGGAGCGAATCGAACCTGGGATCGGGCTGAGGAAACTGAAAATATGCATGAGGCAGCCGTCGTCCAGGCTGTTCGCCGGCGAGCCTGGGGACTCGCCCCACGGAGTCGCCTCGCGCAGCCGCTTCGCCATCTCCGAATCCCCCTCCCCCTATCTCCTCTACGGCATGCGGCGCCGCCGTTCGCGAGGTAGGCAGGAGCACGGAGAGGACAGGACACGATAATTCACACAGCTGATTTTTTTTTTCCCTCCCACGCTTTTTCTCTGGGTCCTACTAACAGTCTATTGCCGGTGATCCTGCTGATTTAAAAAATTCAGAAACACTATTATAAGTTTAAAAAACTCTGAAAAATCATGGATGTAGCTAATGATATATCAAACAAACGTGCAAAATATGATCTTCAAATATTTTGTATTCTAATCTACACAAAAAAGAAAAAATATGATAAAATTGGAGATTTAAAAATATACATATTTAGATCTACATTTTTGTCATTTTTAGCCCAAAATATAATGTATTTTAAGTTGATTTTTGCACGTTTGTGGGGTACATCATTGACTACATCCGTGATTTTTTAAAGAATTTTTTTCATTTTTTTTTGAATTATTTAAACCACCGGTATCATTGGTGCTCGGGAGCACCAAATCTCCCCTGTGTTTTATCTTCCGTTCCTTCTTCTCTGTTGAGCCTAATGACCTTGCCCAACGATGGCCCGTACGACCCTCATCATATTATTTAATTTTTATGGGCTTTGCTCAGTTTAAAAAAAAAAGGCTTGTTTGGTTTAGTATAAATGAAAGGCGATAGAAAGGTATGAGGGGGATTAAATCCCCCACAAGTATAAATCCCCTCCAATACTCTCCATTCCCTTCATGATGGGGCTTAACCGAACATGGCCTATAAGTTTTTGCAGCTCGACTGGAAGAAGGAAGTATCACATATGGATTCAAAATGAATCTCTATGGATATCTTGCATAAAGTGAGCAACTACATAATTATAAAAATAACATCATTTTGGCAATTCCAAATTGCTCACAGAGCACAAACCCCCACACAGACTTAAGCCTTTACTTTTCCTTTTTGAAAGGCGACAAATAAGCCTTTACTTTTCTTGCAAATGCCATTTAACTAATTACCAGATATATCAGTAATATGACTCCTTTGTACCACCAAAAAACACACTTCTTACGACCGATCCACTTTCTCTTTGCAAGATTGTTCTTTGTAAGCAAAAAATCTGGTGAATGAACCATATGAACGATCTTAATCTTCAATGACACTTTAAATTTCCACATATACTAGCATGACGTCCATTCATAGGTCCAAACACATCGATTTAACATAGACTTAATAGAGAAAGCACTTGTGTTTGTTAAACGCACAACTAAATGGAGGCATGTGTTCCATTTATCCCCAATAGGTACCCTTCCAAATTCAATGTTTACAGGTGCACTGGTTAACACATCCATGACAACAACATTTTTATGTCGCACGATATTATGTAAGGAGGGATAGCCATTTTTTTATGATGACGGTGACACTTAAGGGTGGCCTCGGTCGTTTTTTGTTCTCAAGAGTGTGTGTCAAGTCTAGGCTCGCAGCTATGCCGCATGTGATGCTTTATTCTTGGGCATGTTGTAATCTCTTTGTAAACTTGGTTATTCACTAATTTGATAGAGCACCTCTCTTTGGCCTAGCTAATTTGCGATTTTTTTAAAAAAATAATATTATTTAAAATATTTATTTGAAAAGTAGCACGTTTTTTCAAAATATCGGAAAATAGCGCGCCGTCGGCATGGGCCGTGCCGAAACCAGTAGTTTTAGGTTTCGGCCGAAACCTGTGGTTTCGGCATGGCTAATGCCAAAAGCAACCGAACAAAGGTACGTTCCTCTAATTTTTTGATTAAAATAAAAGTTGTTCAACCGTATCATTTTTCATGATAATATATACATGAAATATATGCGCGTCGACGAGTAGGTTTCATTCCCGTGATCGGTTTCGAGTTTGGTCTACTTTAACTCCTTAATTTTGGATCCAAATTCGCAAAAACATTTGACGAATTTTGTCAAATTCGTCACACTCAGTCGTCCGTTTGAATTTTTCTTTCATGAGTGGATGGATATCACCCTTCCAAACAACTTTCATCTTTTAAATTTTTTGTTTGGACGGACATATACATATTCTCTGCAGCATCTAAAAAAACACACCTATTAGAGAGAAATATGTATATGTCCGTCAAAATAAAAAAATTAAAACATGAAAGTTGTTTGGAAGGGTGATATCCATCTGCTCGTGAAAGGAAAATTCAAACGGACGACTGAGTGTGACGAATTTGACAAAATTCGTCAAATATTTTTGCGAATTTGGATCCAAAATTAAGGAGTTAGAGTAGACCAAATTCGAAACCGATCACGGGAATGGAACCTACTCGTCGACGCGCATATATTTCATGTATATATTATCACGAAAAATGATACGGTTGAACAACTTTCATTTTAATCAAAAAATTACACAATAAAAGGAGGAACGTACATTTGTTCGGTTGCTTTCGGCACTAGCCATGCGGAAACCACAGGTTTCGTCACGGGTCATGCCGAAACCTGGGTTTCAGGTTTCGGCATGGGCCAGGCCGATGGCGCGCTATTTTCCGAATTTTTTAAAAAAGGGCTACTTTTCAAATAAATGTTTAAAATAATATTATTTAAAAAAAATCCTAATTTGCAGAGATCTACCGATGTTGGTGTGTAATTTTTAATTTTTTGTTGTGTTTGGGGTTTGATGAAAAAGAAAAGACTGGGAGAAAGCTTCCACTCCTTTTTGGTTGTCCTCCACTTGTAACTTTTTGTGGTCAAATTTTATGTTAATATTTGCTGAACAAATGCTATTCACCATACTGGTTGTACAATTCCATCATTCAAACCGTGGCAGACGTGCTCTGTATATACTCCAGTATTGTAAGCTTGTGACACTGCTTTACTTCGGCAGGGGAAGAATGGAAAATAAATGGTGAAGGGAGAACTTCTTTTATGGATGGAACTTTGCTAAAGCGAATTCAAAAAAAAAAAAAACTTTGCTAAAGCGGGGCAAAATAATAGAAACGCAGCTCCCGGCCGGCCGTATAGATTCGTCGGTGTTGCGAGCGAGTTGTTGAACGAAGTTTCGCATGGAAGCTTAGCGCATAAGCAAGTTCCATCGTCGCTGAGATCTGAGAAGTGGCGACAACCGAAGCCCATAACGCTGCTGAAGAACATCATTAGTTTATACTTTGGTGGGGAGAGGGAGAATGCTTTATGATCTGTGTATTGAGCCACGAGTTGTTTCAGTGCCTCCTCTGCGTCACCCTATATTTAGCCCCTCCCTAATTTGCTCGTGATCTTGGCCATAACATCTTACGTTCCGCGGCCGGCTGCTCATTCTCCGATCATCATCATGCCTGCCATGATCACCATACCGAGCCCCGTGCCGTCGCCCTCCGACGACGCCGAGAGCATCAGGAAGGCGCTCCAAGGCAATGCTCTTGCTCGCCTGGTTGCTACTGGGTTTCAGCTTCTTGATGTTGCAGCTGATATATAGTCCTGCTGACATGGTGATCTTTTTTGGTGGGGCAGGGTGGCGGGCGGACAAGGAGGCCCTGGTCCGGGTACTGGCTCAGAGGACGGCGGCGCAGCGGACGGCGATACGCCGCGCCTACGCCTTCCTCTTCCGGGAGCCCATGCTCAACTCCTTCCGCCAGAGGCTCTCCCGCCGCCACTGCCCCGTCTCCCACGACTTCTGGGTACGTACTCTTCGCGCCACGTACAAGGCTGTCGGAAGAGAGTCAGAGACTGATAAAAATCATGTCGGAATTCTCTGACGACCTTGCTTCTGTTAATCTCTCAGAGGGCGATGATCCTGTGGACGATGGAGCCCGCGGAGAGGGACGCGAACCTGGTGCACGGGGCGCTGAAGCAGAGAGACGGCGACCACCTCTCCGTGCTGGTCGAGGTCGCGTGTGCGTACGGGCCGGACCACCTGGTCGGCGTCCGGCGCGCCTACCTCGCCCTCTTCGCCTCCTCCGTCGAGGAGGACATCGCGTGCTCCACCGCTCTCCAGCAACCTCTCAAGAAGGCAAGGCTCCGTTTCAGAGTTCAGATACAGATAATTTCATTGCAAATGCTCAGAAGCTCCAGCTCATGTTACTTTTGTTTTTGCTGGGTGCTTGTGGTGCAGATGCTGGTAAGCCTCCTGAGCTCCTACCGCTACGGCGGAGAGCGCGTCGACGAGGACGTGGCGAAGCTGGAGGCGTCCCAGCTGTCGGAGGCCATCAGGAAGAAGGAGCCGCACCGGGACGAGGTGATACGGATCGTGAGTACCCGGAGCAAGGCCCAGCTCCGGGCGACGCTCCAGCGGTACAGAGACGACCACGGAACAGACTTCGTCGAGGTACGTACAGTGAGATCCATGAACGAGACAAGCATGATGGATGTGGAAATGAGGCAAGCAAATCATTCCCTTCACTGTTCTTCTTTCAGGACATCGATAGCCACTGCAGCAGCCAGTTCGCCAAGACGCTCAAGATCGCCGTCTGGTGCCTGACATCGCCTGAAAAACACTTTGCAGAGGTACATAAATCACATGGATGGATTAATCAGGTCCTCTTAAGTCTTAATCAATTTCTAAATAAACCTGGCGTGTGTGTTGTTCAGGTGATCAGGAACTCGATACTGGGGCTGGGGACGTACGAGGACATGCTGACCAGGGCGATCGTGTCGCGGGCGGAGATCGACATGGAGCAGATCAAGGCGGAGTACAGGGTGAGGTTCAAGACCACCGTGGCGCGCGACGTCGCCGGCGACACCTCCTTCGGCTACAAGGACATGCTGCTGGCGTTGGTCGGGAGCGAGGAAGAGTGTGTGGGAAAAATGGAACGATGCATTCCATGCTGATCGCGTGTGAACTGTGAACAAAACAGATTCGGAGACTGGCCACAGGTTACACACCTGCGAGTTCCGTGGTTTCTATTTTTCAAAATTGATTTATTTGTGACGTTCAATAAAAGAATCCGCTGTTTTTAAATTTTTATTCGACTGAGGATTAGCATGATTTTCATTCAAGTGATGTCATCCCATGGTTTTGTGTATGTGAACAAAGTTATTTTTTTAGAGCAACCACATATTTAATTAATCGAAAAACAAGTTACAATAAGCAACACACGTGGAAACTAAAAGACAAACTGGGATAAAATGATTATCCTGAATCTGCAGATAAAATCCTAAGAGATCGAGAAATACAACGCGATCCCAAGGATTTCCTACAACCATCCTAGCGAGCGGCCGCCGCCCAACTCCAGCGCCGCTGAGACGAACGCCGGAAGAGACGTCGAGCCTCCACAATTGCAAGATCCGAGAAAGCACCATCGCCAACAAGGCTTTGTGAGTCGATTAACAGACCTGCTGTACGTAGCGAGGCACATGTCGCCGTGGCACGTCGACCGGGGACGTCCCCGTGCTGTCTTGAACCAAGATATGTCGCCTCCCGTCGACGAAGTCGGAGAATGATGAGGTTAGGACCTCAAGAGGTGCCCGATCTTCACGGATTGACGGCGGATTTGGGCAAACTCACGCAAAAACACACGAAGAACACCAAGAACAGAAGAACACAAACACGATACAAAGACACGTTTTTCTCACCGGCCGGTCCAAGCCGGTCCAATAGAATCCCAAAGGGAGAGATTGGCAAGCAAATACAAGGAGGGATCTTGAGTGGTTGTTTCTCCAACGGTCAACCAAACCTATCCAATAGAGTCACCCTAAGATGAAAGATTGGCAAGTAGTCAAACTACAAGTAGAGGTCTTGAATCCACAAGAGGGATCTTCTCCACATGAGGAGGCCTTGAATCCACAAGGAGATCTTCTCCACAAGGGGAGGCAACACCACAAGGGGTGGGTAAGGAGCCTATGCTCAACTCTCTCTCATCATAGTCTAACCTCTCTCTAGGAGGAGGGGGACCCCTATTTATAGTCGAAGTACAAAACAGGGTGCAGGTACGAGTGGCCGGCCTGGGCCGGCCTGGAGGCCGGCTGGCTCTGGCATGTGGCCGGCCTGGAAACCGGCCTAGGCCGGGCTGGGGGCCGGCCAGACTGGCTCCGCCACCTCCTTCTTCTTCATCTTGACGCTTTCTCCTCCTCTTCCATGCGTACGCCTTGGATGGTCTTGAGTCTTGGGCTTCCTCGGCATCTTCCCCGATGGCCGTACTCGTCATGTGATACCTAGCATAGCAAAGGGGTAGATGTTCAAGTAATATACCATTCAAAGGGGCACGGAATAGGATCTCATAGAGGAAGGAGTTCACCTTTAAGCTCAGTGTCGACTTGTCATATGTTGGAGTGCTTGACATGGTGATGGACGTGGATTGCACTACATCATCTCCCCCCGCTTCAAAAAGAGTCGTCCTCGACTCTTGCTCGTCATCACCATGCGAAGGAGGTAGACGTGTTGTCGAAGAATTGGAATTCACCATGTCTACAAACACCAAAGACCAAGCAAACCATGTGTGTGCAAGAAAGAGGAGCATATCAACAATGACATGTCCATTCTTTGTCATAGCACCGTTAGCACAACACAAGAATATGAAAAGGTAGTGCAAGTGCAAGGTCAATGTGCCAACAATCCAATGGAACATCTTCAAGATGTGAAAACACAAAAACTCCATAACAATATGAGGATGCCATCTAGGTATCTCATGTGGAACCATATGATCATTATTGCACACAAGGCCTTGGAAAGAGAAATTTGTCAACATCCTTGAGGCAATAAGAGGAGAACTCGATAAAAACACACAATGAAGAATGTCCAAAACACCAATAAAATCATGACAAGGCATGCTCAAATTGTCATTATGGTTGCAAACAAGGCTTCTCAAAGAACAATAGTTCATCATTTTTGTTGCAACACATAAATCATTCCAGTGAAAGATCAAGGAAACATTCTTGCCATAGGGAAAACCAATATCACAAACATGTTTGCAAACAAACCAAAAGCAAGAGAAAGTATTCAACTTGTTTGATGCAAAACATGGCCAAAGAATTAGAGTTGGATTCCAACCACAACTCACATGTATGCTCTCAAGAGCTCTTGTTGTCAACTCATGCTCAATTGAGGTTGACATTATCATGCGATTACCGGCACACACAAGACATCATATGAAGAAAGTATGTGCACGGTAAATGAACACATCATCCATCATGACACGTCTCTTCATTTGCTCATCACCAAACACACCAAAGTCAATTGGAAAATATGACATATGTGGATGGTCACTATGCAAAGTGAAGGATGGAACAAGATCCATAAGAGAAAACGAAAAATCTCCAACAAGTGAGAAAGCTATGGGGGCAATCTCGTTATCAATCATTTCAACATTATTGCAAGCAACACATGTGAAAGAGAAATTGTTCAACATGTTGCATGCCACAATGGGATAAAAATGGAAACATTCGTAACAAGGCATGCTCATGACGAAATCATCACAAATAGGTAATTCCACATGATCAACATTGGTTTCAAACAAATTATCACAAGGGAATAAGAACGAATCATATGATGGGGCAAGAAAATCATCCATAGCATGCAAACAATCATAGCTCATCATGTCCACTAGTGGGATCATGGTCACATCAACACCCATACCTTGGTAGTCCCGCTCATGTGAAGTAGGTGTTAAAGTAGTAGGGGCTTCCATGTAGCCGACTTGTTCATCTTGAAGTAGACATGGGGTGGCATCTTCGTCATCCTCCATGTACATCATCTCCATTTGAGGCACCGTCAAGTCGAGGATTGGCGTCTCATCATCCATGGAACCTAGCACATAATGAGAAAACACACTAGAGGTAGAGGTTAAGTTGTTAGAAATCAAAATGGCCTCACAAGACCTATCAACTACCTCTCTCAACTCAAGTGGTGTATCACTCATTCCCTCAAAGTTAAAGCACTCAAACTCACATATGGTGGAGGCACTCAACTCACTCTCGCTCTCACTCAAGTGGGCTAAGTGGCTCTCATTCTCACATGGGATAGGTACTATCTCATAAGTCAAACACATGAGGGTAGACTCAATGTTCTCAACTCCAAACGCCTCCAAGGTTGAAGGGAAACTCCCATTCTCAACTTCCTCAGACATCTCGCCTCCAAAGGTCAATGCCATAGAGTAGGCATCACCACTCGACTCCATCGTGGAAGGGAAAATCCCATGCTCCGCTTCATCACTTGACTCATTGTCAAAGGTGATAGCATCATATATCCATGCTCGCCTCCTTGGTCGAAGGGAAAATCCCATGCTCGACCATCTTCTCGCCATCTTGGTCACCAACTTTGCACTCCCACATCATGTGACCTCTTCCATTGCATATTGGGAACAAGAGATTGGGACATTCCGGTGGGTCATGGTCTTGGCCTTGGCAATTGTCGCATATGAGGTTTTCATCTTGCCATATGGGGGCCATTGTGGTGGTGGCACTCGGTGTAGACACCATGTCATGTGAGGGGCTTGAGAAGGGCGCCCATGTAGTGGTGGCACTTGGTGTAGATATCGTATGAAGAGAAGTGCTTGAGAAAGGCGCCAATGGGGTAGTGGCCTCACGTTTGTGACCATGTTTCTTCCGGCGTCGACGTAGGAATTTCTCGAAGAAGTTGTCGATGTCGGCCATGATCTCATCCACACAAGAATCACCGAAGATGAACTTTGGAGCTCTTGTTGTCGCACTTGAAGTGGTAGCACAAGGGGACACCATAGGATGCGCCTTTGTCACCGTCTTCTTCTCATGTCGATGTTGGCGTTCTTGAGTTGTGGGGTGTCGCCGAAAGTCATTTGGATGCTTCTCCTCATGTTGCCGTCGGCGTGCTTGTTGCCTTGGCGACCTTTCCTTGGAGTTTCCACTAGAGCTTGGTGACATGTCATGAGCCTTCTTGGCAACATTCATGTGGCGCCTTCTTGAGCGTGATGAAGAATGTAGACGCTTGGCAAGCTTGTCGATGGCGTCCGTGAGGTTCGTGAACGTTCGATTAGTGTCGCCGAACTTGTCCAAGGGTGCATCAACCGTGTTCACTTGGTCATCCCTCATTTTGGCATCTTTCTTGTGGTGCCTTGATGAGCTAGATGGCCCTTGAATTGGCTTGGCCTTGTCGATACACGTCTTGGGACGCCGTCTTTTGGTTGATGTAGAGTGTCGAAGCTTGTCGCTCTTGGCGATCTCCTTCTCATGGCGCCTTCTTGAAGTTGATGGAGATTTGGGACACTTGGCACATTTGGCAATGTTCGTCTCGTGGCGCCTTCTTGAAGTAGATGGAGTATGTCGAAGCTTGGCACTCTTGGCGATGTTCTTGTCATGGCGTCTTTGTGAAGTTGATGGAGCTCCATAGGATGAATGCATGGTGGCCTTGTCGGAGCACCGTCTTGAGCTTGACCCATAGTAGGTTGTGCCATGACGCTAGGTGGTGCCGCTCTTGAACATGGTGGTGATGGGGTTCTTCTCCTCTTGCATGTTGTCGAAGTCGTCGCACATGCTACAAGAGTAGTAGTCGTAGACGTTCTCCACCATGTCATCGGAGTTGTAGTCGTAGTAATGGCGCTCCACCATGTTGTTGTAGTCGAAGTCAGTACCATGTGATGAGGCATGTGAAGACACTTGCACCTCATTGTCGTTGGAGCTTGTGTAGTCCGAGTCGTGGTACTCGATTCATGTGTACTTGGAGTCGATAGAATATGATGAAGGTTGCTCAAAGTCTTGGTACCGCTCCAAGTCATTGATGCTTGAGTAGTCGGAGTCGGAGTATTTGTAGCGGAAGTCTTTGTGATGCTCCATCATGTCAAGGGGGTCATTGTCGGTGTAGAAATACCCCATGTCCTCAAAGTTTGAGGCATCATAGTTGTTGTGGCTCATCGTGTACTCAACATCATCTTGGCCTCCATAGTGGCATTCACTCTCCCTAGACATGTTAACTCACAAGACAAGTGTATATATGTGGAGTGGAAGGAAACTAGAGCACAACCTCTCACCTTTGTAGATAGTATTGGACGTCGTGGACAACCAAGGGAACGATTACAAAGTAAAGTGTTTGTGTTCAAATATCCAAAGAAAACTCCAAAACACACACGGCTTAAAAGTGTATAGGGAGGTATGGTAGGTGGAAAGCAAATTGAACCAACCGGAAACCAAGATATTGTCAAAGCAAGTAGAGAACCACGATGATCACAAAGCCAAAGCAAGTTAATCTCAAAAGATAGGAAACACACGAACGGAGAGATAAATGGGACTCATGCAACCAAGAAGTGAGCTAAAGAACCAAGATGTTCCTAGCGAAGACTACAAGCTCGTGTTGCACAAGTACAAGGAGAGCACTAGCTCGAGTGCAATTTATTTGGTGGGCTACAAGATTTGCACCAAAAGCACCACCTACAAGATGTTCATCGAGCTTGCGCGGTTCCTACAAGATATGGCAAGTGGTGTTTCTTCTTTCTTTTTCTTGCTCTTTTTGCTTCTTTTCTCTTTGGCTCTTTTTGCTTCTTTACTCTTTTGCACACCCACTTCTTTGATGCCAACACAAGATATATATCAACTAGCGCATGCAAGGTTGCTCGGAAACTACACGGTGCAAATGTGCAAAGCCCAAGCAATCATCAAGAGCTAGCCTCAATAGGACCAGATAAACACAAGGGTATGATGGCTAACAAAGGAGGGGCAAGGGGGAAAAGATTCGTGATGTTTATACCTTTCGTCGACGATCTTCACCCTTTGTTGTAGAAGCTTCGTGCTTGCCCATGGATTTTGGTGATGGTGGATGATGGATCAACCGTGTTGGTGACGTAGGTCTTGATCGTAGCTTCAAAACGAGCCAAAGAACACCAAAAACGGACTCCGGGATCAAAAGATATGGCCAAAACAAAATCTAGAATTTTCAGTTTTCGGGGAGGCCGGCCCCCAGTCCGGCCTAGGCCAGGATGGAGGCCGGCGGGGTCTGATGGTAGGCCGGGCTGAGGCCGGGCAACCAACCTCGAGTTGACCCTCGAAAATCCGCGATTTTGGGAGGAAAAATGGCCCGAAAAACCTCAAATCGGAGGGGAAATCAATGGAATTTGGCCATGGGAACGCAAAGTAAGTAAGATCAACAAGTTTAGCAATAGATCCACAGATCAAAACCTACTAAAACGCACCGGAATCACAGATCGATCCAAAAGCTCGTGAGGCTATTTTTGGTGGAAATTTTCGAATTTCTCAAAAACAAAGAAAAATTTGGGGGAATTGTGGGGGAAACACAAGTCAAATCCATGGCAACCTTTGCTCTGATACCATATGATGAGGTTAGGACCTCTAGGGGTGCCCAATATTCATGGATTGACGGCGGATTTGGGCAAACTCACGCAAGAACACACGAAGAACACGAAGAACGCCAAGAATACAAACATGATACAAAGACATGTTTCCCTCACCGGTCGGTCCAAGCCGGTCCAATAGAATCCCAAAGGGAGAGATTTGCAAGCAAATACAAGGAGAGATCTTGAGTGGTTGTTTCTCCAACGGTCAACCAAACCGATCCAATAGAGTCACCCTAAGATGAAAGATTGACCAGTAGTCAAACTACAAGTAGAGGTCTTCAATCCATAAGAGGGATCTTCTCCACATGAGGAGGCCTTGAATCCACAAGGGGAGGCAACACCACAAGGGGTGGGTAAGGAGCCTATTCTCAACTCTCTCTCATCATAGTCTAACCTCTCTCTAGGAGGAGGGGGACCCCTATTTATAGTCGAAGTACAAAACAGGGTGCAGGTACGAGTGGCCGGCTGTCTCGGCTGGGAGGCCGGCCTGGGAGCCGACCTGGGCCGGCCTGGAGGCCAGCTGGCTCTGGCATGTGGCCGGCCTGGAAACCGGCCTAGGCCGGGCTGGGGGCCGGCCAGACTGGCTCCGCCACCTCCTTCTTCTTCATCTTGACGCTTTCTCCTCCTCTTCCATGCGTACGCCTTGGATGGTCTTGAGTCTTGGGCTTCCTCGGCATCTTCCCCGATGGCCGTACTCGTCATGTGATACCTAGCATAGCAAAGGGGTAGATGTTCAAGTAGTATACCATTCAAAGGGGCACGGAATGGGATCTCATAGAGGAAGGAGTTCACCTTTAAGCTCAGTGTCGACTTGTCATATGTTGGAGTGCTTGACATGGTGATGGACGTGGATTGCACTACATCAGAGAAGAGAGGCAGATCCACCACCTACGGACCAACATCCTCGTTACAGAAGAACCACCTCGCCCCAGCCGCCAGCGCCGTCGCGGATAAGCACGAACGTCAGCGACACAACGAGAAACTGATCTCACCAGATTTGAAGAACGGCGAGAAGACCAAGCTGTCAGTCTGAAGGACTAAGCAGCACACGTTGCCATCAACCCCGAGGCGCCGCCGTGAAGGTCGCCGCCGGTGTGGGAATAGAGTTGAGGTAGATTTATTTGCCCGGACGCCGCTCCCACCACCCCAACGACGCACCACAGCAGACAAAGCCAAACCCTAACTACTAGACCAGAACGGAGAGATGAGGTCTCCTCTCCCTCCTGCCGCCGGGGCGGCGAGCGGAGGGAGAGGAGACCAGTGATCTGGCCGGTGGAGATCGGTGGCAAGTTTTCTCCGTCGCCGCCTGCTCGTGTGGGAGAAAAGACCTAGGCTTGGCACGGTACGGACGAACTTGGACAATCGATGAATACTGCATGAAATAATTTTATTTACATCCACTTGTGACTTAAAAATCTTATTTGAAATCCCATCCGCAACTCATATGATGCACGAAATCATGTTGCAATTCGACGGTCATGGGGTTGAATGAGCTCTAAATTAGTTCTCATTGAGAATTAACAAACTACAGTTTTTGATTTGTAAGCTGAAATGTCCAATGTTTTGTTGTTTGTCTGTGTTCCGTGAATCATTGCACGCACATCCCACATTCTTTTTCTTGAACATACATTCTTTTTTTGAACATGTGTATAACCATTAGATAGAAGAAACTTACTAAGCAGAGAATACACCGGACACCCCAAATTGTTTTCTACAAATTTCAAAACGTTATTTGTAAGTATCAGGAAAATTAGAATACAATTTTTAGGTGTGGAGGAAAATGTTGAACTCTACCAATGTGCAAAATCTCAATGCAACATTTGTTGTATTTTAGGCTACATAGAAATAATAAATCTGACAATATTTTAAGTTTGGAAAATATGCATTGTTTGTCGCACCGAGATCTACGCATTTTTTCAGTCTAGGATTTCGAAAAGCTTTTTGCACCCCAATTGAGTTCATCATTATGTGTTTCCCTGAATTTTTTGAAACTTTCAAATGCCTTTTTTTTCCAAATTTTCATAAAGAGAGCTCCCTACAGCTCGGGGCTCCAAAACGCCGCACGTGAGAAGACACAGTCTCTACAACGCCAAAGAGGCATGGACGAAGGAAAACATAAACACCATGGAAAAAACCCTAGACACCTAAAGATCACCAATTGCCATTGTTCTGAAAATTCATGGGACAATCCCTGTCTTATTCCTACTGAAAAGTACCCTGCCGAGCCGAGCGAGTTCTATGACTGGACTCGAGACTAGCTAGACCATTATCATGGCCAATTTGCACGCAACGAGTTTTGACTTTTGAAGTTCTCATGAGTAAAAAAAAAGTTCCCTGTCCCAACATATGGAGGGGGCAACTTGGATAGGATCTCACATCGGATAGGATCTATGAGATCAATTTTTTTGAATGGGCAAAACATGTTCAAATATTCTCAAAAAAATTGACAACACGCATCTATGTTATATATGCAACGTCAAAAATTGGAATCTTCAAATTCGATCTATACTTAGAGAGGCAAAAAAAGAGAAATTTTGGTGTGAATAGTATGAAACACTATTCACTCAAATCTGTCACTATTCATAGTGTAGTTTAACATTTTTGTTTCTCTAAGTGTAGGTAAAATTTTGAGCTGAAATTTTTTAGAGTTATACAAACAATCTGTAAGTATGTTGTGTAATTTTTTCAGATTTTTTAACAATTTAAAAATATGATTTTTGTGACATGATCCTATGATCTCATCTAAAGAACAAATCCTAACATATGGAGGTCCATCATGGACTTCCGATGCAACGGAGCAAACCCAGAGACGAACGCATCCACGCGCCCTCTTCCGTGCAGCTGTGCTTAATTGGCCAGACGTAATTAACTCCAGCTCTAATTAGTCCCACACCGCTAACACACTAACACCGACACCAGCTTAAATAAGCGCCCCTCGCCATTGCGTCAGCCTGGCGTGGTCGCGCGCGCCTGTCACTCCAGCTGTGGAGGGCTAAATAGTTGATGATCGTGGTACGTGAGGAAAATCCATCACCCATATTGGTGGATTACGATAAAGTTTACGTGCCGGGCTTGGCCGTCAGGTCCTGGCCTCAAATTAGGCTGGAGGGCATTAGTGGTCTGGATTTGTCAGTCCGAAAGCCCATCGATGTCGTGGTTCACTCCTCGATGTTGAGCTAAGGGGATTTTACCTGGTGGTTTTCCACGCAGAACCGAACCCTTCATCATGTTTCGAAGGGTACGCCGTTACACGGGCTTGCTTAGTGATCAAAGCCTGCTACGTGGTGCATGTGCTCGCTCCCGACCCACATTATCAACTCTTTTTTTCTCACACAGTAACAATTTTGATGTTGCGAATAAAAACACTAAAGCTCAATTTTGTTTATGGTGAATGCTAAACAGATAGCATGAATATTGAGCAGGGCTGTCTCTAGAAATTCTCAGGGCCCCGGTGCGAATTGTAAAACGAGGCCTTAATTTTTAATCGTATAATGAATAAAAAATAAATCATACTTTTACTTAATTATATAACTTAAGTATGTGCTTTTCGTAAAATATGTCAAATAATAATGCAAAAAGAGTAAATATGGCAAAAAAAGTTATAATCAAACCTCTTGTTCTACCAAAAAGCATTATCTATCTGCTGCTTTTTTTTCAAGGACTGCAGTCATCGCATTAAGAACGGATCAAGAGTTTAATTACAAGAGTTTTACACTGGCCTTGCCATCCGCGGTACAAAAAAACACTATGAACTACTCCTCATTCTCTCCCACTCTGCTTCTCGCAGCAGCCCACGTCTCCAGCTCCTCCCCTGTTTTCCTGATTAAGATGTTCAGTGTTGAGCTACAGTCATTAAAGACCCTATCGTTCCTTTCCAACCAAAGTCTTCTCATTCATGCTATTAGAAAGGTTGCTTCACTTCGCTTCCGGCGTTTGGGACATCCTGACAGTGTATGTCTCCACCATTCTCTGACCGAAATCAATTGTGGGGACGTTATATCAGCGTGGTTTCTGGCCTGACACAGACGGAACCAAAAGGTGCGGGCAAAGGCATAATTCACCGGCAGATGATCCAAGGTTTCAAGCTCCTGATCACAGAGAACACAGTTTGCCGGTCCTTGCAGTCCGCGCTTAATAAGTCTATCCGCTGTCCAACAGCGATTTCTCATCACAAGCCAGGAGAAGAGCTTTTCTTTTAGTGCAGCTCTGCTCCTCCACAGATTTTTTTGCATAATCCGCAGTTTCTTTCCCAAAGAAAAAGGCCTTATAAGCTGAGGCCGCCATGTAGCTTCCGCTGGCTGTGAGCCTCCAAACACAAACATCCTCCTCCTCCGACAAGGGCCCTCTGTTCTGAATCGCTTCCCATAGCGACATGAACTGGACAATGGCGGCTAGTGTAATATTTCCCCGGATGTCCCTGATCCATCGATTATCAGCCAGGGCCTCAGCTACTGTTCTGAATAGCTTCCACTCTGCTGCTTTTTTGAAATAAATTCTTCAATTATATCTTTATAATCGATCTTATCTAAAATATCGTTCTAAAAATGCTACCGTCGCTAATCCACTGAATCTTTCTTGACCACTAGTAGAATTTTTGATGCAAAAACAATATAAATAAATTCAAACAATTCGATTTGGGGAGGAGTGATCGCAAAGCAAAATATATAAATTAATAGTTAATAATATGGCTTATCTGCAAGAGTGTGATCCTTGGTTTAGCACCTAGCAAAGGGATGTCACCGTGGCGCCGTAGGGAAAAACACCAAACGTTAGTGAGATCGGTGAAAATCATTTTCTCCAATCGGCGAATGGGGTGTCCCGTGATCCAGCCTGAGCCCTGGCAATTGAATAACACAAGGTCATTGTGCTCTCGGCTCCTAATCCCTATTCACTAACCTAATTCCGAACTGTATTGGGCCGATACATGGGCTTTCTTAGTGATAAAAGCCTGTTACGTGGTGCATGTGCTCGCTCTCAACCCACATTATCAACTCTTTGTTCTCACACAATAACAATTTTGATGTTGCGAATAAAAACACTAAAACTCAATTTTGTTTATAGTGAATGCTAATCGGATAGTATGAATATTGAGTGCTAAGTGCTAACACCGTCTACTTTGTTGGAACCAGATTATTATGATGAAAGTAACCAATCTTTGACGACTGGCGTTGGTCGGGAGCAAGGTTCTCACACTAACAAATTTGATGGTGCGAATAAAACACTAAAGTTCAATTTTGTTATGGTGAATGCTAAACGGATAGCATGAATATTGAGTGCTAAGTGCTAACACCGTCTACTTTGTTGGAACCAGATTATTATGATGAAAGTAACCAATATCTTCGGCGACTGGCGTTGGTGGATCGGGAGCGAGGAAGAGTGCGTAGAAAACATGGAACGATGCTTTCCATGATCGCATGTGTACAAAAACAGATTCGGAGAATTGCACCTCTTGGCTTCTGTTTCAAAAGTGATTTATTTGTGGCGTTGGAAATAAAAGAATATGTTGTTTTTCTGTCTGGTTAATTCACATTCGACTTAGAACTGACATAGTTTTCATTCAACTGATGTCATCTCACGGGTTTGTGTACGTGAACAAAAAATTACTGTATTATTTTTCTGCGTGGAACATTTTTTTCATTTGTATCTCACGTGCAGCTTATAGGTCCAGCAGTCGAATGAGCTCTAGATTAGTTCTCAATCCACTGCAAATTAGCACGCTGCAATTTCGAATTTGTAAGCTGAAATCCCCGGTATTTTTTTGTTCATTCGTGTCATGCGAATCGTTGCATGCACATCCCACATCTTTTTTTCTTGTACAGGTGTATAATCATTAGATAGAAGAAGCTTACTAGGTAGAGAAGACACCGGAAAGGCGGAAACCCTAAATGGAGATCAAGCTTGTTTTTTGAAATTTTCAAAACAACATTTGTAATATTCAAAAAAGTGAAAATATTCTAGGTGTAGATAATGTTGAACTCTACCGGTGTGTAAAATCACAATGCCCTGTTGTATTATAGGCTACAGAAAATGGCAAAGCTGGAAAAAAATAAGTTTTTAAATTGTGCAATGTTCACCGCACCGAGATCCACACAATTGTCATTTTTCTCAGCCTATAATACAACGATTTTTGGCTTGGTCCCTTACACACTAATAGAGTTCATCACTACTCCCTCCGTTCCAAATTAGATGTCTTTCATTTGTCCACATGCGGATGTATCTAGACATGTTACAAGTATAGATACATCCGCATGTGGACAACTGGAAGACATCTAATTTGGAACGGAGGGAGTATCTTTTTTTCGAACTATGCAGGAGAACTGCACGTAATATATTAAGGAGGAGAGGCCATCAAGGGGCCAAAAGAGTTTACAAGACCAAAGCAAAATAAAGAAAAAATGGTAAGGACCTAAGATCTTTCCCGGTTATTTTAAAACTTTCAATATGTTTTTAATTAAAAAAAAACTCCCCTAGAGCTAGGGTTCCAGAAGGAAGCACTCGAGAAGACACGCTCTATACAATGCTATGGGCTCGCCATTTTCCATTTTTCAAAAAATTCACTGGCCAATCACTATATCCTTTTTAAAAAAAAGAATCAGCCAGTCACTATCTTAACTCCTACTGAAAAATACCCTGCCGTGCTGAGCCGAACGAGTTAGGGCGTGTTCGGATCTCCTCCAGCTCCGAACTCCGTGGTGCTCCGGCCCGGAGCAGCATCGAACATGTCAACTCCACGGAGCCAGATCCGCGGAGCGGGCTGATTTTCCTATACAAATTGTGGAGCACATCTTCTGGTGATCCGCGGAGCAGTCAACCGCGGAGCAGCGCGTAATTACGCAAGAATGCCACCGCCAAGTCAGAAAAACGCTTCGCGGTTTCTTTTCTCCCGAGCGAGGCCGCTGCTTTCTCTCTCCCCAAACGAATCGAGCAACTCAATCCCGTAACCTCCTGACCCGCCACCGGCATGGCCTCCTGACCGCCGCCGTCCCCGACTCCCGCCGCTTCACGGACCCCAGCTTTGCGATAAGCAGCTCACCCGACTGCAGCAGGCTCGAGCTCCCGAGCACGCCTCCTCCGGCATCCAGATAGACGGGCGGCGCCCATGCTCGCCTCGTCCAGCAGGCGCCCCTCTGGCGACGTCTCGACCCTAACCTCCTCCTGTATCGATGCAGCCAATTCGTTGATCGACGGGGACTTTGGGGTGCTGGAATCCCGACGGATCGATGGGGAAGACGACCAGAAGATAAAACAATAGAAGAAAACGTGTGGCTGCACCGAACTGGTTATGTGGGCTCAATTCTCTCCCTTTCCTATGGGCCCAAATCTGCCTAATGGGCTTCCAGCCCAATTGGAAAAGGCAGAGCAGCGCCAAACTTTCTCGCTCCGGCCGGAAAGCAGAAATCGCTGCTCGGAGCCGAATCGGAGGAGTTTGGCTGGAGCAGACCACTTCCGAACACGCCCTTACTCCTATATTGCTGGACTCGAGACTACCTAGACCATTATTATGGCCAGTTTGCACGCAAGGAGTTTTGTATATCCATTGTTTAAAAAAAAAATCCACGTACCAAAATATGGAGGCCCATGCATCATGGACTTCCGATGCAACGGACCAAAACCCAGACCAAGGCATCCACGCACCCTCCTCCCGTGCAGGGGATCCCCTATGCGTCGACCTATGCGATGATAAGGACACATCGCACACCCCGCAGCCGCACCTCGCCTTCTCGCACCTCTCGCCGCTGCTCCCCTTCTTCTTCCTCTGCCCACCGCGCCGCACCTCCGCGAGCTCGCCCACCACCGCTGCATCTCTTCCACCTCCTCCTCTCTTCTTCTTCTTCTTCCTCGAGCCGCCCGCCGCCGCCGGCCAGGCCGCCTACTCCCGCCCCCGCGCTCGGCGTCGCTACCGCGCCGTCTCCGCGCCCCGCCCTCCTCCAACCGCGGCCCACCGCCGGTCCTCCGCCCCCCAGCCGGCCATCCCTCTAAGCCCCTCTCCCCCCCCCCCCCCGCACCCGAACTCCGGTCGCGGCCACCCGCACCCGCACAAGTTAAGCTTCTTTCCTCGCCTTCGCCGGCGACGCCGCGGCCAGCCGCGTCGTCCCCGTCTCCGGCGAGGTCCAGGCCTCACCTCCGACGGGGCGCCGCGGCCAGCCGCGTCGTCCCCGTCGTCGGTGAGTCGCTCGGCTCGCCGTCTTTTTCCTCGCACGCGGTGGGCCGCGGCCCATGTGGGTCGCCTTCTTCTTCGACGGGGTGTGCGACGACTTCTTAACGTCGACCAGGTCGACAAATAGGGATTGCCCCGTGCAGCCGTGCTTAATTAACCCCAGCTCTAATTAGTCCCACACTGCTAACGCACAAACACAAACACCTGCTTAAATACGTGCGCCTCCACCATTCCGCCAGCCAGGCCTGGTAGCGCGCGCCTGTTACTCCAGCTGTGGAGGGCTAAAGAGTTGATGATGGCGGGTCGTGCGCTAGAAGCCCATGTCAAAGCCGGCTCATATGAAAGCCTGCTCGGAAGGAGGGGAAAGAGAAGTCGTAACAAATGCCCATATTGGGTTTGCGGAGCCGGGCTTCAGCCCTCAGGTCCTGGCCTGAAAAAAGGCTGGAAGGGCATATTTGGACTGAATTCTCTCAGTCCAAGCCCGCACTCAATGTGTCGTGGTGGACTGGTGGTTCACGCCTCGAGTGATTGAGCTAATGGGATTTACCTGAGGGTTTCCACGGAGCCGTTACCTAGGCTTGCTAAGGGCATCTCCAACGGCGTGGCGCAAACGGACATGCAAATATGTCCCTTTTTGTCCGTTTGGGGTGTGTCTGGAGTGTCCGTCCGGGCTTGTCCGCGCAGTGCCTCCAACGGCGTGGCGCATATTTTCCTGGACATGTCCTTTTTTATTCCTTCTTTCTCTATTTCAGCTGCTAGCTAGCAGCACAACCACGGCTCTGCCGCTACTAGTACTGCACGCCGGCGGCCGGCAAGCCCGCGAGTCCAAGCGCAGTTCAGAGAGAACGTAGTATGGAGGACAGACACAAGGCGGAGACGAGGACGTACACCACTGCTGCGAGCTGCTACGACCTTCCGCGCGAGCTCGACGGCGGAGCCGAGGAGCGGCCGCCTCGGCGTGCACGCGGCCGGCGGAGGGGGCAGCTGCGCGGACGGGCGCCGTTGAGCGCGTACATGTCCTCCTCGATCTCGTCGGCCGAGAGTGTGGCCGAGAACCGCGACCTGTGGGCGGCTACGAGCCGGCGCTAGGACGGTGACACGACGGCTGGAGGATGTGGGCGGCATCACGGCGGGGCGGCGTCAGGCGCGCCGATTGCGTGGCTGTATGCGCCCGAGCCCCGGCCGCCTCGTGCGGAGGCGGAGCAGCAGGTCCTCACTGACCTCGTCGAGCTGCTGCGGCGAGGAGCGCCTGCTGGCGGGCTCACCACCGCAGCTCGCATCGGCCGCCGCGGTTGGATCCGAGGGAAGCGGCGCGGGCGACGGCTCCGCCCAGATCACCATGGCCGCGGGCTATGTCGCGACGACGCGCGGCCTGGACTCCTGCTGCGGCGCGGGCTGTGTCGGCGGCAGCGCGGCGGAGGGTAGGGGCTGCCTAGCCGGATCTGGCTGGCGGCCGCGTGCTAGGACCTTGCCGGAGGCGGAGGGGGTCGTGGGTGCTACTTGGGGAAAAGAGAGAGAGATGACATATGGGCCAGGCCGGACATGGGACGGACAGAACGGACAACGGACAGTGTCCGGCTCGCCCCAAAGTCGGATCAAATTTGTGCCAGCTTTGGTCCAGAACGGACAGTCCGCCAGCGAAATGTCCGTATGCGCCAGCCCGTTGGAGGCAGTCATTTGTCCGTTCGGACAAAAACGGACATGCGTGGTCCGTTTGCGCCATGCCGTTGGAGTTGCCCTAAGTGGTCAAAGCCTGCTACGTGGTACATGTGTGTGCTCCACATTATCTACTCTTTTCTTCCTTCTCCGCCTTGCTTTTTCGCGCGGAAAACCCTTATAATCATCCGGGGATCTTGTCGTCCTGTCCTCCTGCTCGCGCGCCGTCCGATCCGTTTTGATCGCGTGGCTCGGAAACGTCCACGTCGCTCATGCGCGCCTCAACCTTATCCCTTCACGCTGCTTTCTTCCTATGCGACACGTGCATCTCGCTCTGCTCGATTCGCGCGCTCCAGCAGGGCTGCGCTGCCGCGGCCGCGCTCCCATGGATTCCGCCGCCGCACCCGTCCCCCTAGGCTCCCGTCGCCGCGCGTTTCCCCATGGAGACCTCCCGCGCCGGTCGCCGGCGTCCTCCTCCCCGACCTTCCACGCCGGCGTCTCCACGACCGCTCACCACAGCGCCCTCGTCCTTGAGGCTGGGACGAACAGGAGCACGTTGCCAGCGAGCCAGCCGGCCGCGGCGGCCGGGTCGGCGGCGAGCGCGGGAATCTCGCCGTTGGCGACACCCATGTCGACGCCGTAGAGGCGGACCATGGAGATGGTGGTGGAATTGAGCAGGTTGACGGCCACCTCGCCGTAGTTGACGCCGATGTACGACTGCGCCCCTGCACGAGCAAACCAAATCCATGCATCGATGTGCTTTTGAAGTTAATTAACTACACATGATAAGGCAATAAAATTCCTAGGCTTTAAGGATTTTGGATGGTAAAGCTGGTGGTGCGTCACTTGATCCGCAGGCAGACTTCATCCATCCACCGCTTCTTCTTTTGGGAGTGCGATGGAGATTTGCTGGAAAAGAGGTGGAAGCTTATCCTGTGATGCAAAAAAAAATTACGTATGGCAGATGTTTTCTACTTCTGATGCAATTTCACAGAACTTTTGTAGCAATTGTCTTTTTTGAAACATTTTTTCTTGATTTTGGTGCAAATGTTGCCTGAGAATTCACCACGTGTCTACATCTGATAGTGCCACGTTGTTCACTCATGTTGACCCAGCTGTCCCCATATTATTGGTCCGGAAGGCATGCCTTGGTGGTTACACGTGTCCGTTACCATTGGTACACGTGTCGGCATCCGAAAATGCCTCGTGTATGCAGGTCATGATGCCACGTTTCGAATGACGTCACGCTAAACGACAGAGTTGACTTTACCCCACCGGTCCTGACAGACCAATCATTGGTCTGACACAATTGTCGCCACTTTTCCAGCAAGGGGACAGCCAGCGGTGACGCTTTTTTCTGTCACGGTCAATTGGGCCGGGCGGGCCTCGGGCTGGGTCTGGCCGTCACGGATCCAAGACGTTCGGGAAAACCGTCTCGAGTTCATCTATGACGCACTTTTAGCCACGATCGAGAGATCCGTCGTAGGTGAGCATCTACGACGGATATTTGACTTTCAGCCACGAATTCATTATGTGGTAAAAGACCGGGATTCTTGTAGGGAATGAACAGCCACATGGCAAGTTTGCATCGCAAAGGATCCCATGAGTCCCAAATGGCTGGTGCCGAGTCGCAAAGTTTTTTTTGTCTTGAAATGAGCGTGGTAAACCAATCTTGTCGAGAAATATCCTTTTGCTTCCCACGACCAGGACCATCTATCCTCCTCATGTGGAGTGACATGAATCGTGTTGCACTCCTCCCAAATGGCAAGAACTTCCATGAAAATATCGTTGAAATTGTTTTTTTTATGTCTTCGATCCAAGTCCTTGGTGTAAAGCTTGTGCACTGTTCTTCTAGCTTTAGTTTTCGGATTAATTAATGCAAACACTTTCGGAGCGACTTCTTCTATTGCTTTGCCATTGATCCATTTGTCAGTCCAAAAGAAGGTTCTTTCTCCATTACCAAGAACCACTCTGGCTGCCGAGTTGAAAATGCTTCTAACTTGATCATCAACCGGGGCAGCTAACTCACACCAAGGCTTCTTAGCTTCTGCTCTTAAATTCCAGGCCCATCGGGTGTTGAAAGTTGTGATCATTATCTCGAGGTTTAGAATACCCAGCCCCCAACTGGTTTTGGATGAGAAACCGTCTGCCAATTCACAAGACATTTGCCTCCCTCCACGACCTTGGTGCCTTTCCAAAGGAAAGCTCTCCTAATCTTGTCGATGGCTTTGAAAACCCAAGGTGGAGGATCCAAAGAAAGTAGGTGAAAGATAGCTATTGCACTCAAAATGGATTGAACCAGGATGAGTCTCCCACCTTGCGTTAGCATGTGCGTCTTCCACGTAGCAAGCCGACTTTTAATTTTGTCGATCAACACTCGGAAAATTCCTTCTTTGCCTTCTTGACATGCAGAGGAAGACCGAGATATGTGGTTGGTAAACGTGCGACCTGGCAACAAAGAATACCGCTGATCTCTTGTAACAATTGATCGTCACAGATTAAGGCTGTAACCGAGCTTTTATGCAGATTGCAATGTGGGCCAGAGGTTTCCCAAACATGTCCAGAAGAAGCTTCACCGCGACCGCGCATCCGATGGAAGAGCTCTGGAGAATAAGATTACATCATCGACATAAATCAACAAGCGTTGAGAGACAGCTTGGTGTTCTTGAAAGGGGTTCCATCGCGTGCCTGGGGAGCGGTGGCGGTGACCGCCGATAGTGGCGGTCACCGAGATTGGGGTGGTGGGGAGCCCAAGGAGCGGGAGGCGCTCGCTCTGCCTGACTTAGTAAATCAAATATTATGATCCACCGCCTCTTGATGTTAAGAATGCCTTTCTTAATGGTGAGTTGCGTGAGGAGGTGTATATGCAACCACACCTGGGTATTCTGTTATGGCATGGTATGTCGTCTTCACCGCTCTCTCTATGGCCTTAAGCAAGCCCCTCGTGCATAGTTTGAGTGCTTTGCTTCTGTGTCACGGCTGCTGGTTTCTCTCCCAGTGCTCATGATCATGAGTTGTTTATTCACTGTTCTCCTCGTGGTCGCACTCTTCTTCTTCTTCTTCTTCTTCTTCTTCTTCTTCTCTTCTTCTTCTATATGTTGATGACATGATCATCACTGGTGACGACCCTGAGTATATTGCCTTTGTCAAGCATGTATGAGTGAGCAGTTTCTTATGTCGGATCTTGGTCCGCTTTGTTACTTTCTTGGGATTGAAGTTTCATCCACCACTAATGGTTTCTTTATATTCCAAGAACGGTATATTCACGATCTTCTTGCTCGAGCCGCTCTCACTGATGAGCGTATTGTTGAGACTCCCATGGAGCTCAATATTTCTCTTCATGCTTCTGATGGTGATCCTCTCTCTGATCTGACTCGTTATCGATATCTTGTCGGGAGTCTCGTCTATCTGGCTGTTACTCGCCCACATATTTCTTTTTCTATCCATATTCTTAGTCAGTTTGTTTCTGCTCCCACTTCTGTTCACTATAGTCACCTTCTTCGTGTTCTACGATATCTTCGTGAAACGATCTCTCTTTGTCTCTTCTTTCTTCGTTCCAGCTCGTTACAACTCCAATGCTACTCGGATGCTGCGTGGGCTAGTGATCCTTTGGATTGTCGTTCACTTTATGCTTATTGTGTTTTTTTTGTGGTTCTCTCATTGCCTGGAAGACGAAGAAACATACCGCAGTTTCCCATTCGAGTGCAGAGCTGAGTTGCGAGCTATGACTCTTTTGACTGCTGAGGTGACTTGGTTACGGTGGTTACTTACATATTTTTGGTGTCTCCGTTACGACACCCACTACTTTACTGTCTGACAGTATAGGTGCTATCAGTATTGCACGTGATTCGGTGAAGCATGAGCTTACCAAACATATTGGTGTTGACGCCTCTTTTATCTGTGCTAGTGTGCAGGATCAGATTATTGTGCTCCAGTATGTGTCTTCAGAGTTATAGGAGGTTTCCTGCATATTGTCACATGTACATGTACTATATATTGTGGTCTTTAGCCCCGTGGAATACAAGTTGCTTATTCCTAACAATACCAAATGGTGCGCGGATGTCAGAAACAATGTATATGATTGTCTGTTTATTAGCCTGTGCGATGTATTCTGAAATGATAATCATATGCGAAGTGTTTGCCCGCATCCAATGTTTTAGTTTGTAAGGATACGTGATAAGAGATAACGCACACAAAAGGCTACATACGTATGTAATTGGGGTATTAAATAGCCTGATCTGTACTGGTGTTTGCAGATTCACACCTCGTTTCGAAAG
This sequence comes from Poa pratensis, assembly GCA_947311845.1. Lineage (NCBI taxonomy): Eukaryota > Viridiplantae > Streptophyta > Magnoliopsida > Poales > Poaceae > Poa > Poa pratensis. The sequence goes on along the minus strand of CAMZMU010000091.1, from coordinate 24,824,959 downwards.
TTGTGTAGCGGATCTGAAAATTTGTGACAAGTATATGCATGTTGTAGGAATCTAGCCAAAAGTATAGATATACTTTAGTACTTTTGAGAGCTAAATTACAGTCTCTCACGTGGGAGGCCATCCTCTGCTGACAAGAGTTCTATAATATTACTATCAACCAGCTTTACAGTGTCGACTTATTAGTGCCTCCGCAGCGTTTTCAAAGCCAAAACTGTCACGTAAGTATAGATGACATTGTTGACAAAGTCTGTTGGATATGCACAATGTAGCTATTGCTAAATTTATTTATATGTAGGCACAATTCCGATACAAATTAAATAACAGGTTCTTCCTTATGTAGGGGTCATGAGCAAGAAAGATGTTTTGAAACCCGGGCTATATGGAGCTCTTTTTTGAAATCAGCATTTTTTAGTTTGAAAAAATCAAACATATAGATAGTTTCAAGATCTACAACTCGAAATTCATTGTATTGTGATTTGAGCAAAAATGACAAATGGGTGAGTCTGGGTTATAAACAATACACAGTCTCAAAAACTGAAATTTTGTCGGATCTGTCTTTTTTGTGTAGACCAGAATATAACGAAGTTTGAGTTGCGAACTTGTAGATCTCGATAGTATCTACACCTGGAATTTTTGTCGCGATTTTTGGAAACTAAGAAATGCCGATTTTCAATTTTGAAAAAAAAAACAAGCTACATATAGCTCGGGCTCCATTTGAACTTTTTGTCATGCACGAGCCAAATTATTAGATGAGAGAATGTATGTTTATTCAATTACAAATTTTGGTATCAAATCATCCGTTTTCATATATTTTTTTGCCTTTGTCACTCTAATTTCGCACCCCATAATGGAGAGAGGTAGTGGCAAAAACTAAATCTGCAATTTGGACCCAATTTGACAAAAACTGTGGCTGCTATATGCTAGAGTAGCTCTTATATCTATGATGGAAGTATTAATTACTCGATGCCTTGATCACTTTGGGAGCCACTAGCTGTTTTTTTAAGGAAAACAGCACGTAGTACTGCGTGTGAGCCACTAGCTATAGGCTAAAGCTAAACGACTTGAGGAGGCCGGGGTCGTCTACTTGATGAAGACACTCGACCATCCCATATGCTTCTCAATCCAAGTATCCTCTCATCGCCCTCGCGGGTCCTCTCCCAGAGTAATGCCGCCGCAATGACGCGGCGGGTCGCCACCTTCCTACACACCACTAAGGAGATCCGGCCTGCCTGCGCCCCGTCGCCGTTCAACCAGCCAATTACATGCCGCCCACCGCCGGTCGTCGAAGCACATTGCAGCCGAATAGAGCGACCGAGCACCTCTACTGTCCTATAGAAGCTAGCCACCACCATGGGTCCATGAGCACACTTGTAGACAAAGCTGGAGATCCGCAACCGAGACCATGCCGATCTGCCCGTCCGGTGAGGCGCCCTCCTTATCTATTTTCGCTCGCGTATCATTTCGCTTACGTACATACTGCTTCTCTAACTGGCCCTGCGTCTCTAACCCACTTGCTCCGAAGAACCGAGCACTGGAGAGATCCGCCGTCACCCGCCCTGTGTCTTACTCAAGTTCGACGACATCCACGATCGCCGCCGTTGCCGCCTACCCTGCAATGGTCTAGATGTGTGGACTTCCCCGACCAAAAATGGCCGCGAGAGTAAGTTCACCGTGCCCGTACGTTGCATTTCTTATTCTGCAAAATAGGCCCGTAACAGTTTATACTTACCACCCACTTGATATGTCGTTTATTAACCAAAACGATCGGGTGAAATTACCGAGCGGTGGAGCTCCGGCTGAAAATAGGAAAGCCCTCCATAAAATACCCCGCACGGTAATCTGAACCGGCAAACCAAGCAGTACTGAATTTGTACGGAATCGATTTTCTACGAAAATTAATATGGAATTGCCGCGACCGCACATAATATGTACTGGCGCCTCGATCGATCGAGAGAGAGAGTGGGTCCCCTGTGTTTAGTTATTGGTGTAAAGCCCATCGCAATGCACCAAGTTAGCTTTAGTCCATATATATAGGCTATAAACAAATGGCGGAGCTTGAACAAACTTGTACAGCTAGCGTATGTTCTAGCACGACATTAGGGCGAACAACTTGTAGGGCTTAGGTGTCTTGCTCCAATAGGATCCTAATTTAGCTCTCGAAAGTACTAAAAATATCTATATATTTTTGCTAGTTTCAAAATTTTCAGAGGCAGATCGCTACACAATTACACAACCCTGTCTGTAAATGAAGGTGTGAATCTGCAAATCTATAAACCAATGGCGGAGCTTGAACAATATCCTTTCCCATATGTAAACGGATCGGATAGGATCGGACAATGCTCTCTCCATATCCTTTCCCATGTTTTTTTGTTAGATTCGGAGCGGATCGGATAATGACCGAATGCGGATACAATGCGAATAATATCGGACTACAGATTCAGATCGGAAATGAAGCGGATTTGGACCATAAACAAATAATAAGTAGCAGATAAATACGTACAAATAATCACAATTTTTTCATGCACAAAATATGACAACAGAATTATCCAAACACATAACACTACAAAGTGACCAAATGTATGTGGTCATGATGCAAGTGCACGGTTGCACGGCATAGAACGAATACTCCTATATGATGAGTGTAAGTTGTACTAGGGTAGGATTAATTTTGTACGGAGAGAAGTAAACGGGTGATTAGGTTAATGTGCCAATGGATCTGGCTATTTATACTAGCTCATTAGACTAATAAATCGGATTATCCTAATAGAGTATATTGGATAATGCATAAAAAATGTCGGATAATCCTCATCCGTCGGATAAAAAATATACCGTATAGTCTGCCATATCCGCTAGATATCCGCCTAACAAATATCTTCATATGCATCCGTATCCGGATTTCCATAATTAGATACCATATCCTTAAAAACATATGCTGATGCGGATTCGGGGTGGAAATTATCCGTACCCATTACATCCCTCCTTGTCATTTGTTCTCATAGGGTGGGCTGCTTGTTGTTTATAAACAGGTTAAAATGTATCATTGCACTGGTGGTATGGTTTCGAGCGCTATGCCCGGAGACTGGAAAATGTTGTTCTATGACTGCGTGTGCGCCCTCGATCACTTCGCTTTCATCATATCCCAGTTGTATCGCACTCAGCCAATCACACCTACAACTAAGTGGAACATTTAAGTTTTGCATGTGTAAGATCGTTGCTCAAAAGCAGATTGTGTGCAAGTTGCTGCACAAAGCCAACACGCAAAACACAGTCAATCACAAATAACAACTAAGTGGATTTTTTTTTTGTTTGCGGGAAATTGCAGGAGCGCGTGGAACAAAATCACTGGTATAATAGGGAAAAAATTAGACCAAGCTGAAATTTTTTTAACCGTGAGGAACAAAATAATGACTACTAGCAGAACATGACTTTAGAACAAGTAAAACAAATCCCTATCCCCATGGAACAAATAAAAAATATATGACATGCACAATTTAGACCAAGTGGAACCAAGTTTAAACACATGAAGAAAAATATCACGACTTTTAGCAGAACATAATTTCGAACTAGGTGAAACAAATGTTTGGCCCTCACGGATCATATCACCAGTATATATATTTTCAATATGATAGTACGAGTTTGTTTTTCGATAAAGGAATATATTAATATCAATACATTACCATTTACATCCGACCTCTACAACAACTTAATATCGAGACATATAATACACACAACCAAAAAAGAAAAAAAGGCTCTGCCAAAGTAATCAGCACTCGTAGCAGCAAAATACAACCACCATCATTGAGAACACCTAGATTGCAGAGGAATAAAACGTTGAAAAGCGCCATGACGAGTTTATGAAGGAAAGTATACTAGACCCGGTAAGATAAAGTTTAAAAACATGAAGAACAAATCACCAGTACTAGCGGAGCTACTTTTTAGACCTCAAGGGATAAAATCGTGGGTACAAGAGGAACAACATTTTAGACCCATCGAAAGATTTTTTACACATTAGAAACAAATCACAACTATCAGTGGAACATAAAATTAGACTAAATATAATAATGTATTAGTACTAATAGAACAAAACAAGCATCTGGGACCCATCCCGCTATATTCTGAGTAACTTATTGGACTAAATGAGAAATTACCAATTGTTGCCGTCGTAGGCGCACTATTGATCTACCAAGAACCAAGCAATCATAACATCATGGTGACACCAATATTTGTTAACACAGTTCAGCGAACCCGCCTACATCTGCAGGGCATGACTATGCGCGCTCATCCCCATTGATACTACATCACCTGGCCGTCCTAGGCGCCGGCACAAGCCGCCGGCTCCCCATGCATGTATGTTGCTATTAAGTCATCATAAGTTACACGTGTGGTGCCCCTCTCATTATATAGGAGGCCCAGGCTATAAGAGTTCGATTCCAGTACTACTTGTATCCTATCCACACCTAATACAACCATAAGTCCAAACGTAATCAAACTCGTACACAATATTCGATACAAACACAACAAACTGCACCTTTGCGAATATTCTCACCTTAAATTCGTCAATGCGTCAAACCTCCACGTACTCCGGACTTGATTTTCTTCGATGAGCTCCGCTGCTACTCCTAGACTCCACGTGGCTCCACCTGTAACTGTAGTCTCTTCTTCCCATTTCAACATCATACATCGATCTGATCTGCGTGAAAGTGATTCCAACTTGAAGAAATTTATTGTCGCCTTTTAGTTAACCGAGTCAAATTCACAGTCATCTCATCCTGAATAGTCTTCTACATGTCCCACAACTACAGCACTCCACCTCCTTCTGTATGTAGTCATCCGCACTTTGCCATGTGCACTGAACATCACAAAATATATGCCCATGTACTATTCAAGCTTCCAACATTTCAGACTTCCCAACACTTTGTCAGATTCCATATGGTCGACTCATGTCTATCACCTGACTCATCAATCTCCATAGACTCAGTCACCAACTTGAATCTGATACTCGCCAACACTGTTTCTACACCCCCTGCACTCATGTCTAACAACATGTTTGACCGCCAGTGCCCTAAACTCGGCGCAATTACCGCGTCGAGCATTCACAAATTTGGCCAAGATCTACCGGGACGCTAACCCACACCACCTCATGCCCCACTGCAGATAACCACCACTCATACCTGACCGGTGCCGAGTTCCACGCATCTCTTGAACTCTGACGTCCAGTCCGACCAACGTGCTTCTTGCCTTCCCGCTGACTAGGCTCCAACTCTACGCATGCTTACGCCTTAGCCCTCCATTAGCCAAGTGGAATCTTTTTGTAAGAATCAAACTCCACCTTCAACATGACTCCATGGTAGATGATCAGTCCACCTCACGCCCCGTCGACCTCAAGATGCCATGCGTACGCATACCATGCGCCACATGTTACCACGCGGTAGAACTCAGACATCATCAGCCCTCACGCTCCTACGTCATCATCGTCGATCTTCACCGTCTTCTATCCCGACTGACATCCCTTCAATCGTCAGACTTTCGAGTCTGACCCAGCCGAACTTGTTCGACATCACCATGCTCCATCATGCGCCTAGCCCACCCGCCACTTGACGTGCACTGTCTGGCGCCCTGTATATGCATGGTCCTCCACGACGCACTCCAGGCTGCTGCCCAGCCTTATACGCACATCGCCAATCTGTCGACTTTCCGGTAAAAACCCAGTGCAAATTGGGGGCGTATCAGGTGGAAATGGACAGATCCTGAAAATCTGAAAATTTTCGCTCAGTACCATTGGATCCTGTACCAACGTTTCGGATCTGAGGTAAGGCTCTTCCCAGTCATTTTACATGAAAACGCCCGCAGGCAGAGAAACGATTTCCAATAAGGCCCCTGATAGGTGTTTGTCCTCAGAAATCAGGCTCGCTGGTACAGTTACTGTCGCATATTCATGTACCTTCTTTGGTCCTTCATGTATCGACATGACCGAAATTTTTGGCTGTATAAGATGACGACCTGATTTTTCTGTATGTTTCAAAATTTTGGATAAAACAAGTTTGTGTGTACGTGATACAGATCTGTATCAGTTAGTGTTGTAAACATTTTAGCTAAAGCTGGCACTAATGTTGGTGGCTCACACCCAACGAAAAAATTCTTGTAGAACGTTGCACGGCAATCTAGATATTTTAAAGTGCGTTAATTTTCAACCCAATGGTAAAGAAGTATCAATCAATTAAGCATCATGTCTCCAGCACATTTGTGCTTGATTCTGAAGCCTCAACGCAGCATGGTACAAGCCATAAAGTGGCCAGCACAAGCTTGCATTCAGATTAATTCTAGATATATCAATTAATACATAGGTTCTAGATAATATAGACATCTTTTGGGTGCTGCAAGGAAACTGCTATCCTGAGGCGGCATCTGCATCTGAAAGGACCTGCAGAGTGCAGTGGCGTGCTTCGGATTTCTGCAGCTAAAATGCACAAGCTTAGTGAGAAGAAAAATGAGAGGGCAATGGAAAATCCTTTAAATTTCAGGAAACTAATATAAGCAGTCAAATATCTTTTCTTAAGTCAAAATAAAAGTATAAAATGAAGGTTTAAGTCTGCTGATATATTCCTCTCCGATCTGTGCACACATTTAGCTAAAGACATTCTACATCAAGTCATCAATGTCCCATTTCTCGATTACATGTGAAGAAGAATGGATATTTTGGGGGTTTTGTACAAAGTGCACCGTGACTAAGTGGTAACACCAGATCTGACCGCTGGCAGCTGAACCGACGGCTCTCGTGGTATTTGCAGAACTTGGGGCGTTTTCAGGTGATACGTTCCCGTGCAAATTGAGCAACAAATCTAAGAGAAAATTGCTTCTATATTCCCGTGGGTGCACCAAGTACTTAGAGCATCTCGCGCCGTCCGCCCAGGATGCTTTTTTATTGCTTCTCTGTATATGCATGATCCACAACTCCCAATGCCTTTTTCCACTGCCATGTCGCCCCCTCATTGCACCAATCTACGGAGTAGATTTGTTTTCTTTACCAAACAAATCTCACGCATTGCTGCTTTCTATCGACCGCACCAACACACGAGCCGAACGCCTGTGCATCTCCTTGGCACATCGCTTCATGGAATCATGGGTCTGTGCATGCAGCCTGCACTTCACATGGGCTCCATCTGGGCTGGGCCCCGGCCGCTTCTGCCTTCCATGCGGGACATCGATCGACAGATGCGATTGCCCTAGCGCTCGGGAGCGCCTACTCTGCGACCAATTCGCTCCGTCCGCAGGGAGGAGCCTGTGGGCTGGCCCATTTCGCTCCGCTCCGCCTCCTCCCTTTTTTCTTTTCTTTTTTTCTTGTTTTCTTTTCTGTTTTTGCAGTAACAAAAAGTGATGAAAAATAAGAACAGAAAAATCGTTCTAAAAAAGGTAAATATGCATTTTTTTCCAAGTCTGAACATTTTTAGATCGAACATTTTTGAAAATATGGACATTTTCAAAATTTGATTTTTTTAAATATGGACATTTTTCAAAATATGAACAATTTTTAAATCTGGATTTTTTTTTAAAATATGAACAGAAAATGACGGAGAACGGAAACTGTTTTTGAACGATTTTAAAAGTGAACAGAAAATGCCAGTGAATGAAAACTATTTTTGAACGATGAAAAAAATGAACAGAAAATGTCGGTGAACGAAAACTATGTTTGAACGATTTTGAAAGTGAACAGAAAAGGCTGGTGAATGAAATCAATTTTGAAATATTTTAAAAATGAACAGAAAAAAGTCTATGAACGGAAATTATTTTTGAGCGATTTTTTAAAAAATGTACAGAAAAAACTCTATGAACGGAAATTATTTTTGAACATTTTTTGAAATATGAATAATTTTCAAATCTGGACTACTTTAGAATGATCAACTTATTCGGGCAGCTGCAAAAGAAGAAGGATGACTTTAGTAAAATTAATGAAGCGATCTCGCGGATACAGAAGTTGTGTTTGAAGTATGAGCTGCTGCTGCTGAAAACAACATTTTTGCATGGTTCTTAGCTCATAGTGTGTGTGGGTGATTTCCATGAAATAGATACCATTGACACATTGATTATACTGAGTATGCCCCTCGACATGATCTTTCGTTTAGCCCACTAGAGAAGGTGATCTTTTAAATCTGAACAATCATATCTTAACATTTTTGAAATATGAATAAATTTCAAAATATGAATAATTTTCAAATTTAAATTTTAAAATTTGAACATTTTTAAACAAATGAAATTTTAAAATAATATCTATAAAGAAAACAGAAAATAAGAAATAACCAAAAAAAAGATAAAGGTAAAGAAACCGGAAAAAACAAAAAGAAGAAAGAAATAGCCAAAAAAATGAAAAGAAAATAAAGCAGATGCGCCTATTGGGCCGGCCCATAAAGCCACAGGGTGTGTGTGGAGTGTATTTACGCCCGACCTGGTCATGAACTAGGAAATGCCCTAGCGCGCTGTCGCGCCTGTTATGCCGCCGCTGCTTGCACGCACGGTCCTCGATCGGATCGATCCAATCTGCTACATGCAGCTGCTGTCTCGCCCAATAATGTTGATTGTGCACCTCGTCGCCCAAATAAGAGGGGAAAGACTTGTATAGGATCTCTTGTTTAGGTGAGATCATACGATCAAATCATAAAAATCATATTTAGAAATTGTTAAAAAATCTGAGAAAATTATGTGACATACCTACAGGTTGTTTCTACAACTCCAAAAAAATTCAGCTCAAAATTCGATCTACAGAGAGAGAAACAAAAAGGCTAAATTGTACTGTGAATAGTGTCATGTTTGAGTGAAAAGTGTTTCACACTATTTACACCAATTTATTTCTATTTTGACTCTCGAATTCTAGGTCGAATTTGAATAAGCAAATTGGTGTTGCATATATAACATAGATGCGTATTGTCCATTTAAACAAAATATTTGAACACATTTTGTGTATTAGAAAAAATTTCCCTCGTAGATCCTACCTAACGGGAGATCCTATGCAAGTTGCCCCCAAGTAAGAGGTCCAGTGCCTTTGCTGAAGGCAAGGTACATCGTGCCTTGACCCCCCATATCCACTGCCAACTTAGGCATGTTTGGTTCCCCACGGTGACCTCATCCAGGCCCTGGGCATGCAAAATTCGGCCGTTTGGTTTCCTGGCCCGCACCGCGTGCCTACATTTGCACGAACCTTAAAACACTCTGGGCTAGTCCCGATAGGAACGGCGAAATCGGCCGTTCCACTAAGCCATCCTCCTGCAAGGCAAAATGGGGAATCTTGGACCCGAGCTAGTGCGATCTTGGAGGTGGCGCACGCACGCGAAATGGTGGCGGAGAATTTTTGCTCAACGCCCTGTTTTTCGCTCCCCTATTTCACCCCTCTCATCTCACCACCCAAGCTCCCGCAACCATTTACCCCCTCTTCGAGCTCTCAGTCGGCAACGAAGCTTCTTCGACGACGACTAGGTAAGCATGCCATGTTTTACTCCGGTCGGCGGTGGTCGACGGTGGGCAGAGAGAGCTTTTTCGTCGATCTCTTCGAGCAAAGAGCGGCCATCCATGCTACGATGCCTATAAGCACACTACAACCCTCGGTCTTGTAGCATAGATATGTACATATGGAGTATATCTTCAGGACATGATGTACTTTGAGCAAGTTTTGCTTCATGATTTGGTGTTACCATGTCGTAGATAACGAAGTTGTTTGCGATTTACTAGCTTCATTTTGTTTATCAGTGTAGCTTTGGATGATGTTCTTATGCCGATTTGGTAGTTTCCTAGTTGCTGTCAGATCCATTAGTCATGTAGTTGTCTTGGTCCTCACCGTTGTAGGACATGACAGTCGATAAATTTAACCAATCTCTGCTGGGCGGTGAGAGCAAGCTCGCTATCTCTCTCTTGTCCCAGACTCTCAGGTGGACGAGGTGCCGGATTTGCAAGATGTAGAGATGTATGAGGTACCTAGGATGACTTCACAGCTGGTGGAGACGCCTGATCGAGCGGCGGAGAAAGCTAGAAGGCCAGCTGCTGGGCAAAGAGAAGAAGAGCAAAATGGGGACGACAATGAAGTGGCCTCCATTTTTGTCCACCTTCGTGTTGAACAAGATATGCGAGCTCATCGCCTCTGCGGTGAGGACTAAGAAGGGGTTTAAGGAGGTGCATCTGAACATAGTTGCCAAGCTGGTTTCCGAGTTCTCTGGCCAAGAGGTCACCTCTACTCAGATCTATAACCACATGAGGAAGTGGATGCTGGGTTGAGAGTACGGTAATTTAAAATTTCGACTACCATGCTACGCAACAGCCCAAGATCTATACTATGAAGATATGCTACACCCGCTAGATCTATATGAGATTCGAGAGATGTCTAATTCTCAGCACATGAGATCTAATTAGAGAGAGAGAGCTCTGGGAGAGGACACCTTGAAACCTGGGAGCAATTGTTGTATTGAACCCATGTGGCTTGGGGGGCTTATAAAGGAGGCCAAGGGGTAGAAAGACTTGGGCAAGGGCAAGCCCTTGCCCTTGGTGCGCCGGCCCTAGGGGGAGAGGAGTCCTACTCCAACTCGGCTCCCGCCCCCAAACCGCCTCCACCACATGGGCCCAAGGCCCACTACGGTTTCGGCCAAGAAGGGAACCCCCCTTCCATGCGCCTGGCCCACCCGCCCTCTTGGGGTGCGGCTGCCTTGTGGGCCCTATGGGCCCACTTGGCAGCCCCCTTTGGTGGGCTCCAAATAATCTCTTTTATTTAATATTTTCGGAATATTAATTTATTAATAATATTGGATTATTTATTATTTTGTTTAGTTAATTCCTAATTGAAATTTTCCTCTCACAGAAATTTTTCGAAATTAATTACTTATCATATAAACCTATTTATATGATCCGGGACACCTAGTGTCTGCTAACAAAATACTCCGGATAAATATTTCCCTCTTATATAAACCCTCGGAATAAATCCGAAAATAATAGAAACAATTCCTACTATTCCGAGTCCTCTAGTGTCTGCCTTCTCTTTCTCTATGCCTTCGCTGGAACAAGTTCATGTGACATCGGAGCTATTCCGACACTACCTCATAACCACTAAAATTACAACTTTATTCTCTCAATAAAAGATTGACTCATAGCTTAAGTGTGTGACCCGAAAGGTTCGGTAACACATAGACATGTCCGGGTGCTTACCAGACAATAACCAGCATTGGTACCTAGACGGCCGTACTGGCTCCTATGTATTCACGAGTGAACGGCATAACCTCCTGTGTTTCTCATTACGCCAATTCCTTTCGTACACGATAACAATGATATCACGAGGTGAGACAATGTGCTCTAGTGTGATCATAATCATTTGATCATAATACCTACAAAACTCATCCCCAATATCATTCTCTTTTCTCATTCCGATTCTCAATGTCCGGTGATAAAGCACACTGGGTCTGGCCAGACGATTGGGGTGACACGATAATACTGAGATGGCCTAGAGGATGTATCTCTCCATCGTCTGGAGGAATAAGTACCATTCTCGAACAATCTCTGCTCCATTATGTATTCTAGTTCACATCTATAAGCCACCTTTATGATCCCCAAATTAATGTCGGATGGTTGATGACGATCCAAGTGTGAGTGTCAAATACGCGGTCACTAGATGTTCTTATGGTATAGGAATATAGCTAATGAAAACTATATATGATCAATTGCTTTTCTTCATCAGTGACGATTTGTCTCATAGCAGATCATAGTATGGGTCGGTTCAGTACTATTATCATTCTGATAATAAACTCCAATAGTTGTGTGACTTATACAAAGTCCATGATCAGGAAAACATGATCATCAAACAACAAGATAGGCTAGTCTTAGAGACAAGACCATGAACTCTTTTGCTTTGTTCATATCTCTACACGTGCATTGGAGGTTTTCCTTTGAAGACTCACTATTCAATTGCCAATGCAGTTGTAGCATAAAATATAAACATTCAATAGTATACTTGGAGATAAAATAGTACTAAATATTATTGTCTCTAGGTCATATCTCCAACAGTGGAGAGTGAGGTGGATCAAGGTTTCAAAGCTCAACGACCTTAGTGGTGCACATTGGGATGAGGAGACTCACATCATCATCTTGGAGGTGGAGCACTTGAGAGGTCACATTCTGGTTATGCTACTCTGTCATGCTTGACTATCATTGTGCACATTCACAGCCTGTCATGCCTCACCCTCGAACACTCTAACCGACTTACTATTTTTCGTCCTTAGGATCACCCCAAAGATGCTGAGTTCCTGAACAAGCCCATCCAGAACTACGAGCAGATACAAACCATCTTCTCTTTGGTATGGCCACTGGAAGGCATGCCATGAGGTCCTCTGAGCCTCTCGGTACGCCTTATGAACCTGACACACAGGAGTCGAACACCATCAACATTGATGGCGGTGGTGAGAACTGACGCGACAAGGCTGATGGTTATGCACCGAGGCCAGCTGAGAGAGGGTAGAAGAAGAGCAAGAGGGGTGCCTTGGTGGATGAGGAGGTCCTCTTCTTCACCAGCATGACCGAGACCGTGACGGAGGTGGCAACCGCCTTCTGGGAGAGTGTACATGTGGACGTGCACCCAGGCCTCTATGAGGCTGTGACGACCGCAAAGGGATCATACAATGACTCCGGCAGGATGGTTGTTCTTAGCCACCTCCTAGACAACAAGACAAAAGGTCAGGGCTTTGTTCTGATGGCCGAGGACCACCGTCTACAGTGGCTCCCGACCATCTTGACCAAGCACTACTACCAGTAGTGCTTGGTCTGTTGGAGGTGGCGGTGGTGCAAGCATGCTTGATGATGATGATTATGATGATATGGTGTATATTTTGGGTAGCTAGGACAACAAAACTTCTTATGCCCTGGATATTTTGGGTACTTGAGGTGGTACATATGCTAACCCCTCACACAACAAACTTGTGATGGTAGTATTACACCCTATTTTGGTGTGGTGCTAGGTTGGCACCATAGCAGCTAGGCATCAAACACTTATGCTGCTCGTAGCGCTGTCGGTATACGATAATCAATGCATGCTTTACTTATGTTGCATTTCCACCTTGTGATCCTGTATTGCTACTTTTGCTAGTTCTAATCTTGATGTTATGTGTTGTAGTAGTATGTGTTGTTCAGAGGCAGGGTTCCTAGAATCTACACCTCCTAGAGATCTTGCTTAGCTCAGCTGGACAATTTCCCAACCAATGCTGCAAAAGGTTCGAGACTAGAGGCACATGAAGCTTACTCCATGTCCTTGGAAGAAGAGATCCCTCTCCTGCCTGAGAGCAGCAAAACAAGAGCAAGAAGAGATCCTCCTCCCCAAGTATGGCCGCCTGAGCACCTCACGCGCTTGTGGCCTTCCTCCGCTGGGACGCAGCCTCGCACCCGACCCGTGTTCCTCTACACATGTCGATTCTGATTGCTTCTGCCGCAATTCAATTCCTTTGCCAATGTCTTCCATCACCTTGACCAGTGCCTCTTGGGAAATACGACAATCCCTTGGATGAATTCCGCGATACCTCTAGATCAAGTTTCCGTGGCCTTCAACCTTGCTCTGATATCAATGGTTACCGTCTTAGACGCACAATTGATTTACTGAGAACCGAGCAATTGCAAGATGATGACAACACGAAAATTTATAAACGCATTTCGGCGAACTCGCCTACATCTGCGGGGCATGACTACGTGCGCTACTCCGCATTTACACCGCAACACATGGCCACCTAGGTGTCGGCACAAGCGGTCGGCTCCCCTGCATGCCTGTTGCTGTCAAGTCGTCATAAATTACACGTGTGGTGCCCCTCTCATTATTTATTACCAAATTTTGGTTTGGGCATGTACAAATGTTGGATAAGTGGGACAAGTGGGATCCCACTTTCGCATCCTTACTGTTGCGGTATTCCGAGGTAGAGGACCTGATTGCTTTTTGCCCAATTTGATATGATCTTTCCTGTAAGACATAGGGACTATGCTATAATTTCTTCATCATTTAAGGTTCTTTGTATAATTGTACCACACCGCTCATAATTAAGAGGCACATAGACCCTTCTAGTACTCTGAAGTTTAAAAAAAAACATAGGTACTCCCAAGTTGCAGGCGCCATTTCTCATGCACCGAATGAAAGCAGCTAGACCTTTGGGCCGAATGTCACTACTGGGCTCAACGATGTCCATGCACCTACCAACGTTTAGGACAAGGATTGATATATACTAGAAAATAACCCCCACGTTGCATCGGGAATTTCATTAAGAACTTTGTGTAAATGAAAATGTATAAGACACGTGAAATATGAAGTTGTTTTCAGAAATATGCAAAAATCTCACGATAGTCGATAGATTATATTTGATTAGCGTCAAATTGTTGTGTATTTGATGACAAATAATGGTGACATGGACATATAGCTGAAAAAATAGATGACGTGGATAGATTCCATGTACAATACTACAGTTAATGAATATTAGTAGGCATGACATGGACAATTGTTAAAAGTATAGATACGTGAATAGCTTGCATGTTGAGATAGAAAATAACTAACGCATGTTAGTGGGGTTTTATTTTATAAAAAGTTAGATATCTCATCCTCAAATCTCTTAGATTGGTGCAAAAATCCCCTTGGCCAAATAATGGTATGATTTAAACCCTAAATTCCTCAATACCATATGAATCAGCCCCTAACGCTTATTTTTGGGAAATTTGGGCGGTCTTGCTGACGTGGCGCCAGCCCTTAACGGAGTGTCAGTCGTGGACCCCACCTCTCATGCACCCCGCCTGTTCTCATGACTTATACTACGGCCGTAGCTTATTTCCCTACTTTGTGCACATCACGCTCGAGCCACCGGCGTTGCTTTCGGCTCCTGTTGCTCATCTTGCTGGCGCCGTTCGCGGGGCTCTTCTACTACTTCGTGTCCGTGTCGGCCGACATCCAGGTTCTCATCTTCTCGTCCATGGCAGCATCAAGGTTTCCAACGTCGAGCGTGTGGCTCGCGCGGTGCTGCCTAAATTCTACTCCTCCGACCTCCACCCGAAGTCACGACGTGTCTTTCTCGTCGTGCGGCCTGCAGTTCGTTCTCACCGCGAACCCGAGGATCACGGTGGAGGTGTTCCTGAAGGAGTACATCAGCGCCGACGCCGTGCTCGGCATGAAGCTCTGGGGCGGCTGGGCGACCGGGCTTGTATTGATAGTATCAGGATGATACTGTAATGCCATCAAATCAGCCGTAGGCTAAGCAAAGTTCGTCTCGAGCACGTACAATCTCTGGTTGCATTAGCGCAAACACAATCTACTCCGTATATCGGAAGACGAGAGAAAAATAATTACAACTGGTAAACCTGTCCCGAGGGTCGACGTGCCGGGAGCCGTTCCTGCTGCGGCCCTCCGTGAAGTTAATGGACGGCGCCACGTCAATGCTCAACGTTAACGCAGCAAAACTGGCCAAATTTGCCCAAAAGCAGTGTTTGGGGGTGATTTGCATGGTATTGTTAATTCTAGGGGAATTTTGCTCCAGTCTAAGAGAGATTTGAGGGTGAAATAGTTACTTAACCCTAAGAACAATCCAGTGCCGACCCAACACATGATGGGTCCAATTTTGGCCCAACCTACCGTACAGTAGGTCGGTGAACAGCGCAACCACCATTTTCTCGCCCATTGCGAGTTGTACTGGGAGTATGGGACTCGCCCACTGCCTATATCCGCCCCATTTGTACGTTTTTTGCTTTTTCGTTATTTTCTTCATTTCGTTTCTTCGTTTCTTTTTTCCTTTTTTTGTTGTTTCTTTTTTCTGGGTACTACGTTAATATTTTTTCCATGTGAAAACCTTTTACAAAATCTAATCAGTTTTAACCTGGATTTTTTAAAGTCTGAATATTTTAAAAGTTCTTATTTTTTAAAGTCAAAACTTTTCATATCTTAACATTTAAAATCTAAACTTTTCAAATGTGAATATTTTTCAGAAAAATAAAAAAATGGTTCAAACTTAAAATATTCATTTTTTAAAATGGTTCAGATTTGAAATATTCATTTTGAATATGGTCCAGAGTTCAAAATTCATTTTTAAGTCTCTTTTTTTTTAAATGTCCATTGTTAAAATGGTTCAGATTTTTGAAAGTGGTTCAGATTTCAAACTATTCATTTTTGAAAATGCTTCAGATTTTTGGAAAAATTACTTTATAAGTTTTTATTTTTTTAAGTAGTTAATATTTCAAAGATATTTATTTTTTGTTCAAATATATTAAAAAATTCAGGTTTGAAAAATGCTCATTTTTTGGTTTAGATTTTGAAACTGTTCAGATTTATAAGTGTTCATTTTAAAAATCGTTCAGACTTTTGAAATGTTCAATTTATAAAGTACTCATTTCTGAAAAAGGTTTGGATTAAAAAATATCAGATATTATCTAAGAAAACAAAAATAAATAGATAATAAGTAAATAGAAATAAATTATACACATTCACTGATCGCTTGTCGTTCCCATCCAGCGCGGGGGCGAGTGCTTGTCGTTCCCATCTAGCGCGTGGGCGAGTCGGAGCTTATGACTCGCTTCAAGCGATACATAGACTCAAGGTCACCATGGTCATCGCCAGCTAGAGATGTATAAATTCTTGAGACCACGCTAGCGTGTTCTAGGAGTAATTTGTAGGGTTCAAGGGATGTAGGTCGCCAAGTGCGCCCCTTTATGCTTGTAACAACTCTTTGAGGCCTTCGATTGGTATTATATCATGAACAAGTGGTGGAGCCAGGATTGAAGCACGACACGGGCCTAAATTAGCTCAACAGAATTTCAGAAGAAAGAAACATTTAGTGGCACAGAAATTTGGCCAAAAACCCAGACTGCTGCTGCCGGGTACATTAAAAAGAGGTTTCTCGACGTCGAGAAACGTGCCACCTGCTGACCCGATACGGTGGTAAAATCGAATTTTGCCATCGCCTCGTCTCAGGCCGGCTGCGTCACGGAGGGAAGCCATCGATTCGATCCCTACTCGCGCGCGTATGTTTCCGTCCCTCCGAAACGCGTACGTGCGATACGTCTCCACGTACGAAGCCCCCCGCGGTGCACCTCCGGCCCGCGCGAACGCGATGGCCCGCGTGGCCTGGACGAAGGTCCCCACTTACGCCTTCGTTGCGCATCATGTACAGAAACACATAGCTAGGAGTACAACAAAAATAAACCACGGTGTACAAATTTCAGAAAACAATGTACAAGCTAGACAAAAATAGGAAGTACAAACTGCACAGAAATACTATGTACAAATTACAGAGAACTAAAAGTACAGAACACACAGAGGACGGTATACACACTACACATAACAGGGAGTAAAAACTACATAGAAAGAAAATGTACAAAGTCCATAAAACTGGAAGTACAACACACAAATGATGGCGTACAAGAGCACATAACAGGATGTACAAAGTACACATAACATGAAGTACAAAGTACACTGACACACATAATACAAGTACACAAAAACAGAGGTACACAAAACAAAAAGTACAAAGTAAATAAAAGTGGGAGTAAAAAGTACACATAACAGAAAGTAAAAACTATACAGAGCCGAGAGTAAAAAAAAGTTCATTAAAACTTATTAATATGGGATATAGTTTTGAAAATCTCGACGTGAGTAGCTAAAAGTGAAAACGGTTCAATTTCGATAAGTGGTTCTCAATATATTTTCTTTTGAAATTTCGGTTTTGAAAAATAAAGGGAAAAAAAATGCCCTCCCACCTTCAGTATGCTTTCTCTATCATCTTTCCCACTTTCAATCTAACGGACACTTGACAAAAATACGAACAATTGCGGGGACTGTACGAGGGGTACCTTCGGAAAGTGATTTTGAGAGAATGCAGTAGTGGCGCCGGTGTGCGCCGGGAGCGAGCAGGGGAGGTGCAGGACCGAGCGACCTTTCAGTCGTTTCAGTCATCGTTTGCTAGTTCATCACGAATCATGGGCCAGGAAAAATGGGCCATACCTAGGGGTGTCACGGGCTAGTCTCATTTTTTTTTTTCGAGAAAGACGGGGGATTGCTCTCCACCGGTTGTTATATTCATCGAAAATAGCCTGGTGGGGCATGTTCTTACAATAGATAGAAATTGTACGGGGGATACAAGGGAAGAGAAGACAAAGAAAATACAAAAAAAGACAACTAGAACAAGTGAGAAAACACTAGGGATGGGGAGGTTAGCAATGAAGCCCACCGAAACCCCCATGAGGCCGACACTTTGAGAACTCGAGCCAGCCGCAAGAGGAGGATCTCTGGTGAGAACCTCAACACCGAAGCAAGTAGCCAAAAGGACATCACCAGCACAGACGAGAGGCGCGGGTCCGCGCGACGACATCGGTGTGCCACCGACATAGCCGAAAGGCGGTGTGCTGCCGAGACCAAGCACAGTTACAGGGCGTCGAATAGCCGAGACTGTGGTGATGACACCGGTGTGCCGACCCCGTGGTCGAAGGGCAACACAAGCCGAGGCCAACTTAGGAAGTCCGGGGATCAGGTACCAGAAACAGGGCACCACAACAAGAGCACGCCGAGGAAAGTCACTAGCACAGACGAATGGTGCCGGATTGCCGAATGTGTGCGACGACACCGGTGTGCCGCCGGCGTAGCTGAAGGACGCTGCGCCGCCGAGACCAAGCACAATCAAAGGGCGTCGGATAGCCGAGACTGGGGCGACGACACCGGTGTGCCGACCCGTGGTCGAAGAGCAACGCATGCCGATGCCACACCAGAATATCCAGGAGGCTCCGCCGGGGCCACCGAGACCACGGCCCAATCCTGCAAGGATACGAGCCAAGGTACAGCAAGAAGGCAAGAGGCAAATGCCGCTCGATGTGTGTCAGACTCCAAGGCGATGCCTTCAAGGAGGAAAAACGACGCTGAGGCGACACCGTCGCCTCTAAAATATGTTTTCAATTCTTTTTGAAACAAAGAGATAGCTTGGGCTCTATATCGCCGCTCTCTTGGCC
The DNA here is from genome assembly GCA_947311845.1 of Poa pratensis. Taxonomy (NCBI): domain Eukaryota; kingdom Viridiplantae; phylum Streptophyta; class Magnoliopsida; order Poales; family Poaceae; genus Poa; species Poa pratensis. The sequence goes on along the minus strand of CAMZMU010000091.1, from coordinate 24,805,987 downwards.
TTATCCCTTGTCAGTCAGCATCCTCTTGCATAAGGATTCATTGGAATCCACGAAAGTAAAAGATTTGCCCATCCGGAAGGTCTTGTGTGTCGCTTCAGGCCCTGTTTGTTTCTAGAGTTTTTTTGGTGATTGGTGGGGATAATCCTCTTGTGAATTGGGTGAAACCCCAAACTTCACCCAATACTATAGGGGATTGGGGATCCAATCCACTAGGTAGGGGTAGTGTATTGAATCCCCTAGGGGATTGAGAAAAAATGAACTATAGTTTTGGGATTTGTGGGGAAAGGTTGGGATAAACCCTGTCTAATACACTAGAAACAAACGGTGTTTTGACATATGTGGGGATTTCGGGGTTTGACCGGGATAATCCCCACCAATCCCCAGAAAAACTCTAAAAACAAACAGGGCCTCAAGGTGATGCGGAGTGTGCGTCGCCTGAAGGAACTGTCTCATGGGCCGCTTCAACAAGCGGCCCAATAAAAAAAGGTAGTGTTAATTTGTTTATTTTATTTTACAAAAATTAATATTCTTAAAATCTGAAAAAAATGCAAATATGCATTTTTTTGAATCTAAAACAATATTGAAATTAAAAAAAAATTAATTTTGAATAAATTTTGAATCAGAATAAATTTTGAATCGGAATAAAATTCGAATTTGAAAAAATTCAAATCATATTTTTAAAAATTTGAACAAATTTCGAATTTAAACAAATTTCAAAACAAAATAATATTAAATTTGAACAAATTTTAAATTCAAACAAATTTCTAAATCCGAACATTTTTCAAAATCTAGAAACTTTTTCGAAATCTGAAAAAAAAATCAGGAATAAAAATAAATGAAAGAAACAGGAAAAACATAAAAAAGAACTAAGAAAAAAAGGTAAAAGAGAAAACCCGCCGAATCAGGCCGGCCCACCAACGCCACCCGTAGGCGACCCGAGCCTGAAGCGTCGCCTACGGGCGGATTTGCCCATCCATGAGTAGGTCTCCAGTTTGCCTAATTGCTATATATCGCCCAGGCGGCGCTAGACGGCACTGCTGGCCGGCCCATTTTCATTTGGTTCCCAGTTTTGTTATTTTTTTCCTGTTTTCCTACTTTTTTTCTTTTCTTTTCTGTTTTTGTTTTTTCTTTTCATTTTCATTTTGTTTTCTGTTTTCTTCTTTGCTTTTCCTTTTCTTTTTTATTTTCAATTTTGTTATTTTGACATATGTTCGAATATAAAAAATGTTGTACACTTTTTGAATGTGAACAAAGTTTGAATTAGAATATTTTTCAAATCTAAACATTTTAAAATTTGAACAATTTTGGAATGTGAACAAATTTTGAATTTAGACAGTTTTTGAATGTGACAGCTTTTCCAATTTGAACAATATTCAAAAGCGAACATTTTTTAAATTTGAATATTTTCAAAATTGAACATTTCTTAAGTTGAATAGTTTTAAATGTGAACAAATTTTGAATTGGAACAATCTTTGCGTGTGAAAAACTTTGGAATTTGAAAAGTTTCTTATGTGAACAATTTTTCGAATTTGAACATTTTAAATCTCAATATTTTTGAATTTGAACAATTTCTAACTGTGAACAAATTTTGAATTTGAACATTTTTCAAATATTGTACTATATGTATGTTGCGCCCAACGCGTGTATTCTTGAACATAAGCCGCTGCCAGTCGCCGCCAGCATAGCAGCAACGACGTATGCTCGCTGTAGGGGTGTTTTAAACATCGACGACGTCTTCACTCAACCGTCGCCACTCGTAGCGATGGAATCCGTCGCCGCTGCAGGTCGTGCTTGGTATACATGCGTTAACTTACCGCACACCATTGCTGCCCGACACCGCCGTCGCACTGCGCCGTTGTTCTGCTCATCGCCCTTCATAGTGTTGTGATGATGTGAGGTAAGTTTACCGGGCAGGCACGAGGTAGGAGTACACGAAACACAGATAAACACCAAACCGTGTTTGAAAACTCGTTTCCTCTCATACGGGCGTGGATAGAAAATTATGGGAAACCAAATCAAGTGAACAACATGGTTTAGTTTCCGTTTTACCAGAACAAGACTGTAGTGAGCTACGGATCCAAAGTGGCAAACAAATCATGCTAGCAAGCAAACACGCTCTTGTGCAAATAGCCAAAGGCATAGTAACATCTAATCACCTACTGTTTGACAGTCATCTGGGTTCGAATCTCCAAGCGGGTACAGGACGGCCAGATGCTACGGGGTAATGCGCCCCCTCCCTGATGACCAAATCCACACTCATTTTATAATCCGACATGGACCAAAGTAAACATGCCATTTCTGGAAGGAAATCGTCAAAAGGAAAAGGGAAGCTAATCCGATTAACCGGCCGGAATCGAGGCCAAGATCGTATTCGGATCTCCACGAACGGCCGACGGTGTACCGCGTAGTATAGTGTAGTAAGTACTCCAGATGTCCGCCAGTCAACTCCTGCACTACACACACTAGACCAGCGTCGACGTGTTAGGTTGACTCCAAGACCTTTCGCAGCAAATCTATCCCAACCGCCAGCCTGCAAAACGCTCCCTAAACAATCAACATATGATCTAGTTTGGAGAGTATAGATATGACCCGCACATGGTGGCCCCTACTTTGTCAGTGACTCAAAGTTTGACCCTGTGCGATACTGAGTACTAAATAATGGTGTACGGAGTACTAATTTAATGGTGAACCGGTCTAATTGATGACAGCTACAGAATGGGGGCGAATATTAATAACCCCGGTCTTGATCGGAACCGATTTCTAAATACGATCAGCTGGTCGGAACCGATTTCTAAATACGATCAGCTACTCGGCTAGCACCAGTAGTTAAGCCGGCCACTCCCAATGGGTGCTCCTTCCTCCTTCCTCTCTGCCATTAACCCCAAACTAGCTAGCTCCGCTCGGCCAACAAGGGAGGGCCACGATGCTTGCCGGCTGCACTATTCCGAGCAGCGAGTTGCAGCAACCCCGCTTCATCTTCGACGTAAAAAATCCCCAACCGATGATCAGCCTTCTTAGCCAGAGCACGATCACCAAAAGGAATCTCCGCGATCTCTCCATCCACTGGGCAAATCCTTATGCCGCTTCCCCAAATGCCCTCACTGCCCGCCTCAAGCACGCTCGTGGCTCCGATCTCGGCACCGGCAAAGGCAAGGCGTGGTATTTGCTGCGCCAGAGTGTGCAGGACGGATCTACACAAAATCAACCCCGCCAGGTACTCGGCGGCGACGGAGTGGTGTGCGGCCTATGGCGCACGGATGGTAGCAAGAAATGTCTGATGGAGAATAAGCGCGCCGTCGCGTATTGGCGCACGTTATACTACTGGAAGAAGACAGGGGCGGCATCAAGCGAAAAGATTGGCTGGTGTATGACCGAGTTCTGGCTCGAGCAGCACCAGGAAGAGCAAGGCCGCACCGATCAGCACCTTGTGCTGTGCAAAATGTACAGATCGAATCACAAGAAGTATACACAATCATCGCCAGGAGCAGATGCTGCACCTGCACCGCGGGGCGATGAGGAGGGCGGTGCCAGTCTAGACGAAGACGATTCGCTTGATGTGAACGTGACCAGAACCGTTCTCCCACTCTCCATGGTCGCCGGGGATGGAGGGGAAAGCTCTAGCTGTACGGCGCTCGAGGCGCTGCTCCCAAGCCGGGCATTGTCTACTACTATGTACAACGGCAAGGGCAAGACCGTGACCCAGGATACCGTCGTGATGGCTTTCCATGGATCCTCCATATTTTCGGCCGAGCATATCAAGCATGCGGCCGAACACATCGTTAGCCTCACCGAGGAGAAGCCCGTGGTCGTTCTGTCCGCCATTGGGATGACGGCCACGAACATTCAAAGGGTACTAACATATACTATATTTATAAATCTGCTGTACTGTTAAGTGTTTCGATTCTGTTAGCTCTGTTGATCCTTTCCATGCTAATTCATCATGCCTGTCTTGCTGTGTAGGCCGCTGAGAAGGCCTTGAGCTGCAACGCCCAACAGGTGGGTGTCATTCACGAGCTCGCGGCCGTAAAGGAGCTGCATCATACGTATGTTTGTGTTTACCCTAGCTCTGTCGTCATCGTATGCATCCCTTTCAATCGTGCCTGCAGTATCCTGATCATTTACTTGGCTTCTTGCTCTCATCAGGACGGTTCTTGAGCTTGGATTGGATAGCTCAATTATATCAGGTATATAAGCTATTGTTGTATACTAAATTAGCACAGTAGCCCCTCACAAATGCGAGGACATCACCATTGTGTATTTGAGAATTAAATTCATAGTATCAAATATATCAACAGTACATTTGTACACATACGAAATACGGTTATATAGTTGCAGCACATGTGTGGAATTCCCTTATATGCCCTTCATTTCCTGGATGCTACAACAAAGGGTGTGTGTTTGCGGTCCGTGTTAGGAAACTTTGCTTTGAACCGTTTGTGTTCCTTGGACGTTGTCAATGCAGGTTTTTTTTTGTTGAAATCATTCTGATATTCTCTCAGAATGGACAGTTGGTTGCCATTCTTTTCTTTTTAATTAATAGGTTGTGTGCATCCTTGAATTTCCTTTTGGCTGATCTTTTGTATGACATCCAAAACACAAAACATTAAAGGTAGGAGAAACAAATAAAGAGAGTTTTCATTTTACCTCGTCCACATTTTCTTCCCCTCGTTTACTCTAGTTGTATTGAATTAATATACATAACGTTTTCACCTCCCATTTCGAATACATAACTTAAACTTTTATTATGGGTTTAAATATTTCTCCTAACATGGATCTTGTTTCCATGATTCACATTTCGGCGGTTTACATTATGGTCTTAGCTGTGACTAAAACCGAATCTTACATACACTTCGACTACATTGTAATATTTAAAATTATGGATAATGTTGCTAGAAAACTAAACGATTGTCCAACTCCAGAATTACAGCAAGGCCAACCAACTTTGTTATAAAACTAAAAGATTATCCAACTCCAGAATAAAATGGAATCTTACATACCCTATATTTTAAATCTTAGATGTGAAAAGACCATGCGTATCTTTGTTTCTGGAAACAAGCGTGCATATTTGTCTTTGGAAAACCGTGGCTGATAACTTTCAACTCCATGCATGTCTTGTCCCAAATATTTGTGAATACTATTTTAATCAACATGGAAATTACAAGCTATTTCCTAAGGAAAAAAAGATGATATCTTATCCTCATAGTTTGAAACAACGACATATTTACCTTCGCACTCATAGCACTACTCGCCTTTATTTTGCAACTAATTTGAGGGTAGTAGATGCAGAAGGTTTCTTATCATATGACAATGCTTTATCTAAAACAAAAAAGATCACCGGACATTCATAATTATTTTGTGAGTAATGTTGGTACTTGTAAATTAAAATCCATATATCAGTAGTGAAATTCAATCTCTCTCTCTATGTGTGTGTTTGTGTGTCAAAATAACAACACATGAAAACATGAGAAAAATAAATAAACCATATTTAAAATATTTGTATATTATATATTTATACTTTGTGTACACTGAGTACTATTGTAGTTGTTCCCAAGAGCGGCGTTTTGGAGGCCAACCTTAAATTTAAAATGAATATTTTTATGTTTCAGAAACAAATTTGTATGTGTAGATAATATCGAGATCTAATAGCGGGCAGAATCTTAATGAGACATTCATTGTATTTTTGCATCTTCTGTAGGGCTAACGAGACATTTCTCTCTGTTAAACAAAACAGGTTTCTTGAATTTGTTGGATGAACAACTCCAGGAAATTGCTGTGGCCAAAGAGCTAACTATTGCAAAACGAGATTACATTGTCTCCTTAGGAGAACACATGTCTGCAACAATATTTTGTGCATATTTACATAAACTTCAGAAAAATACACAGCAGGTACGATTACATAGTACTTCTAAAAGCTATTTGGCTACAAATTGTTGCTCCTTTATATCGGTGCCCTTCATATTGTGTGAAAATTAATGTCTAAAAGTTGCTTAAGATCTTAGATAGGTTTATCAGTATGTTGCTTCAATATAAAATTACTAGCTCCCGCAGAAAATAACGTGGACAACTCTACAGTTTGTCTTCTACATATTTCTTGGGGCTTCCTAAATTTATTATGGAAATTCAGATAGAACATTAGCATCTACTCCCTCCGTTCCAATTTAATTGACTTCCTATCCATCACTTGTGGATGTATCTAAACAAATAACCATGTCTAGATACATCCACATGTGGAGGAAAGGAAGTCAATTAAATTGGAACAGAGCGAGTAGTCGTCTAGCCTGACTAATTTATTTATTTTCTAACCTTTTTTTGGAAACAAATATTTCTGTATTTTATCAATGTATTTTGAGCTTGAAATTTATGTTTGGTGAAATCTGGAGGTCATAGCTGGTATGAGATGATATCGAATGTCCAATATGTTTTTTCATCAGTACAGCTCATTAAATAAAATGGCTCTTTACAACTCTTTTTTTCCAACTTCACACCGAGCTTAACTCCTCGCTGGATTTTCCTTACTGATACATAAGAATATCTATAATGTTGGCACACACAGACACACACATCTTTAGCTCGTAGAATACCAGCCTGCAATATATATCCTCATGTCTTGAAGTATCAAATCTCTCCTAGTATTAGGCATGCATACTTTTTGTTTAGCCTATTGGCACATCCATGACATTGTAATGAAAATTGTCGATTGTGTTTATTCCAACAATATATATTCCACAATCTATTTCCTTGCAGTGTCGCACGTTTCCTGTTAGCTTCAGAACCACCAACGATTTTACACATGGGGATATTATCGAAGAAACTTATGCTGATGTTGCAAAGAATCTACAAATCCATGACTCGGCTATTCCTGTGTTCAAAAGTTTCGTCCGAAAGGTCTATAATTTTTTCGTAAGGAGTATAATTTTACATACTTCGCGTGCAGGGGCATTACTGCATCAAGTTTGTTGTGTATGCTTATGACGATATACATGAAATTTCAGGCATGCAGAACCGGTGCTAGCACTACATTAGGTACCGACTTTACTGCTACAATCATCGGGAAAGCCTTAGGGTCAGGAAAAATGGAGGTTATAATTTTCTCTTTTGGTATTTTTTCCTGTTGAAAGCCTGGTTTCTCCAGTATATACTTATCTAGGGCCTAATTAAGTTGTCATTTGTAGACGTCACACTTATATTTAATCCATAAAAAGATTTCGTTTAGAATTTTTAGTTTCTATGGCTCAGAGTTAACCAGATATTTAAGAATTAAGATCAACCCTCAAAAAAATCTTGAAAAGGAATAGTTGTTTATGCCTCTCACACGTAGTCTTCCTCTATACGATAATCCACAGTAAGGCTGATTTATTACAAGTTCGTAAATAAAAAGTAGCCGTAACCGAGAAATTAGATATAATAGTATTATTATTATTACATTCATTATTACCGATCTAAGTGGAACACTTCATGAGTAGTAATAATGATGGCAGTTAATACAAACCGTGTGCTCATTTCCTTCTTAGACTAGTCATAGTGGGAGGAACATTGCTATTAACTTCAATGCCACCTAGGCAAAAAAGATGATGTGGCAAGTAATTAATGAGGAGAGAGGAGGTTTGAGTAACATAGCTAGTTACCGGAACATCACACACACCAAGGCAAAATGAGTCTACAACCTAATAAATGCTATCATGCATGACACCACAAAGTAACAATAGGTAGTAATATAAGTATGTTACCACTCAATGTTACTCTCCACTATGACTAGTCTATTCTTAGAAGTAGGGGGACAATTGCAAGTCTCTTAGTAGAATATAAATAAATTTATTACCAAGTCAATATTCAGGTTCTTGCAAAACTGAACACAATATGAATCATTAAACACAATAGCTATCCTAGCCTAGAAGGCGGCGATTTGGCTCTAGGTCTAGATGCACCCATTATGTAAATTTTTTTTAGTTTTTTTCAAAATGTCAAAAAATTCCAGAAAACAATCCAGATGTACATTAGAACATTATGTGTTAGCACAAAAAATGGCATGGTGAAAAAATATTTTTTGTGAGCTGTACAAAAAAGACAAAAATCTGACATGTATAAAGACATTTTCGTTCGTCCGAATTTGTCTTTTTTGCACAGGTTGCAAAAATATTTTTTCTTCCGTAACTTTTCGTGCTAACATAATACATCTTGAACTACATGTGAAATTTTTATTTTAAATTTTTTAACATTTAAAAAAATGTTTTTTGGGCAGTAGGTGCATCTGCACCTACTATGCACCTACTACCCGTTGTGAATATCCGTCCTAGCCTACCCTTTTTTGTGAAAAAATAATTATTACAAGATAACCATGTAGCCTAGCATGTAGCGACCAGCCCACCACCCACTAGCTAGTACGGAGTATTTGTGTGCCAATCCCCTTCCCAAATTCATTTAAGATTAACCAACATCTTGATATGGGCCATGCTATTTCCTCGAAACTTTCACGCCGCTTTATAAATGAAACAACAAGCTTTGCTCTCCGTCTAATTGCGTTTTAATATTATGCTCTATGAGACAAGGATTACTTTTTCCTAAATATTGATGAGAATATTTTTTTGGTTTATAATAATGAGTTGTGGTGTATTTATTCTCATTTATTTGTTGCAATATTTATCTTGTAATCGATTTTCCTAATATGGAACAGATCTGGAAGGCTGTAAATGGGCTATTGACGGCTGATCGTAATATTTGTACTAATGCGAAATCAGTACCCTACCTAACTTTTGATGAAGCGACAGAACTTGCATGCTCTGGTGTAGAGGTATCATCCTTGATTTTTAATTGCCTTCTCTTTTCTTTCTAAACTATTTTCATTAGCTGTGTTTGTACTTCGGGTTTTTATGTGTTTTCATGGGGCTTTCTAGGAACGAATTTTACATCACTGAAAACTGCTTTTGCTATATATGCTGCTGGGATACTTGTGGTACTTCCTTGGTGATCAAGCAATTTTGTATATTATCACACATAGATGTATTAATTTCTCGAAAGGACAAGGGGCCATAATTGATGTGATACCTTCACTACACTTACTAACTTATGCGGATACTCTCTTGCCTATTAGGTTTTGGATCCCGACTCAATGAGGTTAGCCATGGAAGGTGGCATACCATTTATCATTCTTAAGAACTCATACAATTCTCAAGCACCTGGTACTGTGATAACACAAACAAGAGATATGAGCAAGGTTGACTATCTTACTGTTATTTTTCTTTGATGTGTAGTTGCTTGTTGGAATGTTGACGGTCCTAATTGTACGTTGTTTTCCAGAGTATATTAAGCAACATTGTGTTGAAATCAAATATTACCATGTTGGATATAGTGAGACCAGGTGTTACCAGTCAGCGCGATTTTCATGCACAGGTGCATATCAACAGAATTGTGGTTCTTTCATCCTAATTTGTATTTATAATTTACTTCTACCACCCTATTTGTGCCGGAATGTGAAAGCTTGCAAGCTTTAAGATAACCTTCAGTTTTTCTAAGTTCTAATTATATATTAAAACAATAATTTACTCACCTTTTTATTTGTACGTTATATTTATTATTCTATTGTACTATTTGTGAAGGTCTCAATTTTACAAGATTCGGGGGTATGTTTTGATCTTGAGGTTACTTGTGGAGGCAACATACGTTTGATACTACATCCATGGAAATCGTGTGGCCGTGAACTGACCCAGCAGGTAAACATTGTTTAATCAGATTGATTACTTCTGCATTTCAGTTTGCAAATAACAATGCAGTCAATACTATTTTCTCTGTCCTAGTATTATATTATTTACACTCCAGACTCATTTCTTCCTCGTAATTATGTGGCAGGAGATTGTTACTGTAATTGAAGATCTTAAAAAAATTGCAGTTGTTCATCAAAGAGAACACATATCAATGATCTTGCTCATAGGGAATCCAGAGAGGTCGTCGTTCATTCTTGGAAAGGTATAGGAGATACCGAATCTATTAGCAACTAAACCACTGTTTAGCAAAGTAGTAGTACTTCACTACTTCATGCCCCACATTCAGTAGGCACTGTTTTAGGTATGTGAATGTGGTTTTATGTGTCTATGTGCGTCTCTCAAAAGAAAGAAGATCACTTGCGTTGTTATCACAATCAAAATGCTAGTATTTGGCAATGCTTGAATAAATCTTTGATGTTATTTTGTCATTGATAAATTGCCTGCCTGATATTATGGATATCTGTCTGGTACGTTGTTTTACCGACCCATTTAACCATTTTCGTTTGTCGCTGCATGCCAGGCGTTCTATGCTCTAGAGAGTATTGGTGTTAATGCACAAAAGGTCATGCAAAGGTCATCCAAGGTAGCATCTCCCTTCCAAACACAAAATTAAAATGAGTTGTCTACAAAAGCGTTCTTGCAAAATGAGAGAAATGAATTTATGTGACTATGCAATGGGAGTGACGATGCTAATTATTGTTAAGCAGGTGCTGAATGTTTTGTTGGTGGTGCTTGATAGCGAGGCAAAACACTGTGTACAAGTCCTTCACTCAGTATTCTTCGAGGACGGCTTCGTGTCTAAAGTGGAGGGAGCGGATACCAAGTCCCCAGTCCCAGTGAACTCATCCAGCTCCGCCTTGAAGAGAAAAGCGAATGACGATCACCCGGAGGCGCCACCAAGTGCGCGTCAGGAACGGGCTGACACGGACCCCATTGATCTGGAGGATACCGACCGCACGATGTTCTCCGAGAACTATCCGATGCCCGTCGGAAGCAGCAATGGTGGAGATTGGGGTGCAGGAGTATCTCAAATTCAACACCAGCAGCATGGAGTTGCTGACGTAGCGGGGGACGTCGATTTTTTGTTCTCCGACGATCTGAGGGACGCCGGAGGCGACAATGGCGGTCACCCGGATGGGTACTGGACCGGTATACAAGGTAACGACAACCTCGACAACACTGAGGTCGTTCTGCCCGTCGGAGGAGGCGAGGCAACCTTGCCTCAGTTCGCACAAGGCGCTGTGACTGAGGTGGATGCAGGACAAGATTTCTGGACGCCTGAATTGCTGCCGTTTGTGAACGAGCACTTCTCGACGTCGGATTGGGACCCAACCGACAGTGGGATGTACACATTGTTGTCAAAGGTACAGCCACACCACCAGCATTATGATTTACTGGACGATTTTACCTCCTTGGATGAAACATTATGGGGATGGATTAAGGTAAAGGACCTACACCAAATGGTTCCTGGTGAAAACACAAATACATGAAGAGTTGATCTCGCTGAGGCTGGGTTCATTTGTTTGTTCATTTTCAGATTCTCAAGTTTTTACTTCTCTATTGAGTTGTCCTTGGTTTCATGTTAAATGGAACCGGTTTTTTTTTTGTTCCTATTGATCCAAAGAAGCGAGGGAAGACATGTAACATTACTTCTTGACTTCTTGTCATACATTAAGTAACAGTAAAACTGAGCTACCTACGGCTTCTCACAGCGATTTGACGCTCACAGCCATCAGACTGGGTCGTTTAAGGCTCTGGATTAGTTGATCCTTTAGCAATTGTTGCCTGCCTTTTTTTTATACGGAAAATCTAATCATAGGGCGCCCTACCGTTGGCTTAACACCATGGATAAGCGAACAGATAGGACGGGATCGTCGTGCAATATCATTGCATGTTTTCATGCGCTCGCCTAAGAATAACGGAAATGTTGTATATCCCCCGGACAATGGAACATCCCGCGTCCTCCACATCGCGCGCGCCACGCGTGGCAACGAGTGACGGGACGCACATCGATGAACCTTATCTTTTCCAGACGCTTTCTTCTCCACTCGTTCCTCTTCCTGTTTCTCTAGGTCAAACGCCTCCGTTGCGATGGCCTGCTTCGGCCGACGCCCTCCTGCCATTAGTTCACTGGCCGCCCCACCCACCCCCACTTCCTGGGACTTTTCGTGGAATTTTGATCGAGTACTTAGGGTTTTCGGAGACGAAACAATTTATAGGCGAAAGGGCGCCGTGAAAGGAGCACCAGGGCCCAGGTTTCCTTGAGGCGTGGGCCAGGCCTAGGCTGTGCCTGGGGCCTGCATGCTTCCCTGGTGGGTCCCTTCGACCTCTCCTTCGGGCAGTGTCTTCGTTCCATTGCAAAAAAAAAATCACGTAAGTTATCGTCCAATTCAAGAATTTTCCTCGACTAGCTTTTCTAGAACGAAAAGACAGCAGAAAACAAGAACTGACACTGTGACATCTTGTTAATAGGTTAGTTCTAGAAAATACATAAAAAAGATATAAATTGTAATTAAAACATGTAGCATTCGGTATAAAACAAGCATGGAACATCAACAATTATAGATACATATCAGACGTCGTCGCTGACCTTCTCAAATTTAAGCTTGATGTACTCCTCCTGGATCTGCACCCTAATAGCAAAGAGATCACCAAAGCAAATTTGCGCTAGTTCGAAAAATAGATCAATGTTCCCAGTGAACTCGACGTAATCTTCTATTACGTGATATGTTCCCATGATCTCGACAAAGTCTCTCGCGCATAGACGAGAAGTCCCTTGTAATGGAAGTATATAACCATCTACTACCTGAATCTTGAGATGCTGACCAAAATAACATGAACATCGTATGATTTCCAGCACAAATTGACAACAAAATATCAGAAAAGTGTAAATGAATAAGAAAAGTGTGAATGATACCAGAGATTCCACATCTATACTATCATCCTCAATCCTACGCACATAGAACCGAGGATCTCAAAGAACTCATCAACATCCAATTCCCTTGTTGCCTCTTTGAATAAAGCGAAAGACATCTCATTCATTTATGAAAAACTGACATCTCTCGGTTCGTGAAATATGGTCTTCAGAAGGTCTGGCTCCCGACCTACATTATCAACTCTTTTTTTCTCACACAGTAACAATTTTGATGTTGCGAATAAAAACACTAAAGCTCAATTTTGTTTATGGTGAATGCTAAACAGATAGCATGAATATTGAGCAGGGCTGTCTCTAGAAATTCTCGGGGCCCCGGTGCGAATTGTAAAACGAGGCCTTAATATTTAATCGTATAATGAATAAAAAATAAATCATACTTTTACTTAATTATATAACTTAAGTATGTGCTTTTCGTAAAATATGTCAAATAATAATGCAAAAAGAGTAAATATGGCAAAAAAAAAGTTATAATCAAACCTCTTGTTCTACCAAAAAGCATTATCTATCTGCTGCTTTTTTTTCAAGGACTGCAGTCATCGCATTAAGAACGGATCAAGAGTTTAATTACAAGAGTTTTACACTGGCCTTGCCATCCGCGGTACAAAAAAACACTATGAACTACTCCTCATTCTCTCCCACTCTGCTTCTCGCAGCAGCCCACGTCTCCAGCTCCTCCCCTGTTTTCCTGATTAAGATGTTCAGTGTTGAGCTACAGTCATTAAAAACCCTATCGTTCCTTTCCAACCAAAGTCTTCTCATTCATGCTATTAGAAAGGTTGCTTCACTTCGCTTCCGGCGTTTGGGACATCCTGACAGTGTATGTCTCCGCCATTCTCTGACCGAAATCAATTGCGGGGACGTTATATCAGCGTGGTTTCTGGCCTGACACAGACGGAACCAAAAGGTGCGGGCAAAGGCATAATTCACCGGCAGATGATCCAAGGTTTCAAGCTCCTGATCACAGAGAACACAGTTTGCCGGTCCTTGCAGTCCGCGCTTAATAAGTCTATCCGCTGTCCAACAGCGATTTCTCATCACAAGCCAGGAGAAGAGCTTTTCTTTTAGTGCAGCTCTGCTCCTCCACAGATTTTTTGCATAATCCGCAGTTTCTTTCCCAAAGAAAAAGGCCTTATAAGTTGAGGCCGCCATGTAGCTTCCGCTGGCTGTGAGCCTCCAAACACAAACACCCTCCTCCTCCGACAAGGGCCCTCTGTTCTGAATCGCTTCCCATAGCGACATGAACTGGACAATGGCGGCTAGTGTAATATTTCCCCGGATGTCCCTGATCCATCGATTATCAGCCAGGGCCTCAGCTACTGTTCTGAATAGCTTCCACTCTGCTGCTTTTTTGAAATAAATTCTTCAATTATATCTTTATAATCGATCTTATCTAAAATATCGTTCTAAAAATGCTACCGTCGCTAATCCACTGAATCTTTCTTGACCACTAGTAGAATTTTTGATGCAAAAACAATATAAATAAATTCAAACAATTCGATTTGGGGAGGAGTGATCGCAAAGCAAAATATATAAATTAATAGTTAATAATATGGCTTATCTGCAAGAGTGTGATCCTTGGTTTAGCACCTAGCAAAGGGATGTCACCGTGGCGCCGTAGGGAAAAACGCCAAACGTTAGTGAGATCGGTGAAAATCATTTTCTCCAATCGGCGAATGGGGTGTCCCGTGATCCAGCCTGAGCCCTGGCAATTGAATAACACAAGGTCATTGTGCTCTCGGCTCCTAATCCCTATTCACTAACCTAATTCCGAACTGTGCGGCGGATCGTGCGGCCGCAAACATCGCAACCGCGCAGATCGTGCGCGGTTAATCCGCGCGCCCGTTACGGTAACCGCACGCGGTAAACAAGGAAACCGCACGCGCCCCGTGCCCATAAATAGGGGAACGGGCACCTCTCCTCGTCCTCTTCGCATCCCTCTTCCTTTCTCTCCTCCCTGCAACATCGCCGCCGCCGCGTAGGGAGCTCCGCCACCGCACGACGCCGGGAACGCCTCACGGCCGTCGACGATCGAAATCGACCGCGCCGCCGCCGCCAAACTCCTTCCCGCGGAATCCGCATTCCGGTATGGATCCCCAATCTCTATCTTCTTCACGAATCCTCTCCGGTGTTCTTCCTAGCATGTTCTTCATTGTTCTTCCTTAGGGTGTTCTAGATCTCCACTCTCTAGCCTTGCTAGGATTAACTGTGTTTGCTCATAGACGAAATTGCTCAGGCTCCTTTCTAGATCTTTCTCGCACTGATATCTTGACATTGCTCCTGATAGTTTCAACATTCTCTGCCTTATGCTCATGTTTTACTTTCTTTTTTACTCGCTCGGTAGATCTTGCTTGCTCACAGATTTAGGCAAAGTTAAGTTTATAACTTTTACCCGAATCATCTTTCCGGGTGATGTTACCTCGGGCTCCGAATCACATAACTCGGTTTCCGTGCCCTACCCCTGAGGCAGTTGCTCGACTCCTCCGGGTCATGTGTCTCGGTTTCCGAGCCATTTGCGTTGTTTCTCCGGGTCACTTGTTGCGATTCCAGATTCATAACTCCGAGTTACTTATCTCGGTTGTACTGTACTTTTTTGCAGGTTTTGCCCTGCGATGTCAGGCCGCAGCACTCCCGACCCAGCCGAGTCATCAGCGGCACCTAGCAACCGAGGTGGATGGGAGGGATCCGACGTAGTGCAAGATGACCTGGATTGGCTGCTGAAGACCCGGCGCATCACGGCCGAGGCTATATGCCGGCTTCCGGGATCGGAACTCGAACCGGTTCTAGAAAAGGGTGAACGAGTGGTGTTCCTTGCGCACTTTCAGCGCGGGTTTGGACTCCCAGCTAGCCCCTTCTTCCGGGAATTTCTCAACAACTTCGGTTTACAACCTCATCATCTCCCTGCCAATGCCATTACATCACTTTCATCCTTTACCTCCTTCATGGAGGGGTATCTCGGCCTCTGGCCCACTGTCGCCGCCTGGGCCAAATACTTCCGCCTCCGGAAGCAAACCATTCCGAATAAGGAGGAGGTCGTGAAGGATATGACCGCATGCGGTGCGGCTAGCATCACTCCGAGGAAACACTCCATCTTTCCTCGGATCACCGGCTTAGAATCTTGCCGGAAGTGGCAAAGGTCCTTCTTCTACGTGAAGAGCCCAGCCAAGCAGGATGTTCTCAACCTGCCGGAGTTCAACATCAATCCCCCCACAGCCGAGTTAAACTGGAACTATGACCCGCAGGACAGCATTCCTGAGGTCCAACTGATCCACCAAACCCTTGAGGGGCTGCTGGAGAAGAAGATGAGTGCAGACGACCTCTTGAGGACTTTCGTCATGCGCCGAGTCAACCCCCTCCAGTATCGTGTGCACAAGATTTGCCACATGAGTGGCTTGCTGGACCCTACCCGGGTGAGCACTCATGATCTTACCCACCCCCAAGTCAGGAGACGGGTCAAGGCCATCGCCCAGACCGAGATGGCGGATGATTGGCAATGGGGCGTAGAGCCATTTGAGCGATCCCGGCTTCCGCCTCCGGTTAGTTTGTCACCTTTGAACTGACATATCTCTGCCTTCCGAGGTTATTTTTATCTCGGTGGAGCACCCTCTGATTAATCCGAATTTACTTTGCTTCTCACGCAGCTGTTTACTCGACAAGCCACCGAAGATGGGGACCTGAAGACCAGGAAATGGACAAAAGACCGCCATGCGCGACCCGAGGAGACTGAAGACCCGGACAACGATTATTATATGCCGGTTCCTCGTGCCAAGGCTTCTACCTCGGGTAAGCCATTCGCCTGAGTCTTCGTTCAAGACTTGTCAGACGATGAAGATGACGATTGTCGAATCCTAGATCCCATTGATGCTATTCCTATTTCACGGTATAAACCTTCTGCTACAGCCAATCCGGGTGCCCAAGGCACATCCCGGAAACGCTCCGGTGCGTCCGGGTCAGTGGCTCCTCCGGCTAAGAAAGCCAAGAAGGTCGTTTCCAAGCGTAAGGCCAAGGTCCTACCCACCAGCAAGGGGTAAGATACACTTCGTATGACTTTTCTTGCTTTTCTTTAACCGAAGTTATCCTCACCCAAGTTAACACTTTACCTCGGTTTATGTAGTGATCCGATCGCCGCCAAACAGACCCACAGTTCTATTCTATCTCTTATTCCTTCATCGCCACCCCTGGCGGCCACCGTCGAGACTAACAGCCCCGAAGGGGCAATTCCTTCCCCGGTGCACGCCACCTCTGCCGACATTCCGCCGCCGAATCTTGATTCGGACTTGCGAGAGGGCCAAGGCCTCGAGCAAACCTCGGCTCCGGGTCAAGATCAATCTCCCCTCCCGCCTCAAAAAGACTCGGAGACGGAGCGGGTGAAGACCCCGACTAAGACCTCGTCTAAGCCGGATCCCCGCCTCTCACCTCGTGCCCAGCACAAGCACAACAAGCAACAACAACAGTTGAAGCAACAGCAGCAACAACAGAAGTAGCAGCAGCAACTGGAGAAGCAGAAGAAGCAACAGCAGCAACAGGAGCAGCAGAAGCAGAAGCAACAACAGGAGAAGCAGCAGAAGCAACAGCAGCAACAACCCCCAGTACCAGCCCATACTCCGGCACCACCGCGCCCAACTATGCCGAGTCAGCAAGCCTCTGGCCAACCTTCAACCGACCAGAGCAGGCAAATTACCGTGACTCCAACAGCAAACCTGGCGTACAAAAATCTCTCCGAGATGATTTCCCGCCCCTGGTCAACAGCCATGTTCTTCCGAATCTTCGCACCCCGAGTGACAACAGCCTCGGCTCGGTTGGACAGTGCGTGATGGACTGGAACGCCGCGGATCCCAGCGAAGTTTCCTCTACTCCGGCAAATCCACACCCGGTTGGCCCTGGCCTTGTTGCGCAATCCCTGCACTCTTTGCAGGTCTCGGCCCTTCAGGCTAGCAGGGTTGTCGAGGTAAACTTCTCAGAACTTAGCACTTACTCTTCAATGATCAATAGTCACACTATCCACAGTCCCCGAGATTCGGGTTGAGTAACTGACACTCGCCCGAGTAATAGGTAACTCGGCGCGAATCTTCAACAACTTGATCATTAAACTTAACTTGTTAGAAACACTGGGATGCCCAGTCCACGAGTCTCATGCCGAGTCTATCCGGCATGAGCTTACATTAAACTTGGACCACCAGTCCCCGAGTTTCATGTTTAGCTGACTCGGTATGATCTTTTACTAATCTCGGGCTCACAGTCCCCGAGATTCTGTTTACCCTCACTAACATCTTTCCTCCTGGCAGGACTGCACCAACACTCGCAGCCGGATCTTCAAGAATCTTGCCTTGGAGCACCGGGCTCTTAAGCTCTCCTTCCAGAACCAGCAGGAGGAAATGAAGAAGAAGGAAACGGAGCGCAAACGTGCTCTTGAAGAAGAAAAGTCCGAGGTGACTCGGCTCAAGCGAGATCTTGACCGGGTCGAAAAAGAGAAGACCGAGCTGAAGAAGGAGAGAAACACACTGAAGACAGCTCTGGAGAAGCGTGCTACAGGTGACCAGAAGATCTAAGCGCACATTTCTGCATGCGAGGCTAAAGCTACCAAAGCTGAAGAAGAATTGGATGCCCTCAATGCAAATGTCACCAAGTGGCTGGCTGAGCTCACCAAACTCAATGCCGAAATGGATAGTAAGTTTCCTGAATCATATCCTTTTTCTTGGTATCTCCCTGACATGAATTTTGTGTCGGTATCTCATTTGATTCGGCGTCAGCCTATTGCTCTCAGAACACTTTGAGCACTGCCAAGCTGCTGCAGCCAACACTGTGAAGAAGGCCCGAGCTGTGAAAGCCGAGGCATCCGGGGCTCCGCTATCCGAAGCTTGGGATATGATGACCACTTGATTGCACTCCAAGCTCGCATTTCCCCTTGAGGAGCATCGGCGTCGAGCTTCTTAATGCCGGTAATCCGAGCCTACCACGTCTTGTGGCCCGACTCTCCCAGTGTCAAGACTATTGCCGAGTTATCCACATGCTTGCAGCAAACCGAGACTCGGCTAAGGGAATGGAGGTCTTCTTCTGCTCGTGCCGGGGCCGACGCAGCCTTGCTCTTTCTGATGTCCTGGTATGAGGATATCAACCTCGATGGCCTGCGTACTCTACGCGATGGCTCCCCATGGGCCACTGACCCGGCATTGATTGCGAGGCGCGGGAAGCTGCTACCTTCATGGCCAGGTTTGCCAACACTCGG
This sequence comes from Poa pratensis, assembly GCA_947311845.1. Classification (NCBI taxonomy): domain Eukaryota; kingdom Viridiplantae; phylum Streptophyta; class Magnoliopsida; order Poales; family Poaceae; genus Poa; species Poa pratensis. The sequence goes on along the minus strand of CAMZMU010000091.1, from coordinate 24,787,071 downwards.
TCTTGAACCTGGTGTGGTTTACTCTGATGATGAAGACGAAGAAGAAGAAGAGGTCAATGTGAGATGGCTCCGAGCAAGAGTATGTTGCGTCTGACTCCGAGTCTACCAACTCCGAGTCAATTCCTGATGCCTCGGCTAAGACTGCGAAACATCTGCCGCCGAGATCTCCACTGAACCAGCGCCTGACTCGGCTAAGGAAAGTGCCACCGACTTCAGCAAGCATCAGATCAAGATCACTCCGACTGCCCCCGAGTCTGCTACTCTACTGACCAAAGCTACTCCTGCAACCGAGGCTCCTCCTTCAACCGAGGTTCCTCCGTCATCCGGGTCTGTCCCTGCAACCGGAGCTGCTCCTTCCTCCGAAGCTGCTGCTTAACTTTGATGAATTTAAACCGTTAAATCCCCGGAATGCCGGGTGCAGATGTAATATACATTTTAAGCTCCTCCAGACTACTTTATTTTGCTTAATTCGAACAAGACGAGGTTTATGTCGGATCAATTAAAACCGAGTCCCCGAGTTTATTTTCTTGTTCACTATACTTGTCGATCTTTGCTCTTGTCTACCATACAGGCGTTCGACAGTCGAGTCACAAGATAGAAAATTATAGCATACAATACTTGTAAATTTTGAGGTAAGGTTTAGAGTCATCCGACACAAGGAAAAGAAAAAACCGGGTTAGTAAACGACATATGTCGGATCTTTCTAGGACCGAGTCCCGAGTTCACTTTCATGTTTACCATATACCATAACCTCTGCTCTTGACTGCCATTTCGGCGTTCGTCAGTCGAGTCACAAGATCACAACAAAATAGCATACATTACTTGAACTTTGAAACGAGGTCTCAAAATCATCCGACATATGAACAACATAGATAAAAACCGAGACAAAAACACATGCATATAGACAAGGGCAGTCCCCGAGTTTCTTTTCGGAGTGCCGGCATTTTATTCAAAGGAAAAACCGAGATACATACACTGCGCCCTTATGAGTAAAAGGGACGGAGTAGAGCTACATTCCAGGGTCTTTTCGTCTCCTCTCCGGATTTGTCCATCACATTTTTTCCGTGCCTGTGCATCTATAAGATAGTATGAATCATTGTGCAAGCCTTGCTCACAATGAACGGTCCCTCCCATGGAGGTGACAACTTGTGTCGGCCTGCTTTGCGTTGCACACAGCCTCACACCAAATCTCCCTCGGAAAACCCGAGGGCTGATCTTCCGGCTATGATAGCGTCGGAGATTTTGCTGATATATAGCTGACCGAGATAAGGTCAGTTCTCGTGCTTATTCGAGCAAATCAACATCATTTTCCCGAGCTTCTTTTGCCTCGGTTTCAGTGTACAGCGCCACTCTCGGCGAGTCATATTCCATGTCGGTTGGCAAGACCGCTTCTGCCCATAGACCAGAAAAAATGGCGTATAGCCAGTTGATCGATTTGGTGTGGTCCTTAGACCCCACAGCACTGCTGGTATCTCCTCTATCCAACATCCCGGAGTTCGCAACAGTGGTTCAATCAACCGGGCTTTGATACTGGCTAACACCAATGCATTTGCTCTTTCCACTTGCCCATTTGCCTCAGGGTGTGCCACCGAGGCTATGTCCAACCGAATTCTCTTATCGCACAGAACCGAGCAAACTCTCCCCCACAGCAAAGTTTGTGCCATTATCCGAGATAATGCTATGGGGGTAACCATATCTCAAAATGATGTCCTTCAAAAAGGTCACCGCTGTGTGACCATCACACTTCCGGATTGGCTTACCTCGATCCACTTGGTGAACTTGTCCACCATCACCAGCATATGAGTCATGTTACCTCGGGCTGGCCTGAACTCTCCACCATATCCAGGCACCAAACTGCAAAGGGCCAAGTGATTGGAATTCTTGAGTGCCGAGGCTGGCAGGTGGATCTTTTTAGCAAACCTCTGACATCCCTCACACTTTCTGACAATGTCTTCTGCCTGGTTCAAAGCACTGGGCCAATAAAACCCATGCCGGAATACCTTAGCCACCAAGCTCTTGATGAAGCATGATGACCACATTCTCCCTGATGAATCTCCAAGAGCATCTCCTGCCCTTCCTGCGGCTCGACACAGCGCTGCAGTACCTCGGTCACACTTCTCTTGTATAACTCGTGGTTGATGATGGTGTAGCCTTGGACCTTCTTTGCACTTGCCTAGCTTCAACTTCATTACTTGGCAAACTCCCATCCATCATAAATGCCATTATTGGTTGTGCCCACTCCGGCACAGGACGCACAGGAAATACCGGATCATCCATCTCCATGAGATCAACCGACATTGCTTCTTCCGAGATTGAGCAGAAAGTCCCCGGGTTCTGCCAAGCAGTCCCGGGTTCTCCCAAATGCCTCCGACATCGACGTCCATGGGAAACGCCAGACTCCGGTTTCGCCGGGATAAAAATTGACTCGGACTCTGGCGATGGTTTGATTGATGGCTTCCTCAGATGCTCCAAGGCTATGCCGGGTGGAATTGGATCCCGGGATGAACCTAGCTTGGACAGTACATCGGCGTCATTTTTAGCCCGAGGTATATGCGTGAGCTCGCAACCTTCAAAGAACCCCGAGATCTTCTGGACATGAAACCGATACAACGCCCATGTTGGCGTCTAAAGCATCCCAATTTCCCGAGACTTGCTGCACCACCAAATCCGAGTCTCCGAAACATTCTATCCGGCGAATACCAATCCTTTGGCCACATTTAGCCCATGAACAAGTGCCTCATACTCGGCCACATTGTTAGATGCTGCAAAATGAATCTGCAACACATATCTCAGTTGATCTCGCTTAGGCGAGGTAAGGACTACCCCGGCACCTAAACCAATTTTTGTCCTTGAACCATCAAAGTGCATTTCCAGTAATTGGGGTCAGGCCGTGGTGGCTCATATTGCATTTCAGCCCAATCCACCAGGAAATCCGGCAGTGCCTGAGATTTAATGGCATCTCTTCTTTCATAGTGAGGAGTGTAAGGGGACACCTCGATAGCCCACTTGGCTACTCGGCCAGTGCATCTTTACACCCAATGATCTCCGAGATAGGAGCCTCACACACCACAGTGATTGAATGCTCTTGGAAGTAATGTTTCAACTTCTTAGCAGCCAGATAGACACCATATGTCATTTTCTGGTAGTGCGGATAGTTCTGCTTGGATAACGAGATCACCTCGCTCAGGTAATACACTGGCCTCTGCACAGTTTTGCCATCCTCTTCTCGCTCCACTACCAATACGACACTCACAACCCGGTTTGTGGCTGCAATGTAGAGCAACATCGGCTCTTTGGGTAATGGTGAAGCCAGTATCGGCGCAGTTGCCAACATCTTTTTTAACTCGAACGCCGCATCTGCTTGCGGGGGCCACACGAAGTGGGTTGTTTTCTTCATGAGTTGATACAAAGGCAATGCCTTTCTCCCAACCTGCTAACAAACCGACTTAAAGATGCCAAGCATCCAGTGAATTTCTGCACGTCTTTGAGACATGTCGGCAACCTCATGCTTTCAATAGCACGGATTTTTGTCGGGTTCACCTCGATACCTCGGCTGGACACGAGGAAACCGAGTAACTTGCCTGCCGGCACACCGAAGTACATTTCCGGGTTAAGTTTTAATCCGGAATTTCCTAGATTCTCAAATGTTTCTCGGAGATCATCAATCAGAGTAACTTTTCCTTAGACTTGATGACAATGTCATCGACATACACCTGCACATTTTTTCCTATTTGATCATGCAAGCATTTTTGCATACATCTCTGGTAAGTGGCACCAGCATTTCTCAAACCAAAGGTCATGACACGATAGCAATAAGCCCCATACGGGGTGATAAAAGCAGTTTTCATTTGATCAGCAGGATTCAGTGGTATCTGGTGAAACAGAATACGCATCTACAAAGGATAACAGCTCACACCCGGCTGTGGAATCGATCACTTGATCTATCCGAGGCAGCGGGAATGGATCCTTAGGACATGCCTTGTTCAAGTTTGTGTAATCAATACACATACGCCACACAATGGCCACATTCGGTCATCTTTTTTCTTTTCCACCAGGACCGGGTTAGACAACCAGTCCGGGTGCAGCACTTCCATGATGAACCCAGATGCAAGTAACCTGGCCAGTTCATCACCTATCACTTTTCTCCTCTCATCCGAGAGACGCCGCATAGGTTGCTTCACCGGTTTCATATCCGGTCTGACGAACAAAGAGTGCTCAGCCAACTCCCTCGGAACACCTGGCAGGTCCTGATTTGACCATGCAAAGATATCCCGGTTCTCACGGAGGAAGTGACTGAGCTCGCCTTCCTATTTCTCAGTTAACCCGGTACCAATGATGGCGTTGTGATCCGGGAACGCCGGGTCAACATTGATCTTCTTGGTTTCTTTGGGCACCTCGAAAGTTGCATTCTGCTCCGGGTTAGTCATACCCGGCATGCCGAGTTGTGCGGACTGAGCCAATGCCACCACCTCATCGATTTTCTTCTTCTCTGCAGCAATAATCAGTGACTCGGCTAAGCACGATCCAGCCGAGGCACACTCCAGTGCACACTTGTAATCACCCGAGATAGTGATGATGCCATTAGGACCCGGCATTTTCATCTTGAGGTAACCCCCATGGGTTGATATCATGATTTGGACAGCGCAGGCCTGCCGAGTAAAGCATGGTATGGACTTTCGAGGTCCACCACCTCAAACTGGATGCTCTCAGTTCGGCAGTTGTCCTTGGTGCCAAACAACACATCAACCCAAATTTTGCCCATAGGTGCACATGAACACCTGGCACTATGCCATGAAAAGTGGTAGAACTCGGCTGCAGCATGTTTGCCGAGATACCCATCTTCACCATGGTGTCTCGGTACGTGATATTATAGCACTCCCATTATCAATGAGAACTCGGGTGAACCGAATATTGAGTGTCGGTCCGAAGAATGTTGGGTCTACCAACAGAGCATAACCTCCCGGAGTTGGCATAACTCGGGGATGATCCCTCCTACTCCAGGTGATTTCTTGCTCGGACCAGTGCAAATACTTCGGTATTGCCGGCATAACTGCGTTCACCTCCATGCACGCCGATGCAGGCTCCTCTTGTCTGTTGGCTCGGTCACAAAGACCACATAACTATGATGAGCTTCTCTGTAATCTCCTTGGGGGTATTCTCCCTGCCTGCTGGGACCAGCATTGACTTGTTGCCTCCGCCATTCACTTGATTGACAGGTTTCGGAGCTGGAGGCCTCTGTGCCGGTGCATTCACGGGAATTGTGTTTGCTCCTGAGCGGTAGTGCCTGCCTCTATTGAGGATATGCCATTGGAGGTCTCTGAGGTGCCCCTATCTGATTTCCTCCGGAACCTCCACCTTCCTTCAAGGTGCGCTGATACCAGCTGCACTGCCGAGTTGAATGATTGGCCGGCCTTCGAGGATCATGTGTGTGATAGCTGCATGGCCCATCCAACATTGCCTCATAAGTTAACGGCTTCCTCGGGCCAGTCCACGGTTTCTTCACATCTTGGTTTTGGCCCCAAGCAGGGCCACTGGTCCTCTGACGTTGGCTAGCGCCGGCCTCTGGCGGCTTTGCTCTACTGCTGCAACTTGATTTGAGCCATACCGGTAATCCGGCTCTCTCCTCTTGTTGCCAAAGTCCTGGCGATCGTTCTGCCTGACTAGCCCGTGTCTGTTGTTCACCGGGTACCTTCTACTTGGTTCAACCGAGTTCAGCAAGGGTTGCATCGGATCACCCAGTGCATAGCTATCCGCAATCCGGATCGTCTCGGCCAAGGTGGCCGGCATTTTTCTCTGCACTTCTGCCAAAGCATGGTGCCGTGTCGGCACCCCTGGGCAAACCAAGATATGGCCTGCGCCTCCACAACTCCTTCACAGGAATTGCGAATAGTACTCCACCGGGTCAAGTAATCCCGGTCAGTTTCATCATTTCTCTGCTTGCACATGGCAAGCTGCTGAGGACGATTCGGTCTTTTGTACGTGCTGGAGAAGTTGCTAACAAATGCTTCTTCAAAGTCCAGCCAGCAATCAACACTGCCCTCTCGCAAGTTGTTCAGCCAGATCCGGGCTGGCCCCTCCAACATCTGCGGGATATACCTCACCGCCCATCTGCGGTTACCTCCCGCAATATGCACAGCCGACACATAATCTGTCAGCCAGTCCTCTGGCTTGGTGCTGCCGTCATATGTTTTGCACCTCGGTTCAACTGAAAGTGTCGTACCGGTGGCTCCCTCATTCCGAGGTCCAAAACAAGCGGACCAGGTGGACCTTGCTCTTCCAGCATCTTGGACATATAGATTCTGTCCAACTTGTACCGTGCATCACTTGGAGACAACTGGCGATGTCCCAATCGAGATCCCAGCGGACCCTCATACCTCGGATATCCGGCTTTCTCCATAGCCGAGTTACCATCATCATAACGATTATCCACCGGGTCAACACCTCGTGGCTGCTGAACATTCTCAACATATTGCTGCTGCCTCGGATACCGAGGTGGGTGACCTCGACCAACCGAGTTAACTACTCCGGCACTTGGATTGCCCAGACCGGGATTGCTCTTACCCCGGCCGACACTGCCTGGCCCAACTAACTGCTTTCCAGCATATACCGGGTCATATGTCTGCATCTGCTTGTTTCTACCGGAGTTTACACTCCGGTCACGATCTCCACCGACATGCGGTGAGGAAGCTTGCCCCCTAGATTTTTCCCCGGCTGCTCCAGCCGAGTGAACAACCTGGGATCCTCCTACAGCTGTGTTAGCCTTACGAAAGGCCTCATTCTGCCGGGTAGCCACAGCTACCAACTCGTTAACTCGGTCTTGCTGCCTATGGAGAGCTTCTCCGGATAAGCCAGACAACTCGGCTCTTGCTGCCTCGGCAGCTCTAAGAGTTTTAGCAGGGGAACTATACTTTGGCTTCTCAATTGACAAGTGACTAGGAGTCTTACTGGAACTAGATCTACCATCTCTAGCAATCTCAGCATTGAGGCCTTTGCCCCTTCTACGCACCTCTTCTACGCGGCTAGGGCGAGCAGCTACCGGAGTTAAACCATGTGCCTGGTTGTACTCACGGAGGGTTATCCCAAACTCTCTTCGTATCTCGGCCACCGCTAGGGCCTCCTGAAGCAGATTCTGACGATGCAACTCTAACTCGGCCTCTGTCAAGGCAACATCTGTACCGGTTGCTACCGGCACAGCGAGCTTCTCAATCACGTCATCGAGAGGAGCAGTTCTGACCGGCACAGTGGATGTCCCGGCCTGGTCGCGGAGGTTCTCCCTCCTTTCCAGCGGCAGTTTCGCCGATCTGGTGCTCTTGGCACCAGGGTTGCCGGCATCTCCTTCGCCGGGCTCTCCTCTACCGGCATCACCTGCGATGGCAGTCATCATGACCTCAACGCAGCTCTCGGGGCGAGTGATACGCCGGCCTCGAGCCGCACAGACAGCAGGTGGATCCTCTGCCACAAGCACCTGCTCGGGGTACTTGCAGACAAACTCGGTGGCGACGTAGACCTCGAACATCCCGAAGAGGACGAGGCAGCCGTTCCTCGGCACTGGCCTGCTACCGAAGCAGCCCGCGTTGTCGTCGATGAAGTTCAGCGAGCCGAGCCTGTGGACAAGGCCACTGACCACGCGCTCGCCCGAGGCGATGATGGAACCCGTCCGGATGAACACACCAGCCAGCGCCGCCACCAGCCCCACGGTGGGCGCCAACTGTCGTGGTGGTATCACGGCAGATGCCATAGGATGGCTAAAGTGTGGGGCCGATGGATGCTGGTGGAATCCGGGAGGGTTAGCGTGCTAAGAAGCACACACGAAGAACACAACAACACACCAAGATCTACCTAGGTTCAGGGCCCTCGTGAGGAGGTAAGACCCCTACTCCTGTCTGTCTCTCTCTATATATCTCGGTACCAAGCGTACAAGCTGCTCCTTGAGCTGTATAACACAACAATGGGGAAGAACACGAAGTGGGTGATGAAGCTACGGGGGAAGTGTATCTCAGGGTCCCGTGCCTCTGGCTATCTCTTGTTCCCTTGTTCCTCGTCGTCTGGCCGTCCCTCACGCAGGAGGGGGTGAGGCCATATATATAGGCTAAACCGAGTTACCGAAGTGCCCCTCCCGGAGCACTGTAGCCACGCCGAGGATATGTCATGATGTTACTCCTGTCAGAGACAGGACGTGACAAGCCCATCTCCTGCAGCTCTACGGCGCAGCTAGAAGGTACCCTCTGGCAGAGACAAGACATGGCCTGCCCATGCCTCTGCCTCGCAGTCTGTCCCCGGATAACCCGGCGTCAGTGGTGGAATGATGGCCTGCCATCTCGGTCTCCTGCACGCTCCCGTGTCAGGCGCTTCCGTGTCAGGCGCTCCCGTGCCAGATGGGATGTGACAGGAGCGCTGACCTTTGTCCGACATAAGGATAACCCGACATGGATATGCCGGATTCCCCTTCCTGAATGACCTTCCCTGCACATAAGAGAACACACAAGATACCGACATACATATGTCGGTCAGAATATCCCGGTTGATATAAGTCGGTTAAGATGAGTCAGCTAACATAATCCGGCCTACACGACCCGGTTGCCATAAGACGGTTTGCAGTTACACCATGCCTCGGTCCCTCCGGGACTTGGTTGACCCGGTTTGACCTTGACCCGGTCCCATCTTTAGAGCTCTTTATACCACAACTTTACCCTACCCGGGGTAGCCCCCCGACACCATTATCATGGCCAGTTTGCACGCAAGGAGTTTTGTATATCCATTGTTTAAAAAAAAATCCACGTACCAAAATATGGAGGCCCATGCATCATGGACTTCCGATGCAACGGACCAAAACCCAGACCAAGGCATCCACGCACCCTCCTCCCGTGCAGGGGATCCCCTATGCGTCGACCTATGCGATGATAAGGACACATCGCACACCCCGCAGCCGCACCTCGCCTTCTCGCACCTCTCGCCGCTGCTCCCCTTCTTCTTCCTCTGCCCACCGCGCCGCACCTCCGCGAGCTCGCCCACCTGCTGCATCTCTTCCACCTCCTCCTCTCTTCTTCTTCTTCCTCGAGCCGCCCGCCGCCACCGGCCAGGCCGCCTACTCCCGCCCCCCGCGCTCGGCGTCGCTACCGCGCCGTCTCCGCGCCCCGCCCTCCTCCAACCGCGGCCCACCGCTGGTCCTCCGCCCCGCAGCCGGCCATCCCTCTAAGCCCCTCCACCTCCCCCCCCCGCACCTCGAACTCCGGTCGCCGGCCACCCGCACCCGCACAAGTTAAGCTTCTTTCCTCGCCTTCGCCGGCGACGCCGTGGCCAGCCGCGTCGTCCCCATCTCCGGCGAGGTCCAGGCCTCACCTCCGGCGGGGCGCCGCGGCCAGCCGCGTCGTCCCCGTCGTCAGTGAGTCGCTCGGCTCGCCGTCTTCTTCCTCGCACGCGGTGGGCCGCGGCCCATGTGGGTCGCCTTCTTCTTCGACGGGGTGTGCGACGACTTCTTAACGTCGACCAGGTCGACAAATAGGGATTGCCCCGTGCAGCCGTGCTTAATTAACCCCAGCTCTAATTAGTCCCACACTGCTAACGCACAAACACAAACACCTGCTTAAATACGTGCGCCTCCACCATTCCGTCAGCCAGGCCTGGTAGCGCGCGCCTGTTACTCCAGCTGTGGAGGGCTAAAGAGTTGATGATGGCGGGTCGTGCGCTAGAAGCCCATGTCAAAGCCGGCTCATATGAAAGCCTGCTCGGAAGGAGGGGAAAGAGAAGTCGTAACAAATGCCCATATTGGGTTTGCGGAGCCGGGCTTCAGCCCTCAGGTCCTGGCCTGAAAAAAGGCTGGAAGGGCATATTTGGACTGAATTCTCTCAGTCCAAGCCCGCACTCAATGTGTCGTGGTGGACTGGTGGTTCACGCCTCGAGTGATTGAGCTAATGGGATTTACCTGAGGGTTTCCACGGAGCCGTTACCTAGGCTTGCTAAGGGCATCTCCAACGGCGTGGCGCAAACGGACATGCAAATATGTCCCTTTTTGTCCGTTTGGGGTGTGTCTGGAGTGTCCGTCCGGGCTTGTCCGCGCAGTGCCTCCAACGGCGTGGCGCATATTTTCCTGGACATGTCCTTTTTTATTCCTTCTTTCTCTATTTCAGCTGCTAGCTAGCAGCACAACCACGGCTCTGCCGCTACTAGTACTGCACGCCGGCGGCCGGCAAGCCCGCGAGTCCAAGCACAGTTCAGAGAGAACGTAGTATGGAGGACAGACACAAGGCGGAGACGAGGACGTACACCACTGCTGCGAGCTGCTACGACCTTCCGCGCGAGCTCGACGACGGAGCCGAGGAGCGGCCGCCTCGGCGTGCACGCGGCCGGCGGAGGGGGCAGCTGCGCGGACGGGCGCTGTTGAGCGCGTACATGTCCTCCTCGATCTCGTCGGCCGAGAGTGTGGCCGAGAACCGCGACCTGTGGGAGGCTACGAGCCGGCGCTAGGACGGTGACGACGACGGCTGGAGGATGTGGGCGGCATCACGGCGGGGCGGCGTCAGGCGCGCCGATTGCGTGGCTGTATGCGCCCGAGCCCCGGCCGCCTCGTGCGGAGGCGGAGCAGCAGGTCCTCACTAACCTCGTCGAGCTGCTGCGGCGAGGAGCGCCTGCTGGCGGGCTCACCACCGCAGCTCGCATCGGCCGCCGTGGTTGGATCCGAGGGAAGCAGCGCGGGCGACGGCTCCGCCCAGATCACCATGGCCGTGGGCTATGTCGCGACGACGCGCGGCCTGGACTCCTGCTACGGCGCGGGCTGTGTCGGCGGCAGCGCGGCGGAGGGTAGGGGCTGCCTAGCCGGATCTGGCTGGCGGCCGCGTGCTAGGACCTTGCCGGAGGCGGAGGGGGTCGTGGGTGCTACTTGGGGAAAAGAGAGAGAAAGAAAGAGGGGAAAAGAGAGAGAGGATGACATATGGGCCAGGCCGGACATGGGACGGACAGAACGGACAGCGGACAGTGTCCGGCTCTCCCCAAAGTCGGATCAAATTTGTGCCAGCTTTGGTCCAGAACGGACAGTCCGCCAGCGAAATGTCCGTATGCGCCAGCCCGTTGGAGGCAGTCATTTGTCCGTTCGGACAAAAACGGACATGCGTGGTCCGTTTGCACCATGCCGTTGGAGTTGCCCTAAGTGGTCAAAGCCTGCTACGTGGTACATGTGTGTACTCCACATTATCTACTCTTTTCTTCCTTCTCCGCCTTGCTTTTTCGCGCGGAAAACCCTTATAATCATCCGGGGATCTTGTCGTCCTGTCCTCCTGCTCGCGCGCCGTCCGATCCGTTTTGATCGCGTGGCTCGGAAACGTCCACGTCGCTCATGCGCGCCTCAACCTTATCCCTTCACGCTGCTTTCTTCCTATGCGACACGTGCATCTCGCTCTGCTCGATTCGCCACCGCGCTCCAGCAGGGTTGCGCTGCCGCAGCCGCGCTCCCATGGATTCCGCCGCCGCACCCGTCCCCCTAGGCTCCCGTCGCCGCGCGTTTCCCCATGGAGACCTCCCGCGCCGGTCGCCGGCGTCGCTCCTCCCCGACCTTCCACGCCGGCGTCTCCACGACCGCTCACCACAGCGCCCTCGTCCTTGAGGCTGGGACGAACAGGAGCACGTTGCCAGCGAGCCAGCCGGCCACGGCGGCCGGGTCGGCGGCGAGCGCGGGAATCTCGCCGTTGGCCACACCCATGTCGACGCCGTAGAGGCGGACCATGGAGATGGTGGTGGAATTGAGCAGGTTGACGGCCACCTCTCCATAGTTGACGCCGATGTACGACTGCGCCCCTGCACGAGCAAACCAAATCCATGCATCGATGTGCTTTTGAAGTTAATTAACTACACATGATAAGGCAATAAAATTCCTAGGCTTTAAGGATTTTGGATGGTAAAGCTGGTGGTGCGTCACTTGATCCACAGGCAGACTTCATCCATCCACCGCTTCTTCTTTTGGGAGTGGCGATGGAGATTTGCTGGAAAAGAGGTGGAAGCTTATCCTGTGATGCAAAAAAAAAAAATTACGTATGTGGCAGATGTTTTCTACTTCTGATGCAATTTCACAGAACTTTTGTAGCAATTGTCTTTTTTGAAACATTTTTTCTTGATTTTGGTGCAAATGTTGCCTGAGAATTCACCACGTGTCTACATCTGATAGTGCCACGTTGTTCACTCATGTTGACCCAGCTGTCCCCATATTATTGGTCCGGAAGGCATGCCTTGGTGGTTACACATGTCCGTCTACCATTGGTAGACGTGTCGGCATCCGAAAATGCCTCGTGTATGCAGGTCATGATGCCACGTTTCGAATGACGTCACGCTAAACGACAGAGTTGACTTTACCCCACCGGTCCTGACAGACCAATCATTGGTCTGGCACAATTGTCGCCACTTTTCTAGCAAGGGGACAGCCAGCGGTGACGCTTTTTTCTGTCACGGTCAATTGGGCCGGGCGGGCCTCGGGCTGGGTCTAGCCATCACGGATCCAAGACGTTCGGGAAAACCGTCTCGGAGTTCATCTATGACACACTTTTAGCCACGATCGAGAGATCCGTCGTAGGTGAGCATCTACGACGGATATTTGACTTTCAGCCACGAATTCATTATGTGGTAAAAGACCGGGATTCTTGTAGGGAATGAACAGCCACATGGCAAGTTTGCATCGCAAAGGATCCCATGAGTCCCAAATGGCTGGTGCCGAGTCGCAAAGTTTTTTTTGTCTTGAAATGAGCGTGGTAAACCAATCTTGTCGAGAAATATCCTTTTGCTTCCCACGACCAGGACCATCTATCCTCCTCATGTGGAGTGACATGAATCGTGTTGCACTCCTCCCAAATGGCAAGAACTTCCATGAAAATATCGTTGAAATTGTTTTTTTTATGTCTTCGATCCAAGTCCTTGGTGTAAAGCTTGTGCACTGTTCTTCTAGCTTTAGTTTTCGGATTAATTAATGCAAACACTTTCGGAGCGACTTCTTCTATTGCTTTGCCATTGATCCATTTGTCAGTCCAAAAGAAGGTTCTTTCTCCATTACCAAGAACCACTCTGGCTGCCGAGTTGAAAATGCTTCTAACTTGATCATCAACCGGGGCAGCTAACTCACACCAAGGCTTCTTAGCTTCTGCTCTTAAATTCCAGGCCCATCGGGTGTTGAAAGTTGTGATCATTATCTCGAGGTTTAGAATACCCAGCCCCCAACTGGTTTTGGATGAGAAACCGTCTGCCAATTCACAAGACATTTGCCTCCCTCCACGACCTTGGTGCCTTTCCAAAGGAAAGCTCTCCTAATCTTGTCGATGGCTTTGAAAACCCAAGGTGGAGGATCCAAAGAAAGTAGGTGAAAGATAGCTATTGCACTCAAAATGGATTGAACCAGGATGAGTCTCCCACCTTGCGTTAGCATGTGCGTCTTCCACGTAGCAAGCCGACTTTTAATTTTGTCGATCAACACTCGAAAATTCCTTCTTTGCCTTCTTGACATGCAGAGGAAGACCGAGATATGTGGTTGGTAAACGTGCGACCTGGCAACAAAGAATACCGCTGATCTCTTGTAACAATTGATCGTCACAGATTAAGGCTGTAACCGAGCTTTTATGCAGATTGCAATGTGGGCCAGAGGCTTTCCCAAACATGTCCAGAAGAAGCTTCACCGCGACCGCGCATCCGATGGAAGAGCTCTGGAGAATAAGATTACAACATCGACATAAATCAACAAGCGTTGAGAGACAGCTTGGTGTTCTTGAAAGGGGTTCCATCGCGTGCCTGGGGAGCGTGCCTAGGTGGGGGAGCGTGGCGGTGACCGCCGATAGTGGCGGTCACCGGAGATTGGGGTGGTGGGGAGCCCAAGGAGCGGGAGGAGCTCGCTCTGCCTGACTTAGTAAATCAAATATTATGATCCACCGCCTCTTGATGTTAAGAATGCCTTTCTTAATGGTGAGTTGCGTGAGGAGGTGTATATGCAACCACACCTGGGTATTCTGTTATGGCATGGTATGTCGTCTTCACCGCTCTCTCTATGGCCTTAAGCAAGCCCCTCGTGCATAGTTTGAGTGCTTTGCTTCTGTGGTCACGGCTGCTGGTTTCTCTCCCAGTGCTCATGATCATGAGTTGTTTATTCACTGTTCTCCTCGTGGTCGCACTCTTCTTCTTCTTCTTCTTCTTCTTCTATATGTTGATGACATGATCATCACTGGTGACGACCCTGAGTATATTGCCTTTGTCAAGGCATGTATGAGTGAGCAGTTTCTTATGTCGGATCTTGGTCCGCTTTGTTACTTTCTTGGGATTGAAGTTTCATCCACCACTAATGGTTTCTTTATATTCCAAGAACGGTATATTCACGATCTTCTTGCTCGAGCCGCTCTCACTGATGAGCGTATTGTTGAGACTCCCATGGAGCTCAATATTTCTCTTCATGCTTCTGATGGTGATCCTCTCTCTGATCTGACTCGTTATCGATATCTTGTCAGGAGTCTCGTCTATCTGGCTGTTACTCGCCCACATATTTCTTTTTCTATCCATATTCTTAGTCAGTTTGTTTCTGCTCCCACTTCTGTTCACTATAGTCACCTTCTTCGTGTTCTACGATATCTTCGTGAAACGATCTCTCTTTGTCTCTTCTTTCTTCGTTCCAGCTCGTTACAACTCCAATGCTACTCGGATGCTGCGTGGGCTAGTGATCCTTTGGATTGTCGTTCACTTTATGCTTATTGTGTTTTTTTTGTGGTTCTCTCATTGCCTGGAAGACGAAGAAACATACCGCAGTTTCCCATTCGAGTGCAGAGTCTGAGTTGCGAGCTATGACTCTTTTGACTGCTGAGGTGACTTGGTTACGGTGGTTACTTACATATTTTTGGTGTCTCCGTTACGACACCCACTGCTTTACTGTCTGACAGTATAGGTGCTATCAGTATTGCACGTGATTCGGTGAAGCATGAGCTTACCAAACATATTGGTGTTGACGCCTCTTTTATCTGTGCTAGTGTGCAGGATCAGATTATTGTGCTCCAGTATGTGTCTTCAGAGTTATAGGAGGTTTCCTGCATATTGTCACATGTACATGTACTATATATTGTGGTCTTTAGCCCCGTGGAATACAAGTTGCTTATTCCTAACAATACCAAATGGTGCGCGGATGTCAGAAACAATGTATATGATTGTCTGTTTATTAGCCTGTGCGATGTATTCTGAAATGATAATCATATGCGAAGTGTTTGCCCGCATCCAATGTTTTAGTTTGTAAGGATACGTGATAAGAGATAACGCACACAAAAGGCTACATACGTATGTAATTGGGGTATTAAATAGCCTGATCTGTACTGGTGTTTGCAGATTCACACCTCGTTTCGAAAGTTGTGTAGCGGATCTGAAAATTTGTGACAAGTATATGCATGTTGTAGGAATCTAGCCAAAAGTATAGATATACTTTAGTACTTTTGAGAGCTAAATTACAGTCTCTCACGTGGGAGGCCATCCTCTGCTGACAAGAGTTCTATAATATTACTATCAACCAGCTTTACAGTGTCGACTTATTAGTGCCTCCGCAGCGTTTTCAAAGCCAAAACTGTCACGTAAGTATAGATGACATTGTTGACAAAGTCTGTTGGATATGCACAATGTAGCTATTGCTAAATTTATTTATATGTAGGCACAATTCCGATACAAATTAAATAACAGGTTCTTCCTTATGTAGGGGTCATGAGCAAGAAAGATGTTTTGAAACCCGGGCTATATGGAGCTCTTTTTTGAAATCAGCATTTTTTAGTTTGAAAAAATCAAACATATAGATAGTTTCAAGATCTACAACTCGAAATTCATTGTATTGTGATTTGAGCAAAAATGACAAATGGGTGAGTCTGGGTTATAAACAATACACAGTCTCAAAAACTGAAATTTTGTCGGATCTGTCTTTTTTGTGTAGACCAGAATATAACGAAGTTTGAGTTGCGAACTTGTAGATCTCGATAGTATCTACACCTGGAATTTTTGTCGCGATTTTTGGAAACTAAGAAATGCCGATTTTCAATTTTGAAAAAAAAAAAAGCTACATATAGCTCGGGCTCCATTTGAACTTTTTGTCATGCACGAGCCAAATTATTAGATGAGAGAATGTATGTTTATTCAATTACAAATTTTGGTATCAAATCATCCGTTTTCATATATTTTTTTGCCTTTGTCACTCTAATTTCGCACCCCATAATGGAGAGAGGTAGTGGCAAAAACTAAATCTGCAATTTGGACCCAATTTGACAAAAACTGTGGCTGCTATATGCTAGAGTAGCTCTTATATCTATGATGGAAGTATTAATTACTCGATGCCTTGATCACTTTGGGAGCCACTAGCTGTTTTTTTAAGGAAAACAGCACGTAGTACTGCGTGTGAGCCACTAGCTATAGGCTAAAGCTAAACGACTTGAGGAGGCCGGGGTCGTCTACTTGATGAAGACACTCGACCATCCCATATGCTTCTCAATCCAAGTATCCTCTCATCGCCCTCGCGGGTCCTCTCCCAGAGTAATGCCGCCGCAATGACGCGGCGGGTCGCCACCTTCCTACACACCACTAAGGAGATCCGGCCTGCCTGCGCCCCGTCGCCGTTCAACCAGCCAATTACATGCCGCCCACCGCCGGTCGTCGAAGCACATTGCAGCCGAATAGAGCGACCGAGCACCTCTACTGTCCTATAGAAGCTAGCCACCACCATGGGTCCATGAGCACACTTGTAGACAAAGCTGGAGATCCGCAACCGAGACCATGCCGATCTGCCCGTCCGGTGAGGCGCCCTCCTTATCTATTTTCGCTCGCGTATCATTTCGCTTACGTACATACTGCTTCTCTAACTGGCCCTGCGTCTCTAACCCACTTGCTCCGAAGAACCGAGCACTGGAGAGATCCGCCGTCACCCGCCCTGTGTCTTACTCAAGTTCGACGACATCCACGATCGCCGCCGTTGCCGCCTACCCTGCAATGGTCTAGATGTGTGGACTTCCCCGACCAAAAATGGCCGCGAGAGTAAGTTCACCGTGCCCGTACGTTGCATTTCTTATTCTGCAAAATAGGCCCGTAACAGTTTATACTTACCACCCACTTGATATGTCGTTTATTAACCAAAACGATCGGGTGAAATTACCGAGCGGTGGAGCTCCGGCTGAAAATAGGAAAGCCCTCCATAAAATACCCCGCACGGTAATCTGAACCGGCAAACCAAGCAGTACTGAATTTGTGCGGAATCGATTTTCTACGAAAATTAATATGGAATTGCCGCGACCGCACATAATATGTACTGGCGCCTCGATCGATCGAGAGAGAGAGTGGGTCCCCTGTGTTTAGTTATTGGTGTAAAGCCCATCGCAATGCACCAAGTTAGCTTTAGTCCATATATATAGGCTATAAACAAATGGCGGAGCTTGAACAAACTTGTACAGCTAGCGTATGTTCTAGCACGACATTAGGGCGAACAACTTGTAGGGCTTAGGTGTCTTGCTCCAATAGGATCCTAATTTAGCTCTCGAAAGTACTAAAAATATCTATATATTTTTGCTAGTTTCAAAATTTTCAGAGGCAGATCGCTACACAATTACACAACCCTGTCTGTAAATGAAGGTGTGAATCTGCAAATCTATAAACCAATGGCGGAGCTTGAACAATATCCTTTCCCATATGTAAACGGATCGGATAGGATCGGACAATGCTCTCACCATATCCTTTCCCATGTTTTTTTGTTAGATTCGGAGCGGATCGGATAATGACCGAATGCGGATACAAATGCGAATAATATCGGACTACAGATTCAGATCGGAAATGAAGCGGATTTGGACCATAAACAAATAATAAGTAGCAGATAAATACGTACAAATAATCACAATTTTTTCATGCACAAAATATGGACAACAGAATTATCCAAACACATAACACTACAAAGTGACCAAATGTATGTGGTCATGATGCAAGTGCACGGTTGCACGGCATAGAACGAATACTCCTATATGATGAGTGTAAGTTGTACTAGGGTAGGATTAATTTTGTACGGAGAGAAGTAAACGGGTGATTAGGTTAATGTGCCAATGGATCTGGCTATTTATACTAGCTCATTAGACTAATAAATCGGATTATCCTAATAGAGTATATTGGATAATGCATAAAAAATGTCGGATAATCCTCATCCGTCGGATAAAAAATATACCGTATAGTCTGCCATATCCGCTAGATATCCGCCTAACAAATATCTTCATATGCATCCGTATCCACCGGATTTCCATAATTAGATACCATATCCTTAAAAACATATGCTGATGCGGATTCGGGGTGGAAATTATCCGTACCCATTACATCCCTCCTTGTCATTTGTTCTCATAGGGTGGGCTGCTTGTTGTTTATAAACAGGTTAAAATGTATCATTGCACTGGTGGTATGGTTTCGAGCGCTATGCCCGGAGACTGGAAAATGTTGTTCTATGACTGCGTGTGCGCCCTCGATCACTTCGCTTTCATCATATCCCAGTTGTATCGCACTCAGCCAATCACACCTACAACTAAGTGGAACATTTAAGTTTTGCATGTGTAAGATCGTTGCTCAAAAGCAGATTGTGTGCAAGTTGCTGCACAAAGCCAACACGCAAAACACAGTCAATCACAAATAACAACTAAGTGGATTTTTTTTTTGTTTGCGGGAAATTGCAGGAGCGCGTGGAACAAAATCACTGGTATAATAGGGAAAAAATTAGACCAAGCTGAAATTTTTTTAACCGTGAGGAACAAAATAATGACTACTAGCAGAACATGACTTTAGAACAAGTAAAACAAATCCCTATCCCCATGGAACAAATAAAAAATATATGACATGCACAATTTAGACCAAGTGGAACCAAGTTTAAACACATGAAGAAAAATATCACGACTTTTAGCAGAACATAATTTCGAACTAGGTGAAACAAATGTTTGGCCCTCACGGATCATATCACCAGTATATATATTTTCAATATGATAGTACGAGTTTGTTTTTCGATAAAGGAATATATTAATATCAATACATTACCATTTACATCCGACCTCTACAACAACTTAATATCGAGACATATAATACACACAACCAAAAAAGAAAAAAAGGCTCTGCCAAAGTAATCAGCACTCGTAGCAGCAAAATACAACCACCATCATTGAGAACACCTAGATGCAGAGGAATAAAACGTTGAAAAGCGCCATGACGAGTTTATGAAGGAAAGTGTACTAGACCCGGTAAGATAAAGTTTAAAAACATGAAGAACAAATCACCAGTACTAGCGGAGCTACTTTTTAGACCTCAAGGGATAAAATCGTGGGTACAAGAGGAACAACATTTTAGACCCATCGAAAGATTTTTTACACATTAGAAACAAATCACAACTATCAGTGGAACATAAAATTAGATTAAATATAATAATGTATTAGTACTAATAGAACAAAACAAGCATCTGGGACCCATCCCGCTATATTCTGAGTAACTTATTGGACTAAATGAGAAATTACCAATTGTTGCCGTCGTAGGCGCACTATTGATCTACCAAGAACCAAGCAATCATAACATCATGGTGACACCAATATTTGTTAACACAGTTCAGCGAACCCGCCTACATCTGCAGGGCATGACTATGGGCGCTCATCCCCATACCAGTCTTAACAAAGACTGTCCAAAGGATCCGTTTGCTTTGCCATGGATCGACCAAGTGATTGATTCAACTGCTGGGTGCGAGTTGCTATGCTTTTTGGATGCCTATTCAGGCTACCATCAAATCAAGATGAAGAAGGAGGATCAAGAGAAGATGTCCTTCATCACACCCTTTGGGGCCTTTTGTTATGTCAGTATGCCCTTTGGATTGAAGAACGCAGGCGCGACTTATCAAAGGTGCATTCAAAATTGTTTGCATGAGCAAATAGGTCGCAACGTTCACGCCTACGTAGACGACATTGTGGTTAAGTCGCAAGAAGGCCAGGATCTTATCAGCAACCTGGCGGAGACATTCACGAATTTCAGAAAATACAACATGAAGCTCAACCCTACAAAATGCGTCTTTGGAGTACCGGTGGGGAAGCTATTGGGATTTATAGTATCAGAAAGAGGCATTGAGGCCAACCCTGAAAAGATAAAGGCCGTGATGGATCTCCAAAAACCGGAAAAGATAAAGGATTGCAGCGACTTACCGGTTGCGTCGTAGCCTTGAGCCGCTTTATATCAAGACTGTGGGAGAAAGCATTACCTTTGTACAAATTGCTGAAAAAATCAGACACCTTCGTTTGGGATGCAGAAGCCGACGCAGCTCTAACAACCTTGAAACATCAGTTAACAAACGCTCCAGTTCTGGCGGCTCCAAAGGATAAAGAGCCCATGCTATTATATATAGCTGCAAATTCTCGTGCTGTGAGTGCCGTCATGGTTGTGGAGAGACAAGAGCCTGGAAAGGAATATCCCGTCCAAAGACCAGTATATTACGTGAGCGAAGTCCCTGCGGCTTCCAAGCAGCGTTACCCCCAGTGGCAGAAGTTGGTGTTTGGAGTGTTCATGGCAAGTCGCAAGCTGAAGCACTACTTCCAGGAACAACCAATAACTGTGGTCAGTTCAGCACCGTTAGCAGATATCATCCGCAATCGGGAAGCTACTGGAAGAGTCGCCAAGTGGGCGATCGAGTTGGGACCACATCATATCAGTTATGAGCCGCGCACATCAATAAAGTCGCAGGCCCTTGCAGATTTTATCAATGATTGGACAGAAATCCAAGTCGCTCCCAGCATGGCGGAAACAAAATATTGGACCATGCACTTTGATGGGTCAAGGCAGCTGCAAGGCTCGGGGGCTGGAGTTGTGTTGACATCCCCCAAAGGAGACAAGCTACGATACGTGCTACAGATACACTTCAATTGCACAAATAATGTGGCAGAGTATGAGGCATTGCTTCATGGACTCCGTATAGCAAAGGAGATGAACATCAGTCGCATACGCTGTTTTGGAGACTCAGACTTGGTAGCTCAACAGGTCTCTGGAACGTGAGACAGTAAGGATGCAAATATGGCTGCATATAGAAGAGAGGTGGACTGAATTGCTGGACACTTCACTGGATACCAAGTTGAGCACATTGATCAGAGACAAAACGAAAACGCAGATGCCCTGTCTCGACTTGGATCCAATAGACAGTCAGTCCCGCCCAATGTTTTCTTGGACGAGTTGCACAATCCTTCAGTTAAACCTCCGGCAGAAATTGACATTCAACTTTAGTCGCGGCCCTGCACGAACAGACAGAGTGGACAGAGCCATACATGGCATATTTGAGTCGCGGAGTGCTGCCAGCTGATGAGGTAGAAGCGCGCAAAATTCAACGGCGATCCAAGGCCTACACAATAATCAACAACGAGCTCTATAAACGCAGTGTTTCAGGAACATTCCAGAGATGCGTATCACCAGAAGAAGGACAAAAAATCTTGCACGAAATTCATGCAGGCGATTGTGGCCATCATGCTTCGTCAAGATCTTTGGTGGCAAAGGCGTTCAGACATGGGTTCTTTTGGTTAACAGCGTTAGCAGACGCAGAACAGATTGTCAGAGAATGCGATGGTTGCCAAAGGTATGCCAGGCAAGATCATATGCCGGCTCAAGCACTTCGCACAATACCCATCACATGGCCTTTTGCTGTATGGGGTTTTGACATGGTAGGGCCCTTCAGACGGTCCTGCACAGGGAAAACTCACCTCCTGGTAATGCTGGACAAATTCACAAAGTGGATAGAAGCAGAACCCGTGGGAGATTGTGAGGCTGAAACAGTAGTCAAATTCTTGAAGAAGGTTATATTCCGCTTCGGGTATCCTCATAGCATCATCACAGATAATGGGAGTAACACATCTGAAGGAGCTACACAGATATTTTGTGCAAACAATGGGATAAGGATGGACCTTACATCAGTAGCACATCCATAGAGCAATGGACAAGCTGAGCGAGCTAACCAAGAAATCCTCCATGGAATTAAGCCGCGCCTTATAGAAAAGGTTGAAGCATCTCCAGGATGTTGGGTGGAGGAGTTACCAGCAGTACTGTGGAGCTTGAGAACAACCCCTAATAGATCCACAGGCTTTACACCATATTTCATGGTCTATGGGCAGAAGCAGTTATGCCCAGCGATATCATACATAATTCACCAAGAATTGCAGCCTATGTCGAAGCAGACAATGAAATAGCTCGGCAAGATTCGGTGGACACACTAGAAGAGGTCAGAGACTTGGCAGCATCAAGGTCAGCGGTATATAAACAAGACTTGCGACGCTATCATGCCAGACGCATCAGAACCCCCACTTTCAGGAAGGAGACCTAGTGCTGCGGCTCAAGCAAGACCATAAGGGCATGCATAAGCTATCATCCCCATGGGAAGGACCCTACATCATCAGCAAGAAGCTAAACAATGGCTCATACTATCTGCTGGACGTAAGGGAAGAAAGAAGCGATCGCCACGATTTTGAAGATTGTCTTGAAGCGCCTCGCCCCTGGAATGTCGCACAACTGCGACCGTACTATACATAAGAAAAGGCTAATTAGAGCCAAGCATCATCTATTTCAGCTGCACAGCTGAGTATCATCACAGCCACTCAGGGCTAGAACTTCAACTTTGGTCGCCACCTAGGCGTGACCTATGCAACATCTGATCGCCACCCAGGCGCGATCGACCCTTGTATCAGTAAACCGGCCGCCACTTAGGCGCGGCCATAATGTATCACCTCTGGTCGCCACCTAGGCGCGACCGACCCCATGTACCACCATGGATCGCCACCTACGCGCGATCCAACCGTATGTATAACACTCGGTTGCCACCAAGGCGCGACCTTATGTGTCATCATAATCAAAGCTTATCATAGCTTAGCTTATCATAGCTCTATCATGTTTCTTGGGGGCTTTGTTACCCTGAAACAGCCAACTTACTGGCAATTATCAACCTTACCTTAAGTCGGATTGCTACTTGCATTATGTGGCCAAAGTACTGGGGTGTGGCGTCAATCGAGCTTGATTGCCTATCATGGCCTCTCTCGACCCTGAACACACATGTTCCTAGGAAATACTGAATCACGCGAGTGCCCACTTATAGGATTCAGAGACCTAACGAGAGGTCGATGTACTGCTTATAGTACGGCAACACCAATTGCAATTACTTATATCTTAACAATTGTTTTATTCATGATATCAAGTTACAGGTGACGACCTTCAAAACCTTCTGAGAAGAATTGAGGTGATTATCAAAGTTAAATCCTCTCAATCCTTGGGGGCTACACCATATTATCTCATCAAAAATTTGAAGATGGATCGTCATCAAGTTTTGAAGCTATCAGGCTACTCTAACAAAGTAAGAAGCTCATGAAGTCAGATGATCTTCCAGGCGCGAGTCAAGGCCAATCCAGCGTAATTATAAGTCGCAAAGCCAGGAAATGCAAAGTGCGGCCTAAACATGACAAGATATCCCATGAAGTTCAGGCCACACTTGGGGGCTAATGTCGGGGGAATAATTAACCCGCGACTTATTCGCAACTAACAAGCAGCGACCCAAGACCGTGCCATTATTGTTGGGCCACGTAAAAGATGGGCCAATCTCACATTATGGCCTGATAAAGGAAGGCTCTAGCAGGTCGATGCAAACTTGCCTTAGAAGACAAGAAAGAAAAACAGGCTTCGTATAGAACTCTTGTAACCTGACGAGCCTCTGGGTATATAAAGAGGACTCGCAGGACTTAGAGAGGCCAAGCCCTAAAACCCTAGCTCATACGGCGAGTACCAGATCGATCGCCTCCATTGTAACACCTTATACATCATATCAATACCAATCTAGGGTAGGCAGGAAGTAGGTCTTTTACCTCACATTGAGGGGGCCGAACCTGGGTAAATCTGTGTCGATCTTTGTTCCTGCGATCCCAAGCTCGGAGATGCTTGACTCGCGTAATCCCACACCTACGAAGTCATTCATGACACCTGACATGACAAACCCACGACACATGGTGCAAGCAAAAAATAAAAGTCGCCCCAGGAACTTCCGAAGGGAAGATCAAGTACCAGTGTCTTGACAGCGCCACGAATGGGCAAACAAACCAGTAATATGGAGTCGCGACGATCACCCCCCAGAAGTAAAAGACCCGGGACAACTAGCCCTTATGGTGGCACCTCAAGTCGCAGGATACAGGTTGAGCAAGGTATTGATGGATGGGGGTAGCAGGATAAATATCCTATACTACGATACCTTTAGAAGAATGAATATGCCAGACTTCTGGCTCCAGCCTACAAGAGCAACCATCCATGGCATAGTGCCAGGACTATTAAGTCGCTCATTCAGGAAGATCACTCTAGAAGTCGCATTTGGCACAGAGCGCAACTTCCGCACAAAATTTCTAAGCTTTGAAGTGGTGGATGTGAAAAGCCCGTATCACGCTTTGTTTGGAAGAGATGCTGATGACTCCCAAGTGCAGGAGATCAATTGTAGTACCTTTCGATTAGAAAAGGTTGTCGAACCCACGAGGAGCTGAAGGTATTGGTAAACAAGAATGATAAATAAAACAATGAAAGATGCAAGTGTTTTTGGGATTTTTGGTTGTATGGATGCAAGAGAGTAAAAATGCTGAAAATAAATGGTAACAAGTGAAAGCTCTCAAAGAGAGAAAACCCAATCCTCTACGTGGCAAGAGGACAAGCTCTAGTGGCGTGTATCTTATATGTGGAAAAACGTTCCCGAGGGCGGCATGGATATTACAAGGCATAGAGATTTATGAAACAATACGTTGAATATCTTGTCAAGTTTTAATCTTCTTTGGACGGAGCCATTGTTAGGTAAAGCTAAATAAATAAACTAAACCCCTTATGATGGATCATGTGGCCAAGTAAATGACTGCACAAGAATTATTAAGACAAAAAGTCCCACCATAGCATTACACTCTAAGGTCCCTGATACTAATGCCCTCATAATGCAACTTCATGACTCGGTCATGGGTTTACGTGTCCCCCCAAGTCTCCCTCAATTCATTACACTATAGTGTTCTCCTATGAGCCCATTGTTGTGCAGTCGACGTTCGCACAACACCATCATAGAATCACATAAAAGATAAACACTTGACAAAATACCAACAAATGTCATATATAAATCTTTGCCAATTCATCCTATGCCCTTAGGAACATACGGGAACTACTCACAACATGCAAACATGATGATATTCAGTGGCATAAATGGTACAACACAATCTGAAAATATAACTTCACCTCCAAATAATGACAAGTACTCGATCACAAACATGAATAAGAGCACAAGACAAGTATCTAGGGTATAGCAACTCTCAAACTACGAGGGGAACGGAGTGGATCACTGAGATGATGATGGAGATGGTGCTGGTCTTGGTGATGGTGATGATGTAGAGGCCTCCTCCCACGCCAAGGAGGAGAGGTGATGACGATGATTTCCCTAGGGCTGGACATAAAAGCTCGATGCTCGACAAGCTCGACGAGCACTCGTTTGGTCGACTCGTTTAGCTCGGCTCGTTATGCTAACGAACAGAGCCGAGCAATGATTTTGGCTCGTTATTGCTAATGAGCTAAACGAGCTGAGCTAATGAGGCTCGCGAGCAGATCGTTAAGCTCGTTAATTTGGATACCATGTCTTTTTAAGGATAGATCTCATCTAACTAGCAACCTAACAAGTGACGGCTCAACATTTTTTTAGCAAGCCCATATCATAACCGAGATATATGGTCAACCAATGTAGGAAACATCGAATCCCTTATACTTCCTGTTAATCGTCAATTACCTCGTCATCTCCATATTCAGATTTATTTTCTTAACGAGCTACTCGCGAGCGCTCGCGAACACTTAACGAACCGAGCCGAGCTTTATATTTAGCTCGTTAGCCTTAACGAGCTTAACAATTCGAACCTTAACGATCACGAGTCTTAACGAGCCGAGTCTTAACGAGCTGAGCAGCTCGTTAGTCCAGCCCTAGATTTCCCCCTCCTCTGAAATTCTGAAGCAGCAGGATCTGACATCCCCTCGGAGGGAATCAGGAGTTTCGCCGCCGCCGCGGCCTCGGATGGACTTGGAAAAATTAGGACGTGACTTTTTGGAGAGGACGAAGGCGTCGATAAAAAGCCCCAAGCGAGGAGGTTCCCAAGGCGCCGTTTAGTGGGTCCCACGCGGCCCAAGATTCTGGCCGCGTGGGCGCACCCCTTTTGGGCCTCGTGGCTCTCCTCTCTTCGGTCTTCTTCCCTCTGCCTTTCTCTCGACGAAAAACCAGCTGTGTAATTTTCCTTTTATTATTTGGGTCCCTGTAGCTCCTGAAACATTAAAAACAAGAAAAAGGAGGTTTTCTGCCTCCCAGAAATTAAATACCAAAAATAGGGACTTTGTAAGAAAGTCCCATAAATCATCTAAAACATGTAAAAATAATGATATAACAATGCCTATAACATTCTACTATGATAATATGAGTTGTATAAATGATGATATAAAATGCACGTATCAACTCCCCCAAGCTTAAACCTTACTCGTCCCTGAGTAAGTAAGGACATAGATCATTACATGTATCAATGGACTTATGGTTGATAAATAAATACGAGCATTGTATCATCATCATATTCAGTTATAATGTAAGATTAATGAACTAAAACTCATACACATGAGGGCAACATAAGTAGAAGCTCTAGCAATCACCCCTTACTTTTGAAGGCAAATAACCATTGTATGTTGGACAATTGAATCATACTCTTTTTCACATGCTTTTGCTCTTTATGGCAAGCATTATAATATTTTATACTTTGCTGAAATTTAAAGACAAGATAAACCCTCATTGAATAAGAAGTTTAAAGAAGACAAATGAAAAGATAGATATAATATTGTTTTCAACCTTGCTCCACTAGTAACTAGTGCAAACTTTAGTCATGAATATTTCAATCAAGTTCTTATGCTCAACACAACTTTTATCTTACACTTTCCATGGCTAACCGAATCCTCGGGTGCCTTCCTTTTCATTCACTTTCCAAGAGCATAAGTATTGAAATATCCATGATTCATTAATTTGCTCAAAAGATACTAGATTCTAACAAGAGTTTTTCATTTCCCTTTCATTAACCCTTCCTAACTTTTTATCCTACAAGACTATATCTCAACCTTGAACTATTAACTTCCAAGTCATATTGACTCATTCTCTTTACTTATTTTTATAATGAGATAATTCTACAATTGTCCAACACACTCAAGTTAATTAAATTCAAGGTAAGATGTGACCGAAACCTCTAAATATGCCACGCTCATTTGCATGAGTGTTACCCATAAATCTCTAAACAAGAGAATCATGGATGACACCATACTTTAATATTCATTGATAAACCACAAGATAGGGATACATGATAATGCTCCATGAGCTCACACAAGCCTAAATGAGATTGATAACTAAACGATAAAAGCAAAACACACCATGACTAGATAGATATGATAAACTAGTAAAGATAAAGGCTAGGCTGAACTCCCCTCTGGTGCCCCAACCCGACTGCTATACAGTGATGCTGTGTGTCACCGGTTAAGCGATACAACCGGAGGTTACGGGTTTACCAATCCCCGGCCAAAACCTTTGGCAGGCGTTGCTCGGAATTGATCATCGGCAACGCAACACCCCGATTGATGCCTTAACACAGGCACAACTATCAATGCATAATAGAGAGATCAAGACTTGTGGAACAACTGGCACATCACAGACTCTATGACACAAATCATTATAGTTCAACTCTTATAATAAAGAAAGATAGCAAATTACAACCAGAGGTCACAGACCCAACATTACAACATGCGGAAGCGAATTAAGTTGTTCTACACAACAAGATCCAAAATATGGCCTAAGAGGCCTACAGATAAACATCCAAGCGCCAGCTGTTCCGGGATGTCCCAAGCTGCCACCTGGGAACCCCAGACTACTCGTCGACGTCCACGAAGAACCCGCCTTCGAGGTCGGTGAAGTCCTCCTCTGAAACAAAACAAACGACGTTGAGTTCGACGAACTCGCAAGATTATATATAGAGTTTTAGCTCGATGAGGCTTTCGAAGTTTTATGGCTGTTTTGCATAAAGCTGATTTTATTTATAGAAACATAACTCCATGGCATCGACTAATCAGAATATTTTCAAAAGGGGTAAGAAGTAACTCTTTTCTTGATCACCTTTCTCACCGTCAACCACCAACATCCTTGTACCTATTCTACAAAGGCACCTCCCCGAATCACCCTCGAGGAAGTCAACCTTGCATTCGTGAATGGTACCTTTAGTACCCAGTTTTTAATCATTCCGTTCAGGTTATTCTATGGTCTTATCGTCCTTTCCCAAGTTGTCCGTAACCGTGGACACGGCTTTTCGAAAAGATTTAACACTGCAGGGGTGCACTGTGTTTACCTTCGGTACCGCCCGGCTCATTGCCTACGCTTAGCTCTCTTCCAGGGAAAGCCGGCTGAGTGGACGGTTACAACCTTTACCTTGTTTGTGACTAACCCAGGATCATCAGTGGCGGTAGAACAGGTTCAGTGCCTACAACACCCTATCCCGCGACCACTTATTTTCCTGACACCACCATCCTCATCTCTGTCTTGGCCACCATCCCAACGCACGCGCAAATGGAAGCCCGAACTAGAGGACCCTCGGCTAGCCCTTCACAAGTTAGTCGGTCGACGAGGGCTCCATATACCCCACCGAATGGAAGCGCGCTCATTCTTGGTTCAAGAGGTAAAGAACTCGCACCTAGGCGGCGAGAGTGAGACAAAACACCACAATACCAAGTGGCCTCTCATCCCCACCTTTAAGCATTTTATTACCTGTCTCCACAATTTCTCCACCATCATCCGAACGTTTCCACATCTGTTCCCAACATGACATATCCATCGGACGAATAAACATTTAACTAAGCATGGCTAAGCATCAACACTGCATAGTTAAGTATCTCCGGCCAACAATACAAACCTATGGATAATAGGAAGGGAAACAGTAATGGCATCGGAAACTTAATGCAACTATAGGATACTCTAATCCAATAAAATTGACATTAGGAACCGCATGCAATATTATAGTGGAGAAAATACTTGCGGAAAATAGGATAGGACATGCTCAGAGGGGGGATTACGCTTGCCTGGCTCAACGTGCTGGTAGTATGGATCGTCGGGGTATTGCGGTGTAACCCCGGCTGCTTGATCTATCGAAGCATAGCAACGGAAGAGCAATCAATCACCACACATGCTTTAACAAATGCAATGCGCAAACACATGATGACATGACATGTTAAATCCCCGGGATGAGGATGATTCAAGCTATTCGACTTAAACGGAGTTCGGATGCGAAAAGGACACATCTCGAGTACACCGTGGAGTTAAGTAAAGTAGCATCTTTACTAGTTAATTGGAATAGATGAACCTATGGTTAACTTGCATATGAATGACATGATCATGTGAAAGATGCATGGTTGAGGTGATTAAACGTTCTTGTAACAAGTACTAAGAGGGAGCGGAAGATTGATTTGCATTAGGGTTGAAACAGATTAAAACGGAGTATCCGGTTTCAGGTCCGGATAATTCCGGGTCTGGTACCAGGAGCGATCCGGTTTCAGGTCCGGATAAATCCGGGTCTGGTACCGGGAAATATCATCCGGAATAGAATCCGGAAATTTCCGGGGCTGGCACCGGATACGTCCACGCGACGGAGAGGTGCTACTGCTACGGCGAGCTCACACGAAATCGAGCTACGGCTCTCGATCGAATGAGAACAGGGCATAGGGAAGGTTCGCGTGCTCACCCTGAGTGTGTAGGAGGAGACGGCGTGGTCGGAGGTGGACGGGAGCGGCGGGAATCGACGGCGAGCTTGCTCGGGGTGCGGCGGACGTCGTGGACGGAGAGCTCAAATTCTCGGGCAATGTGCAGCTTCCCGGCTCGATTCCTTGCACGGAGAGGGAGAGGGGGAGAGCGCGGAGTTCGTGGTGGTCTTCGATTTGCTCGGGGTGGCCTCAATCGACGACGAGGCGGCGGCGGAGCTGCGGCTCGGGCACGGCCATGGTGAGAGCAAGAGAGAAAAGGAAACGGGAGGAAATATCTGGGGGTGGTGTGAGCATGGCAGCCTCGTGGTGCTGCCTGTCCTCCTTGCAGGTGGAGGAGAGAAGAGGGGCCCGGCGCGGCGTGCACGGCGACCACGGTGTCGAGCTGGTGCGGCTGGAGCTCGAGCTTCGGTCGCTACAGGGGGAGGAAGAAGGGGAATTTGCAGAAACCCCCTGGAACTTTTGTTTCCATCACAGTTTGGTCCTTTTTCCTTTTCTTTTTTAAAACCAGCAGCATTTCCCTGATTTAATTTAGGCACCAAAACATTTTAGAAAAATATGACAAAAATATGGGGAGGCTCTCCTTAGCCTGTAGAAGCTCCACAAATTTTGGTGTCTCAAACTAAAATGTTTTGTACCACTTTTGTTCATAGGGTTCAATTTAGGCATTTTGCTAAATTCAAAACTTGCTCCTTTAGTAAATTTTAGAGAAAGTGCAAAATAATATTTTTGAACTCTTGGAACTTCCTTGACAACTGAGAGGTCAAAGTATTTGTGTTTTGCAAGTTTGAGTGCCTCCATTGTTTTGAAGTTTGTTAGAGCAAGTTTAGCATTTGGGTTTTTCAATAATTGCCAAACCAATTGGTGTGGTGTTTAGCAAATGAATATGGATGCCATGATGCAATGAAACACGAAAGCAAAAATTTTACTCAGGTTTTTAGGTTCTCAACTTTGGGTTGTTACAATTCTACCCCCCTTACAGGAATCTCGTCCCGAGATTCTAAGATTGCGGAGAAGTCGGGATACTCCACGAAGACTAGACTCTCTTTCCCAAGTTGCTTCCTCCTCGGAATGGCGAGACCACTGAACTTTGAGGAACTTGGTAGTCTTGTTACGGGTCTTCCTTTCGGCTTCATCCAGACGAATGGATGCTCGCGATAAGTGAGATCTTCCTGGAGATCTAGTCTTCATGATTGACCCCATGGATAGGATCTTTGAAACACCGGCGAAGTTGGGAGACATGAAACACATCATGTACATTTGGGAAGATGACCGGTAACTCCAAATAAGAAAGATCTCCTCGCTTGGCCAGAACGGTGAAAGGGCCAACATAGCGAGGGGCCAATTTCCCTTTGATACCGAAGCGGCGAACGCCACGAAGGGGAGAGACGCGGAGATAAGCTTTATCACCAATTTCATAGTGAATTTCCTGATGGTGCTTATCATAGTAGCTCTTCTGCCTAGACTGAGCAATCTTCAGATTCTCTCTATGATTCTAACCTTCTCCTCAGCTTCATTGATCACATCCGGACCAAAGAGTGCTCTCTCTCCGGTCTCGGACCAATTTAGAGGAGTGCGGCATTTTCTTCCATAAGAACCTCGAATGGAGCCATGCCCAGACTAGCTTGATAGCTATTGTTGTAGGAGAACTCCGCGAAAGGGAGATACTTTTCCCAACCCTTGCCAAAAGAGATTACACATGCCCTAAGCATGTCTTCCAACACTTGGTTCACTCTTTCGGTCTGACCATCAGTTTGGGATGGTAGGCGGTACTGAAGTTGAGACGGGACCCCATAGCAGTTTGGAAACTCTGCCAAATTGGATACAAAGATACTTCCACGGTCCGATATGATCCTCAGAGGGACCCCATGCAATGGAACAATACGAGCCATATATAAGTCAGCAAGTTGACTTGCCCGTATATCATCACGGACTGGTAGGAAGTGAGCAACCTTGGACAGTCGATCAATGATTACCCATATTGCATTGTTGCCCTTTTGAGATCTGGGAAACCCGGTGATGAAGTCCATACCGATTTCATCCCATTTCCACTCGGGACTGCAATAGGGCGAAGAGTGCCGGCAGGCCTTTGATGTTCAGCCTTTACCCGTCGACAGGTGTCGCATTCAGCAACATACTTGGCAATTTCCCGTTTCATCCGAGTCCACCAGAATTGTGGTCGAAGGTCTTGGTACATTTTGGTACTACCGGGATGAATAGAGAGAGGTGATTCATGAGCTTCTTGTAGGATCAGCTCCCTCAAATTCCGGTTCTTTGGCACTACCAGACGGTCACCAAAATAAACAACTCCGGATTCATCTTCCGAGAAACATTTGGCCTTCCCTAGCAATGTTCTTTTGATTTCAGATACCCTCATCTTCTGAGCATCCTTAATCTGGTCTACAAGAGTAGATTTGATCTCCAGATTTGCAAGGTAGCCAGAGGGAACAATTTCTAAGTTCAAACGGGAACTCTTCATGAAGGCAGGTTGGCCTTCTCAATCATCAGATTGTTGCAATAGGACTTCCGACTTAGCGCGTCAGCCACGACGTTTGCTTTGCCGGGTTGATAGTTCAGACTCACATCATAGTCCTTGATTAACTCCAACCAACGCCTTTGCCTGAGATTTAAATCCGGCTGGGTGAAGAGGTACTTCAGACTCTTGTGATCCGAGAAATCTCGCAACGGTTACCAAACAGGTATGGTCTCCATTGCTTCAAAGCATAGACCACCGCGGCAAGTTCTAGATCATGAGTTGGGTAGTTGTGCTCATGCGGCTTCAATTGGCGAGAAGCATATGCCACCACATGGCCATCTTGCATTAGCACACAGCCCAAGCCTTGCAGAGAGGCGTCACAGAAGACGACGAAATCCTTGCTGTGTCCGGCAGGACAAGCACAGGAGCGGACGTGAGTTTGGCTTTCAGTGTTTTGAAGCTCTCTTCAGCTTCGGCCGTCCATACGAACTTTTTACCTTCTTGAGAAGGTCAGTCAGAGCCTTGGCTATCTTGGAGAAACCTTCGATGAATCGGCGGTAGTAACCCGCCAATCCGAGAAAGCTACGATGTCCTTGACTGACATTGGAGTTTTCCAATCCAAATGGACTGAATCTTGTCGGGAATGACAGCCACACCATTAGCGGATATCACATGACCAAGGAAGACAAGATTATCCAACCAGAACTCACACTTGGAGAACTTGGCATAGAGGCGGTGTTCTCGAAGTCGTGTCAGAACCAACCGAAGATGTTCGGCATGCTCTTCATCGGTTTTGGAATAAACGAGGATGTCATCGATGTAAATGACGACAAACTTGTCGAGATAATCCATGAAGATGGAGTTCATGAGCCTCATGAAAGTAGCTGGAGCATTGGTGAGACCAAAGGACATGACGGTATACTCATATGAGCCATAACGAGTAACAAATGCCGTCTTTGGAATATCCTCCTTTCTGATCTTGATCTGATGGTATCCTGACCTCAGATCCATCTTGGAGAATACTGTTGCACCAGCTAACTGATCCAACAGATCATTGATGCGAGGAATAGGATACTTGTTCTTGATTGTCACCGCATTCAACGGTCTATAGTCAGAGACTAGACGAGGCACGGTAGAATCCCTCTTCTTGACAAAGAGTACCGGACAACCCCAAGGTGAACTGCTAGGCTGAATGAAATCCTTCGCTAACAGCTGATCAATTTGCTCTTTCAACAGAGCCAACTCTTCCACCGGCATACGGTAGGGCTTCTTGGAAATCGGAGCAGTACCGGGAAGTAGATCTATGACAAACTCCACACTTCGGTCAGGAGGCATGCCAGGCAATTCTTCCGGGAACACATCCGGGAAGTCACACACCACGTGTATGTCCTGGATTTCAGGAGGGGATTCGCCTTCCATAAAGCAAAGGAGGATCTCGGGTGAGTTGGGTATGACTGAAGATGGAGGTCTTGAGAGTGCAGACCAATACTCACAATGTCACCGGAAGAAGTGGTCACGGTAATGGTCTTGGCAGCACAGTCGAGATTAGCCCGGTATTTTACTACCAGTCATGCCCAGTATGACATCAATGCCTTGACCTCAGAGCTACCAAAGCAAAAGGAAAGACGAGTAACCGATATAATCTGGACTCAGGAGTAACCCCATCGGTTTGCCATTTGGAGCCAGGAGTGGAGATCACCAAGGGACGGCTCATTTTCTCGAACGGTATTTTGTGGTCTTTTGCAAAAGCTATGGATATGAATGAATGCGATGCTCCAGAATCAAACAAAACTGTAGCAAGATTGTTGTTGATTCGTAGCTCACCCATAAGGACGCCGGGGTCCTCTTCAGCTTCTTCAGCAGAGACGTGGTTCAGGCGACCACGCACAATAGGTCCAGCCTTGCCAGCTGGAGTGGCAGGGGCTCGTGCAGGAGTTCCCGTGATAGGTGCCTTCTGGGGGCACTCCCTGGAGTAGTGGCCAGCCTGGCCACAGGTGTAGCAGTGAGTCCAGGTGGAGCAGGTAGCTGAGGACGATACCCACTCCCGCCTACCCCAAGTGTCGAAGTAGTGGGGCGCGGAGGGGTGGCCTGTATCCCGCGGCCCTCGGCATGAATGGAGCACGCGGCACAGCGCTGTAGGGAACAAACACCCTGCGCTTCTTGCTCTCAGAACCCGAGGAACTCTGGTGGTCCCCGTGTGCGGGCCTCTTGGAAGCCTCGAGTTCCTTCCTTCCCTGCTCAAGAGTAAGAGCCTGGTTGAACAGCTCCTGGTAGGTCTGGAACTTGAAGGGCAGTAACTCATAGCGAGCTGCGGCGTAAGACCCTTGCGGAACAGCTCTTGCTTGTCAGCATCAGTGGTCACGTCCCTTGGGGCGTAACGAGAGAGATGGTTGAATTCACAACCATAAGTGCGGAGGTCCATACGTCCCTGTTGCAAATCCAGGAACTCCCTCCTCTTCAAATCCATGATCGGCTGAGGGATGTAAGCCGCACGGAAGGCAGTGCGGAAATCTGCCCAAGTGAAGACATGGTTGGCCGGAACAAAGCCACATGGCTCTCCCACCAACAGCCAGCCGCACCCCAGAGGTAGGTGGCGAAGTTGACTTGCTCAGCCACTGGGACATGCAGCGCGGAGAACTTGCGCTCCAGAGCACGAAGCCAATCATCAGCTTCCAGTGGCTCCTTAGCATCAGCAAAGGTGGGTGGCTGCGAGCGCAGGAACTCAGTGAGAGTGTTGCACCGTTCCTCGTGCATTCTGCTGCACCAACTGCTCAAGCAGCGCTCATTGCGCCCGCGGTTTCCTCAATGGCCATCAAGACTGAGCCATCGAGGGGGGGCGGCGGTGGTTCCTCATCATTGTGGTTACCACGGCCTCCTCGAGCCATTCTGGAGAATTTACAATGACACAGTTAGTATCTTCTCCGAATGGTTGAACAATAGCATTAGTGTCTACTCAAGTACACAGACTAGGGACGATAATACTTTGTAACAACTCAAGGAATCAACAAGATAGAACTTGGGTCAAAGATCAGCATCATGTACTACTAGCGTGGGATTCAAATAGTTAAGAAACCACGTGATTCAACACACTCTAGTTGGCACAATCCGGGACCTTATGTTCAAGTCCTTGGGTTAAAACCCAACAATACTGAGGATGATCACATATTCCTTCGTTGGGTAACAGTGTTCAAACATCTGAGTTGATTTTCGTTTGCAACGCAGCGGGAGCAACGTGACACATAACACTAAAGGTACAAACCCATTGGGTTCTACCTTCAGTGTTATCCTAATAATTTTGAAGTAACAGATGAGAAGTAAAACTTTAACTCAAATCGAGGTAAGATTGCTCCGAGATTAGAGTGTAACCAGATAAGGAGTAAAAAGAATCCTAAGATGGTTTTCACAACTCATTTTTAGGTTAAAATATTTTCACAAACACTAGACTCAACGTCGACCAGTAGAAGGGTTTCCTACAGGCAGTACTGCTCTGATACCAACTTGTGGCGCCCCGACCCGACTGCTATACAGTGATGCTGTGTGTCACCGGTTAAGCGATACAACCGGAGGTTACGGGTTTACCAATCCCCGGCCAAAACCTTTGGCAGGCGTTGCTCGGAATTGATCATCGGCAACGCAACACCCCGATTGATGCCTTAACACAGGCACAACTATCAATGCATAATAGAGAGATCAAGACTTGTGGAACAACTGGCACATCACAGACTCTACGACACAAATCATTATAGTTCAACTCTTATAATAGAGAAAGATAGCAAATTACAACCAGAGGTCACAGACCCAACATTACAACATGCGGAAGCGAATTAGTTGTTCTAAACAACAAGATCCAAAATGGCCTAAGAGGCCTACAGATAAACATCAAGCGCCAGCTGTTCCGGGATGTCCCAAGCTGCCACCTGGGAACCCCAGACTACTCGTCGACGTCCACAAAGAACCCACCTTCGAGGTCGGTGAAGTCCTCCTCTGAAACAAAACAAACGACGTTGAGTTCGACGAACTCGCAAGATTATATATAGAGCTTTAGCTCGATGAGGCTTTCAAAGTTTTATGGCTGTTTTGCATAAAGCTGATTTTATTTATAGAAACATAACTCCATGGCATCGACTAATCAGAATATTTTCAAAAGGGGTAAGAAGTAACTCTTTTCTTTGATCACCTTTCTCACATCAACCACCAACATCCTGTACCTGTTCTACAATGGCACCTCCCCGAATCACCCTCGAGGAAGTCAACCTTGCATTCGTGAATGGTACCTTTAGTACCCAGTTTTTAATCATTCCGTTCAGGTTATTCTATGGTCTTATCGTCCTTTCCCAAGTTGTTCGTAACCGTGGACACGGCTTTTCGAAAAGATTTAACCCTACAGGGGTGCACTGTGTTTACCTTTGGTACCGCCCGGCTCATTGCCTACGCTTAGCTCTCTTCCGGGGAAAGCCGGCTGAGTGGGAACGGTTACAACCTTTACCTTGTTTGTGACTAACCCAGGATCATCAGTGGCGGTAGGACAGGTTCAGTGCCTCCAACACCCTGTCCTGCGGCCACTTATTTTCCTGACACCACCATCCTCATCTCTGTCTTGGCCACCATCCCAACGCAAAAGCAAATGGAAGCCCGAACTAGAGGACCCTCGGCTAGCCCTTCACAAGTTAGTCGGTCGACGAGGGCTCCATATACCCCACCGAATGGAAGCGCGCTCATTCTTGGTTCAAGAGGTAAAGAACTCGCACCTAGGCGGCGAGAGTGAGACAAAACACCACAATACCAAGTGGCCTCTCATCCCCACCTTTAAGCATTTTATTACCTGTCTCCACAATTTCTCCACCATCATCCGAACGTTTCCACATCTGTTCCCAACATGACATATCCATCGGACGAATTAACATTCAACTAAGCATCAACACTGCATAGTTAAGTATCTCCGGCCAACAATACAAACCTATGGATAATAGGAAGGGAAACATGTAATGGTATCGGAAACTTAATGCAACTATAGGATACTCTAATCCAATAAAATTGACATTTGGAACCGCATGCATAATTATAGTGGAGAAAATACTTGCGAAAAATAGGATAGGACATGCTCAGAGGGGGGATTACGCTTGCCTGGCTCAACGTGCTGGTAGTATGGATCGTCGGGGTATTGCGGTGTAACCCCGGCTGCTTGATCTATCGAAGCATAGCAACGGAAGAGCAATCAATCACCACACATGCTTTAACAAATGCAATGCGCAAACACATGATGACATGACATGTTAAATCCCCGGGATGAGGATGATTCAAGCTATTCGACTTAAACGGAGTTCGGATGCGAAAAGGACACATCTCGAGTACACCGTGGAGTTAAGTAAAGTAGCATCTTTACTAGTTAATTGGAATAGATGAACCTATGGTTAACTTGCATATGAATGACATGATCATGTGAAAGATGCATGGTTGAGGTGATTAAACGTTCTTGTAACAAGTACTAAGAGGGAGCGGAATATTGATTTGCATTAGGGTTGAAACAGATTAAAACGGAGTATCCGGTTTCAGGTCCGGATAATTCCGGGTCTGGTACCGGGTGTCGTGGGTTTGTCACGTCAGGTGTCATAGATGACATCGTAGGTGTGGGATTATGCGAGTCAAGCATCTCCGAGCTTGGGATCGCAGGAACAAAGATCAACACAGATTTACCCAGGTTCGGCCCCCCCAATGTGAGGTAAAAGACCTACTTCCTGTTGTGGCGCCCCGACCCGACTGCTATTTAGTGATGCTGTGTGTCACCGGTTAAGCGATACAACCGGAGGTTACGGGTTTACCAATCCCCGGCCAAAACCTTGGGAGGCGTTGCTCGGAATTGTTCACCGGCAACGCAACACCCCGATTGATGCCTTAACACAGGCACAACTATCAATGCATAATAGAAAGATCAAGACTTGTGGAACAACTGGCACATCACAGACTCTACGACACAAAACATTATAGTTCAACTCTTATAATAGAGAAAGATAGCAAAATACATCCAGAGGTCACAGACCCAACATTACAACATGCGGAAGCGAATTAAGTTGTCTAAACAACAAGATCCAAATTATGGTCTAAGAGGCCTACAGATAAACATTCAGCGCCAGCTGTTCCGGGATGTCCCAAGCTGCCACCTGGGAACCCCAGACTACTCGTCGACGTCCACAAAGAACCCACCTTCGAGGTCGGTGAAGTCCTCCTCTGAAACAAAACAAACGACGTTGAGTTCGACGAACTCGCAAGATTATATATAGAGCTTTAGCTCGATGAGGCTTTCAAAGTTTT
Source organism: Poa pratensis (assembly GCA_947311845.1). Taxonomy (NCBI): domain Eukaryota; kingdom Viridiplantae; phylum Streptophyta; class Magnoliopsida; order Poales; family Poaceae; genus Poa; species Poa pratensis. The sequence goes on along the minus strand of CAMZMU010000091.1, from coordinate 24,748,475 downwards.
ATGGCTGTTTTGCATAAAGCTGATATATTTATAGAAACATAAACTCCACGGCATCGACTAATCAGAATATTTTAAAAGAGGTAAGAAGTAACTCTTTTCATCTTATCACCTTTCTCATCATCACCCATCATCATCATCGTTGTACCTGTTCTACAAAGGCACCTCCCCGAATCACCCTCGAGGAAGCTCACCTTGCATTCTTGAGTAGTACCTTTAGTACTCAGTTTTTAAGCATTCCGTTAAAGTTATTCTATGATCTCTGAATCCGTCACCAAGTCGTCCATAACCGTGGACACGGCTTTTCGAAAAGATTTACCCTGCAGGGGTGTACAATGTTTACCACGCATACCGTCCGGCCCATTGCCTGCGCATTAGCTCTCTTCCACGGAAAGCCGGCTGGGTGGGAGCGGCGTCGACTTCTCCCTCGTTAAGGACTTTCCAGGATCATCAGTGGCGGCAAGGCACGCAAGTGCCTTCAACACCCTGCCCCACGGCCACTTATTCTCCTAACACCACAATCCTCATCCCAGTTCAACCACCATCATCACGCACGCGCAAATGGAAGCCCGAACTAGAGGACCCTGGCCAGCCCCGCCCGAGTTATTTAGTCTATGAGGGTTCCTGCACTGCGAATGCATAGGCCTCACGCATGGGTGCACGCTCGGTCTTGGCTCGAAGGGGAGAACTCGCACCTAGGCGGCGGGAACGAGACAAAGCACCACAACCACAGTGGCCTCTCATCCCCACCTTTACGCATCTTATTACCTGTTACCACAATTCTCCACCATCAACTGAACATCTCAACACTTGTTTCCAAGATGACATAACCATCGGACGCGTAAACATTTAACTAAGCATGGCTAAGTATCAACATAGCATAGATAAGTAGCTCAGGTCAACAAAACAATCCTATGGTTAATAGGAGGGAAACAGTTAATGGCAACGGAAACTTAATGCAACTATAGGATACTCTAATCCAATAGAAATTGACATTTAGAACCGCATGCAATATTATAGTGGAGAAAATATTTGCGGAAACATAGGATAAGACATGCTCAGAGGGGGATTACGCTTGCCTGGCTCAATGTGCTGGTAGTACGGATCGTCGCGATACGGTGGTGGCACTTCCACTCCTTGCTCTAGCGATGCACAAACAATACCGGAGAGGAACGAATAAATACCTCGAACACAAAAGGTGCAATGTGCAAACATGATGACATGACATTTTAATGTACCGAATTTTATTATACGCTATCCGCCAATTTAAATGGGGGTGAAAAACAATTACTTCAACTAGACATGGAAAACCCATATTTAACTTAGTGTTTCTCCTAGCTTCTACAAAGTGCAGCCCTTTAATGATGATCACCTATGCATGGCAAATATTTTAAAAGTTAGTTTACAAAGTTCCGGACCTTTTGGTATATTACACGAATTTTTCTGATGCTCCAAAGAAATGCAAGTTATTACATTTTATTTCCTCTTTTAATTATGTCCTTTTGCAATTTATGTTTAAACAACAATGGAATTAGTTGTCCAGATTTGTAAAAAGATGAAATTGGAGTTTTATTAGTACTGAATTAAATCGGATTATCCGATTTATTTGTGACTCGGAAATTCCGATCAGAAAGGCAGACTCAAAATTTGGCTAAGGAATGAAAACATCCAGCACTGATGAATTTCGGAAAATCCGAAGTAACTCAGGATCAGATTATCCGATCGAAACAGAGGTGTGAAAAATACGGCTAAGGACTAAAATACACACGCACTGGACTGGCTCAGAAAATCCGGTCGCGTTGTACTCGGATTATCCGATTTCAAGCTCGATGGCGAGCTACGGCGGGGCCATGGCTGCGCACGGCGACGGAGAGGGCGAGGGGAGGAACGGAGGGCACGGAGTGGAGCACACACTCACCCTGAGCGCGTGGATGAAGACGGAGAGGTCGGGGATGACCGGAGTCGGCGGAAATCGCCCGGCGGAGCTTCGGACTACAGCGGCGAAAGGTGGACGGCGGCGGCGATTCTCGGCGTCCCGCTTCGATTCCTCGGGCGAGGGAGGAGAAGGGAACCCGGCGGAGCTTGTGGTGGTCTTGGATTTGCTCGGGGACCTCTCAATCAGCGGCGAGACGGCGGCGGAGCTCGGCGGCCATGGCGCTCGGGTCGTGCTCGGGAGAGAAAATGGGGAGCGAGACAGAGGAGCAGGCGATGCGGGATGGGGAGCACGCGCGGTGGGGGCATCCTCATCTCCTCGTCGCGGCAGGAGGGACCTGGAGCCCCACGGCGAGCTCGGCGTCGAGCTGGTGCGGCGGGAGCGAGCTCCTCGGTCGCTACAGAGAAAGAAGAAAGGAATTTTGCGAAAACCCCTGCACCTTTTTCGTTCATCACCGATTGGTCCTTTTCCGATTTAAATTTAAAAACTTTTAAACCAGCAGCTCTTTGGAGATTTATTTGTGGCACTTATACGTTTTAGAAAATTATCAAATTAGTCATGCAGCCTTTCTATCTCATGTGGAAGCTCCACAAAAATTGGCGTCTCAAAATAAAATGTTTTGAACCACTTTTGTTTAGAGAGGTTGGATATTGCATTTTGCTAAATTTCAAAATGTTGCTCCTTTAATATTTTGGAGTAAGGGCAAAATATTATTTTGGAATTCTCGAAACTTCCTTGACAAATATAAGTTGTCAAGTATTCTTGTTTTACAATTTGGAGTGCCTTCACTGCTTTGAAATTTGTTGGAGCAAATTTGGCATTTTGTTTTTAAATGGTGCCAAACCACCACAATTCCCTAGCAACCACACAATTCCCTAGCAACAACATGATGCATGGATGCCATGATGCAATGACACAAAAGTGGAAAAATTACACAGGTTTTCAGGTTCTCAACTTCGGGCTGTTACAATTCTACCCCCCTTACAGGAATCTCGTCCCGAGATTCTAAGGTTGCGGAAAGAAGTCGGGATACTCCTCACGTAGACTAGACTCTCTCTCCCAAGTTGATTCTTTCTCGGAATGGTGAGACCATTGAACTTTGAGAAACTTGGTAGTCTTGTTGCGGGTCTTCCTTTCGGCTTCATCCAGGACACGGATAGGATGCTCGCGATACGTGAGATCTTCCTGGAGATCCAGCTCCTCATGATTGACCCCATGGATAGGATCCTTAAAACACCGGCGAAGTTGGGAGACATGAAACACATCATGTACATTTGGGAATATGACCGGTAATTCCAATTGATAAGAAAGATCTCCTCGCTTAGCCAGAACGAAAGGGCCAACGTAGCGAGGGGCCAATTTCCCTTTGATACCGAAGCGGCGAACGCCACGAAGGGGAGAGACGCGGAGATAAGCTTTATCACCAATTTCATAGTAGATTTCCTGATGGTGCTTATCATAGTAGCTCTTCTGCCTAGACTGAGCAATCTTCAGATTCTCCCTTATGATTCTGACCTTCTCCTCAGCTTCATTGATCACGTCTGGACCAAAGAGTGCTCTCTCTCCGGTCTCGGACCAATTTAGAGGAGTACGGCATTTTCTTCCATAAAGAACTCAAATGGAGCCATGCCCAGACTAGCTTGATAGCTATTGTTGTAGAAGAACTCCGCGAAAGGGAGATACTTTTCCCAATCTTTGCCGAAGGAGATTACACATGCCCGAAGCATGTCTTCCAAGACTTGGTTCACTCTTTCGGTCTGACCATCAGTTTGAGGGTGGAAAGCGGTGCTAAAGTTGAGACGGGTTCCCATGGCTTGTTGGAAACTAGTCCAAAACCTGGAGGTGAACAAACTTCCACGATCAGAGATTATCTTCTTGGGAACGCCGGGGAGTACGACGATCCGAGAAGCATACAAGTCTGCCAACTGGCAGCTGTAATGTCAACACGAACGGGGAGGAAGTGAGCCACTTTTGATAGTCGATCAATGATGACCCAAATGGCATCATTTCCCTTTGGAGACTTCGGCAGACCAGTAATGAAGTCCATACCAATTTCATCCCATTTCCACTCGGGAATAGCAATAGGGCGAAGAGTGCCGGCAGGCCTTTGATGTTCAGCCTTTACCCGTCGACAGGTGTCGCATTCAGCAACATACTTGGCAATTTCCCGTTTCATCCGAGTCCACCAGAATTGTGGTCGAAGGTCTTGGTACATTTGGTACTACCGGGATGAATAGAGAGAGGAGATTCATGAGCTTCTTGGAGGATCAGCCCCTCAATTTTCGTTTCTTTGGCACTACCAAGCGGTCACCAAAATAAACAACTCCGGATTCATTGACAGAAAACATTTGGCCTTCCCGCTAGCAATGTTCTCCTTGATTTTTAGAATACCCTTGTCACGCTTTTGAGCATCCTTAATCTGATCCACAAGAGTAGATTTGATTTCCAGATTTGCAAGGTAGCCAGAGGGAACAATTTCTAAGTTCAAACGAGAGAACTCTTCATGGAGGGCAGGTTGGGCCTTTTCAATCATCAGATTGTTGCAATAGGACTTCCGACTTAGCGCGTCAGCCACGACGTTTGCTTTGCCGGGTTGATAGTTCAGACTCACATCATAGTCCTTGATTAACTCCAACCAACGCCTTTGCCTGAGATTTAAATCCGGCTGGGTGAAGAGGTACTTCAGACTCTTGTGATCCGAGAAGATCTCGCAACGGTTACCAAACAGGTATGGTCTCCATTGCTTCAAAGCATAGACCACCGCGGCAAGTTCTAGATCATGAGTTGGGTAGTTGTGCTCATGCGGCTTAAGTTGGCGAGAAGCATAGCCACCACATG